>JBBBDQ010000870.1:25000-245000 GCA_037127315.1 Ascarosepion bandense | reverse complement strand
CAAGACGTCAAAGTAATCCAATTGAATGAAACCGTGTAGCTCCTCACAATGCTTAGAAATGAGTTTCAGGAACCCTTCTATTAATGTAAGCAACGCTTCAGAAGGAGACTGTTTCGAAGGAGATTAAATGCAGAATTGAGAGGTGCTGTAGTTTTTTTTTATAGAACCAATTTCGATACATTTTGATCATCCACCACACACGTGTGTATTTAAAGAGTGATGAAATTACCCCAGTGCGATTTAATTTACAATATTCGTTTATATGTCACAACCTTTCAGAATTTCCAAATCACGTCTCTCCACAACTTCTTGACTTTTATTTTTGAGACTTACCACCCCTGTTTTGTTTTTGTTCGGTCATTCACTCACATGTTATGGACATTACTTGCTGTTTCTCCTCATCTTCTCTTGCCTTCATTTTGCCCTGTGAATATTAAATTCTCCATGCTCATTTTTCTCGTTATGTGTCTCTTTCTAAGTTTTCAGGCCAGTTGCCTTGTAGTTTTTGTTTTGCTTAAAGCCTCTTTATTGAGCACATGCTCTGTCAACGGTATTCTCTGTTTTCCTTGTTAAAACGTCGTCTTGGTTGCTTTAAGTCTTTTCTTTATCACTAAGGGAATTAAAAGATTCAATATTGCATAGCAATTCAACGGTCTATTCTTTATTTCTGCAGCTTCTTCTCCGACGAACTTAGGTCACTGGTGCCCCTTCCACAAGAATTTACTCGAGCAACCAGACTGGCAACAGTTAAATCAATCAAATGCAAACGATAATTCTACTCCACCAGCTTCTTTTCACTTCCTGACCGTGGAACTCCTCTCCATATACTAGCTTTCCTGGCGGCTACAACCTTCAGGAATTTAAGTGCAATGTCAATTCCCATCTCTTGTCCACTTAACTCCAATTCTTTCTACATCACCCTGTGTATCTTGTTCTTTTCCTTTCTCTCTACCTTCGCAACTGTCTTCACTCTTGTGTTCACATTCTTCTCTTGCCATTTCTCTACCCCACCCTGTAGCTGATTTGTCTTTCTCTTCACTCTCCGCCTGCCTAAAACTTTAACTCTTTTGTGTAGCCCCCTGCGCATCAGTGGCGGTACCGCCTTGCTTGGGGTGAAACAATAAAAAACATTTTTTTCTGGTCATTGTTTAGATTCTTGAAGAGATTTTCCGTTATTCCTAAACGTGTTTCGATTTCTATCGCAACTACCATCGTCGGTTACTACTCTACCCAAATATTTCCGTATCTGCTTGTATTGAGGATCAATTTCTAATATTTGCTTCATGATGAAATCACTCCAAAAGCACCTTTCTCGTTTAACCACGGAACCTAAGTAATGTCGAGCCCGGTCATTACATAGATGGCAATCACTTGCAAGGACAAGTTACTGTAAGCAGCCTCCTCTAATCTAAAATAGGTTTCGACTTTAAATAACCTGAAACTTATATATATATATATATATATATATATATATATATATATATATATATATATATAGGCGGTAAGGCGGCAAGTAATTTCAATTAGTCACAATAAGGTTTTTAAAAAATATGGCTAAGCAGTTACTTCCCCACCACCTACCACTACGAACTCAAGGGTCAAGCCACTTACCTCCCACTACCAAAGAAGAAATTACTACCAAAATTCCGCTAGCTTAACCCTATAAAAACCAATACCTCCTAACTCCTTCCTTTACTAGAGCTAATATCTTGGGTTGGAATTAAAATTTGTTAAAAACTAAAAAAAAGGAATTTTCTTAAATAATTTCTATAAAATTAATTTAAAAAAGTATTAAACGTCGAAGTAGAGAACTAGAGTTTTTTTTTCAAAGTATTTTCCCCAGCCAAATCAGCTTAGAGTTTATAAATCTCAACAAAAATATTAGCGATAACTTCAGCAATACTAAATTATATGAGGATTTCAACATGAGTCAGCGAGAGGCAAAACAATTCTGGAATTCACTTAACTCGAAACAATGCAAACAATGTAGTCGCTCTTCAAACCGCTAAATCTGTACATTCAAAAACGATATTTATTTTAACATGATATGCATTGGAGCTACATAATCTTCTTATATTATTTCAGTTCTAATTTGTAAAAACTACACCAGTAAAATTCAGGAAAAAAGTTTTGCATTTAAAATAGCTACGTCTCAATATTTCTTCAATCTTGCTTCAAATTTGAAAAATAAACATATTCAAAAATTATACCTGAAAAACCTGATATTTAAGTTAAGTATAAAACTATTTTGGGATGTGCGTTGTGGTGCAGAACGACTAATCGGGGACCCGAGTTTGAATTCCAGCTGAATTTCTTGCATTCACTTATGCACAAATACCCTTGGGAAAGGTATCAATCGGTCTCTCCCCTCCAGTTATGGGTTAAATAATAGGACAGATTGGGTTCTATAGCCTTGTCTACCGCAGAAAACAATTGCAACCTACTGTGGGATAATCTTCTGCCCAGTCATTTATGTCTCTTTCGAGGCATGATCGCCCAAAGCGTGTATCACGTATGGCACTCAACTGACTGACTGATAAAACTATTTACATTATTCACACGCAGACGATTGTTTATTGTTGTCACAATGGTCGAAATCTTGTAGCAACAACAATAAAGATGAGTACAACAATCAGCATTTAAATATGACTTGGCATCTCGACTTCAGTCACTTTCTCACCGATACGAGGTTCTGGGTATGACGGTAAACTGCATCCAGCAGCAAGGCCTCTGATTGGATGGTTGTGAGGAGCATGGAACCACCTCTTAATTGCTGTTGTTCCCAGGTTCCCCCTAACCCGGAGTGATAGCACCTGTTAGAGTCCCATCTATGGGCAAATAGTTAACCCCTAAACTGGGGTTAAAACACTTTGAAAGTATAAAAATAGACTTTTATAGAAAAATATACATTTTTGAAGGAAAAATATTACTGAAAATACATTTTTGAATGAAAAGAATTTACCATAACACATTCTTAAACGAAAAAAAACATATTGCCATAATACGTTTTTGAAGAAAAATGTTATTACTTCTAATACATTTTTGAAGGCAAAACTAGACACATCATTTTTCTAAAATAAAAATAAAAATTCATCAAAATCTGACTAAATCGATTTTCTCATTATAACCGAACATTAAAACAGTACCTTAAAACCCTACCTTTTTTTTTTTTACCTTTTTTTGACTTTTCTACAAATATTTTCATGGCAACTGAAGTTTTATAATATTCCCTGATGCTTCTACCACGTGAAGTAAAGTGGGTTGCTTGATTAGTATCATGGTACCACCATTTTTTCGTTGAAATAGTTAAGTGCAACCGGCACTTCTACTCCATTAGTTTCTTTTTTCTCACTTTCCGCCCGTAGAACTCCCTTCCGTTTACTTGCTTCTCTGATAGCTACAATCTCTTAAAATTTAAATGCAATGTCAGTCGCCATCTTTTATCCTTTTCGATCTCATTCATCTTTTATCCTTTCTTCAATACCCACTGTACCCAGTTTTTTTTTCTCTCACTGTACCTCTGAGCACAAGTAGCAGTCCCGCCTTGCTTAGGGTGAAATGATTAATTAAAATAAAAAACATAGGGCAGATAACGATAAACCGTCACCTCAGAAAGTCAAACAAATTATTTAGTCAGTTAATTAAATTCCATACAGCAAGGTTAGGGTTAGGGTTAGGGTAAATTACAGTCAGTCAGTTAAGTGCAAATACGTTCAGTTAATGAATGACTTAGCAGAAGAGTATTTTTCCGCAATATGCTGCCGTATTTTGTTTTATTATAACCGTCTCTCCCCAAGCAAGGCAGTACTGTCACTGGTGCGCAGATGTTACATTACAGGAGAAAGATGAAAGAGGAGAAAAGTTCACAGTAGGTGTCGGAGAATGGGTAAGAGAAAGACGGGAATATTGGTGTGAAAAGAGTTGCATGAGAGGAAAGTTTAAAGGGAGAAGACGAATGGAAGTCAAGGAGATAAAAAATGACACTTGACGCTGCATTTAGACTCTTGCAGATTGCAGCTATCAGGGAAACAAGAATACGGTAGCGAGTTCCACAGGCGGAAAGTGCAAGAAAAAAAAAGCTGTTAGAGTAGAAGATGTGGTTACACTTAATTGTTTTCACAGTAAGAGTGGGAAATTGTTGCTAGTTTAGTAGCTCGAGTAAATTCGTGTAGATGCAAGCCCGTTGGAGCAAAAGCCGTGAAGGTATTTGTAGAAGAGGCAGAGGGAAGCCACGGTGAGAGAATGACTGGAGTCGAGCCGCCAGGTCAAAATCGATTACATTACAGATTCTTCTTTGGATTTTGCCGAGAACCCCAAGATGAATAGCAGGGGCGCCCGACCAGCATTATTCAATGCATGGGCGAATGACAGATTTGTATGTGCATGATGGATTCAGAAGAGAAAAACTTCCTGGTCCGACACAGGGACCCGACCTTCTTAGCAGTAGATTTAGCTATTTATTCAATGTAGTCGTTCTACTTGAGGTTAGCTGAGAGAGTGAAGCCGAGGAGGCGCTTTGTACTGCTTTTAGGGAGACTAACGTAATTTATGCTGATGGCGGTTAGGAAAGATTTTTTGTGATGGTTAACTGCGGTAGAATCCAGCCTGATTTGTTATTCAACCTATAGCTGGTGTAAGTGATGGATTCACACCTTTCCGAAGGTATTTCCACGTAAGTGGTTGTAACAAAGCTGACTGGAGTTCGAACACTGCTCTTCCGATTCCTCAGCCCGAACCGTTACCCATTACACCACACTCAACATCATTACGCAAGTTGTTACTGAACCTTTTACAGCGAATCCATTTTGGGATGACGGCTAATTCTCTTTTCGAATAATGACAACAAAGAGATCTCAGCTAGCATTAAGTTGCTGTGTAAGAATCAATGTCAATATGAATTCTTTTAACAGGACAAGTGGGATGGTCGGTTTGCTTTGAGCGGTATAGATATTCTGTGTCGGAATACTGCACATCACGTTGCTATAAAAATAGTTGCATAACTTTTTGCAGCGATGCACAACATACTAAGCGTTCCTTGCTTCCATGGCTAAAATCTAAGGCGTGCAGATGGAGAGTACCATTTCCTTTGAAGTGCGGAACCGTCAAAGAACAGAGGTTCTGAGCTCACGTTCTCGTGTAACCTTACGCTACAATCAAAGCCCCGAAATTATCAAACACGTTGTGCCCGAAGAAAAGCAGTGGTTTTTGCTTGGATAAAAGGTTTGCGAAATATCGATTTGGCACCAAAATACAAGTGTTCCTCAAAATGCAAAGTTCTGAAGAATTTCTATTCGAAGAACAATTGGTTCAACGAAATGCTGCAGAAAAGAAAATTACTTATTTTCTACTCGAGAGGTAAAATGAAAAAAAAGATTATTTTAATGATTAAATGGCCAACCGTCGGAATTAGAAATATTGTTCTCTCTAAAGAAGCAATTAAAACCAACCATGAATAATTACTCTGATTATTTACAACAATACAACGGTCACCATACACCAGTTTGTCAAACGCAAAAGTTAAGAGTGAGTATCATTCAGAAAATGAATATACATCCTTGTGTAGATTAATTGAAAAAACTGCTTAGTTAACTTTTTTTTTTTTTGCCATAAAGTCAGTTTGGACCTAATGGAGTGAGTGACAGGGTCTAACAGATTTCTATTTTTTTTTTTTTCTCAGATTAAGTCATTTGCAATGGTGTGCAGTAATATGAACCTATATATATATATATACTAGCAGTATAGCCCGGCGTTGCTCGGGTGTAATGAAAGCTTTAAAACTAATCCATGGTCCTGGTGCTCAGACTCTTTAGACGTTGGCACGAAAGACTAAAAAGCAATAGTTGTTTCCAGTTAAAGCGAAACCATATACTGAAAGAAAAAAAAATGAATGGATGTAAGTCAAATTTTGATTTCCTGGTATCGATATCAAGTACATTTTTTGTCGTAAACTGAATTTTGAAGGCTAAATAGGTCCTCTGAGTAAATGGTATCATGGCTGAGACTAAGAACTACAATTATACCTACTTAGAGCCAAACCCGAGGCAAAATCTAAAATAAAAGGACTGAAAAAATACAGACATACAGGCAGATAAACAGACACACACACAAACATCTTGCCCTTTATATATATATATATATATATATATATATATATATATATATTATCGATTTTCTGCACTATTGTAAGAACTGCAACCTTGATACTTTTGAATATCGTTTCTTATGTCTGTCTATGAATGTACTAAATTTGATTAAAATCGGACAACTCCTTTTATAACCCGATTTTTTCGATTATCGATTTTCGATATGTATTGGGGGTACCTCGACACAAAACCTAGCTAAGAACACTCGCATACGCTTATAGTACAACTGTGTAAATTTTCAAGAAAATCGGTTCAGCAGTTTCGGAGTCTATAGGTAACGGACACACACACACACACACACAGACACACACACATATACACGCACAGACAAAGTTCCATTTATAAATGAGTTTAGGTATATATATATATGATAAAGAATATATATATATATACTCTCAAATTAATTGAAACAACTGGTTTAATTACCATTCTTTCACCATACGGTCAGTTTTAGACCCACTGGAGTGACAGGGTGTAACTGATTTCTATTTTTTCTTAGATTAGGTCATTTGTAGTGGTGTGAAGTAATATGAATCTATCTATCTATCTATCTATCTATCTATCTATCTGATAAAGAATATATACATACACCCTTGTGCAAATTAAATGAAACAAGCGTTTTAGTTTCCTTTCCTTTATCATACGATCAGTTTTAAACCCACTCAAGTTACAGGGTGTAATCGATTCCTGTTTTTCCTCAGATTAGGTCATTTGCAGCAGACAACGTGTACGTGATTCAGAGAAAGTGTGAAAGATCCTAGTAAGATATTTTTTTAAATTTTGTTTCAATTAATTTCCAAAAGGGTATAAGATATGTATTGAGACAGTTGGTATCAACATTTTTTCCTCGAGGAAACCCAAGCAAAAACTAGGCAAACTTGTTTTAAAAAGTGATTATTAGAATTGTAATGAAATCTAAGCATCTGTTGAAAGTAAATTCATACAGATGTTTTTGTTCTATTTTTGTTCAAATAATTTAACTACAATAATTAATCATTAATCGTCATGGATGTGCGTTGAGGTGCAGTGGGCAAGAAATCGAGGAGCCGAGTTCGAATTCTAGTTGAATTTGTTGCATTCATTTACACGCAAATACCCTTAGGAACTATAGATTAAATAGCAGGTCACATTGTGTTCTATAGCTCTGGTTGGAAACTAGTCTATCGCAGAAAGTACTTGCAACCTACAGCTGGAAAATTTTCTGTCCAGTAAGTTTTGTCTCTATCGAGACATGATCGCCCAAAAGTGCATCAGGTACTGATCGAATTAATCCTTATAAACCGTGATTATTTAAGTATAACACGTAATTCCTAATAAATTGTAAGACTAGAAATTAGGGATGCGTATTATAAACAATTCAACTGGAATTCGAACTTGGCTCTCCGATTTCTTGTTCCGAGCCGATATCCACTGGACCACCACGCACATTCACATACGCGCAAATACCATTGGGAAAGGTATTAATCCGTCTCTTCCTTCCAGTTATGGGTTAAATAACAGGACAGATTGGGTTCTATAGCCTTGGCTGGCAACCAGTCTACCGCAGAAAGCAATGGCAACCTACTGCGGGATAATCTTCTGCCCAGTCAGTAATGTCTCTTTCGAGACATGATCGCCCAAGCGTGTTTCACGTATGGCACTTAACTGACTGATTATAGACAATAATTAAATATTAAATCGAAAGTAAGCTGTATCTCAGATCAAAAGTAACTGATATCTAATAAAGAATTTAAATTAAAAAAAAACATGCAAAGCAGTTTTTAAATTATTACATATTAAAAACATTTAGTGAAAGGAAAGCGTTGAAGTGTTATGTAATAACATTTTATCTCTGTGGTAGTGAATGCTAGACAGGAAGACATTTACCAAGCTAAGCAAAGTATTAAAAAACAGGAAAATTTTGTTAGAATCATAAGTTGTCAGTGAATATAGGATGTTCTCACAGATTAAGTAGAGACTCGAAGCAACAAAAATGTTGTCAGTGAATATGGGATGTTCTCACAGATTAGTACGAACTCAAACAGAAAAAAGTTGTCAGTGAATATAGGATGTTCTCACAGATTAAGTAGAGACTCGAAGCAACAAAAATGTTGTCAGTGAATATGGGATGTTCTCACAGATTAAGTACAGACTCAGGCTGAAAAGTTGTCAGTGAATATGGGATGTTCTCCTACAGATAAAGTAGAGACTCAGAAGCAACAAAAATGTTGTCGGTGAATGGGATGTTCTCACAGATTAAGTAGAGACTCGAAGCAACAAAAAAGTTGTCGGTGAATATAGGATGTTCTCAAGATTGAAAGTAGAGACTCGAAGCAACAAAAATGTTGTCAGTGAATATGGGATGTTCTCACAGATTAAGTACAGACTCGAAGCAAGAAAAAAAGTTGTCAGTGAATATGGGATGTTCTCACAGATTAAGTAGAGACTCGAAGCAACAAAAATGTTGTCAGTGAATATGGGATGTTCTCACAGATTAAGTACAGACTCGAAGCAAGAAAAAAGTTGTCAGTGAATATAGGATGTTCTCACAGATTAAGTAGAGACTCGAAGCAACAAAAATGTTGTCAGTGAATATGGGATGTTCTCACAGATTAAGTACAGACTCGAAGCAAGAAAAAGTTGTCAGTGAATATGGGATGTTCTCACAGATTAAGTAGAGACTCGAAGCAACAAAAATGTTGTCAGTGAATATGGGATGTTCTCACAGATTAAGTACAGACTCGAAACAGAAAAAAAGTTGTCAGTGAATATAGGATGTTCTCACAGATTAAGTAGAGACTCGAAGCAACAAAAATGTTGTCAGTGAATATGGGATGTTCTCACAGATTAAGTACAGACTCGAAGCAACAAAGTTGTCAGTGAATATAGGATGTTCTCACAGATTAAGTAGAGACTCGAAGCAACAAAAATGTTGTCAGTGAATATGGGATGTTCTCACAGATTAAGTACAGACTCGAAGCAAGAAAAAGTTGTCAGTGAATATGGGATGTTCTCTGGATTAAATGAGACTCGAAGCAACAAAAATGTTGTCAGTGAATATGGGATGTTCTCACAGATTAAAAAATTACAGACTCGAAGCAAGAAAAATGTTGTCAGTGAATATGGGATGTTCTCACAGATTAAGTAGAGACTCGAAGCAACAAAAATGTTGTCAGTGAATATAGGATGTTCTCACAGATTAAGTACAGACTCGAAGCAAGAAAAAAGTTGTCAGTGAATATAGGATGTTCTCACAGATTAAGTAGAGACTCGAAGCAACAAAAATGTTGTCAGTGAATATGGGATGTTCTCACAGATTAAGTACAGACTCGAAGCAAGAAAAAAGTTGTCAGTGAATATAGGATGTTCTCACAAATTAAGTAGAGACTCGAAGCAACAAAAATGTTGTCAGTGAATATGGGATGTTCTCACAAATTAAGTAGAGACTCGAAGCAACAAAAAAGTTGTCAGTGAATATAGGATGTTCTCACAAATTAAGTAGAGACTCGAAGCAACAAAAAAGTTGTCAGTGAATATAGGATGTTCTCACAAATTAAGTAGAGACTCGAAGCAACAAAAAAGTTGTCAGTGAATATAGGATGTTCTCACAAATTAAGTAGAGACTCGAAGCAACAAAAAAGTTGTCAGTGAATATAGGATGTTCTCACAGATTAAGTAGAGACTCGAAGCAACAAAAATGTTATCATAGAGAATGATACTTGGAATATTATGGATTGAGCATGTGAGCAACTAGGAAGTTTTAAGCGAAATGGAAACAATTCTATACTTAGAATCGAAAAGAGTCAGTTGAAAATTATAGAGCACGCAATGAGGAAAAAGGGCTTGGAAAACTTGACGCTCAGGGAACATATTGAGATCAAGCAAGACAGGGGAAAGCAGCGGAAATATCCGGACTGTTGCTATGGTAACGAAGCTAAAGTACCCAGAAAAGCTGTTTGATAGAGACTGACTTCGAACACTGTCTCGAATGCACACTAAGCTATAACGTTCTCAGCCACTTCCGTTTTTTACTGAAGTTCTTGGGAGGAAATTCTATAGAGTTGTAGCGAACAAAGCAAGATCTACATTTAAAATTTAAATCTGACTCATTGTTAGAAACGGAAAGGCCCGAATCACACCCGGGAGTGCATTCCCAAAAGATATAAAAGACTGGAGAAAACGACCGTCGCATCAGAGAGTTAAGATGACGAGTAATTAACACGTACCCTTTAAAATTGTCAAGCGATCGTTGTTATTATTATTGCCTCTCACTTTCTGCCTTACCTCTTTCTTCTTCGTCTCTCACCTCTCACCTCCTTCCTCTTCATGTACTTGATAACCGAACGGAACCCCTTAAAACTGAGCGAATACTTCAAATACTCTCCTACCCAACAAACGCTATAACAAACGTACATACACACATACGTTCCTGCCTACGTACATATAAATTCATTCTTGCAAGTACTACTACGAACATTTTAACGAACACTTGATACCCTTAACTCAGTACTTGTTTCTCACTAAACATTAATTTCTACCAGTTCATGTTATTTTCTTTTAATAAATTTTTATTTGAAGATGCAAAATGTATACTTTATTCTTCCACAAATCCACACATTCCAACCAGCTGCCAACCTTCTGATGATTACGAATAAATCCTAAGTTGTAGGGAGTTTAGTTGTGTATGACACAAGGCCCAATTCAATAAACATTAACCATATCCCTGTAGCTTCAAAATGTTGTCGTCTCACAACACCACAGAATTTCCATTTATGACCATGATCGTAAATGTTTGGCAGAACAGGTATTAAGAGTGATAGCAAAAAGGTAAATCGTACTAAGATCTACAAAGGATAGGAAGATGTAGAGAGTCATGATCGCCCGTCTATTGATCAGGCACAGCGGGAACTTTGTAAAAACTTTATTATCACTTAAAAACTACAGGCGAAGCTGTAAAATAAAGTGACATAGATTACATTCTTTTTACTCTGAAATGGTGCCTAAATGAAACCTGCAGCTATGCATAATCTTCACCAAGAACTAGAGATATATTAGATAGAGATACGTAGAAGATTATTGGTTAACTCTGTTATAAATGTAACGGTAGAAATAGGTGTAAAAAGATAAGTCTCTAGGAGGAGCTAGTTTCTAATTCGGCATTCAGCACAACGTTCAGGCAGCCATTGTATCAGAGTAAATAATTAAAGACGGCAAGTAGCAAATGTGCGTGCTTCGAAAATGTCTCGCACTGCTCACAATATCACCGATTAAAAAAAAAGGGTAGATGTAAGCGCACTAAGATTAGCATATAGCTATTGGGTATCATGATGTGAGAAAAAATACCTTCTCAGACAAGGCGTATTCTGTTGTATGATCTGCTTTTCAAATCTTTCAATGCAATTTGTAGGTTGTCGGGGCCTCGGCTATGCTTGTCAAATTGGCCCTGTATCAAACACAACTTAAATCCCCACAATTTAATATATCAGAAGGTTGAAAGAATGGTTGGAAGAATAAATATGTTTTGTTTGTACATTAAAGTAAAATTTTATTATCTGAACAGAAATAACGAATTTGTAAAAAGAAGTGAAATTGTATTTACGGAACAGAGTAATATAAATGTGTAAGAAGAAAATGTTGAAAGTGAAAATGTATGTAGTAAAATATTCCACAGAAAAATCAGAGTTCATAGATGATAGTAGCAGAATGTGTGTATGTAAAAAGATTAAAAAGGCTGCTAAGAAAACTGAAAAGGAAAATCAGGCAATATAGAAGATTGTACTTATCGTAGTTAGTTAAAGTGCCTTGTTGTTATTTTCTTTGACGATGAAAACGAAAAAAGGAAAATTAGAAAGAGAGGTAGAACGAATGCAGACGTTATTAAATTTCTTCCTTACATTGTGTGAGGTCCTTCAGATTAACGCTCCCATCTCGGATTGATTTGATCGGTCAAGTCGGTGAATAAGTAGTGGATTTTAGTCATGTGATCGGCCCCGAACAGCATACCCGTTTTGTAGGTGTTGAAAGAAATTGACCTGGGTCATAGATCAATTTACTATTTCCTATCCAATTAGAATCTAGAATCTTAATATTCACACTGACTTGTGAAATGTGCCTTGGTCTGGGTTTTTCAAAAATATTTTCTTCGTTTTGATCCGATTTGCGGGTGAGCAATTTTCTTTTTTTCTTTTGAGTTAATTGTTAGATGATATAGGATTTGTATCCTATAACGTCCTCCGCGTAGAAGATTTTCTCCCCCCATCTCACACATATATATATAGAGAGAGAGGGAGGGAAACGTGCGAGAAGTCATGAATGTTTTGTTTAAAGTGTAGATATATTGTTGCTATTATTATAATTATTATTTGCTTTTTGTATGATATATTAAGTGTCCATAATGGTATTTGTGTCACTACCGTGTTTCGAGTCTAAAGTTGATTCTCTTCAGTCGAATAAAATTGTGACTTCACATATCGAGATCCGTTTGCTTTTCTGATGGCCAAGGTGTCGTGTATAAATAGATAAGTCAAGTGGGAAGTACATCAGAAAGTTCATACGCGTGCGTGTTGGGTTTTTTTTTTTCCACATCGCACATTAAATTTCTCCTGTCGCCTTCCTTGACAGTAATTTTTTTTTTCACTGATTTGCGAAATTTGATTTCGTCTTTATACTTCAAAATTGTTTTATACTCTACAGGTCATCTAGTTCTTTTATTATTTTTGGGATACTATTTGAATTTAGCGCTTGTGTATGTTTTTTTTTCTGTTTTTAATATATATTTATATATATGTTCTCTTTTCGCGCTATCACGCGGTGTGACGTCATAAAACCGCATCGCAAATTTAAGAACTGCGTTTATTATTTTTGGTAACTATTGCCGTTGCCAGGCGGAGTTTTATGTCAACAAAATAAAATCGTCGGTGATGGTGGATATTATAATATTTCAGTCTAAACAACCTCTCTGAAGATGGCTCATGTGAGCCGAAAGCTTAGAAGCAAATCAATAAATAATTATCCAAATATTGGAGAATTTTTGTCTTTATTTTCAACTGAAATTAAAGCAAAAATACGACGTTTAGAACGGCTCATGATTAAACATAATAGACATTCATTGTCTCTTATATTTAACAGCATATGTTTAGAAAAAATATATATATATATGTGGAGGACACCCTCGCCATTTGTTGACGGATGAGTGCCCAGCATTCCACTTCTAAGAATCAAACAGACAGGCTATCTGCTCTGCACATATGGTTTGATTATAGTGGGGGGGGGGGCTTGTACAAAACCGAGGACACTTTTAGGGAAAGATTAGTGCATAGAGTGCCACAAGGTTCCTAAACAGTTTTTGATTTCGCAGTTGTTCTTTTTTTACCAGTTGCCACACAAAAGATATATCGGACCCAGCATATCCTGCTATTTTTATCCACATCTGGGGTGGAAACAGCACGTAAGTGAATACAATGAACTCAACAGGAATTCAAATTCGGCTCTCCGATTCTTCCGAATCAGTACCAACTATTCTACCGTGCCTATTTCAGCCTGTCTTTCTCCCCCTCTCTCTCTCCACACACCTCTCTCTCCACACACACACACACACACACACACACACACATATATATATATATATATATATATTGTAACAAAGTTGTGAAACTCGTAGGTTTTTTTTTACCTGCTGTTCATGCATTTACTTTTATAAAGAG
Source organism: Ascarosepion bandense (assembly GCA_037127315.1). Classification (NCBI taxonomy): domain Eukaryota; kingdom Metazoa; phylum Mollusca; class Cephalopoda; order Sepiida; family Sepiidae; genus Ascarosepion; species Ascarosepion bandense. Next base: position 231,175 of record JBBBDQ010000870.1, on the reverse strand, counting down.
TGCTCGATACAAACGTAGAGCGTTATATTGTAATAGTTGTTACAATGGTTTATAAATTCATAGTATCACTACACAAGAATTTTCTTCCCAACCTCACTTTCACCTAAAAAAAAAAACAAATCCACTAAAAATAAACGGTCTTTTTCACCAGATAATTTTCATACCAACTTGATCACCCGAAGAAGAGGCGACCAAAACACATGGTCAGCTTCGAAACGCGAAAATTTTTGTGTAGTGATACCATGAATTTATAAACCATTGTAACAACTATTACAATATATATATTTATATATATATATATAATAGAAGTAAAAGATTTTTTAATTAGCTGATTGATATTACATTCAGCATCCTGACTCCAGAGATTCGAAGACGGACACTTCAGAAATTACTACGTCCACTTCTCAGGGATTGTATATATTCAGTGATGTATGGTATAGTAGTAGTAGTAATTACATGTTGGGTGGATGTATCAAGCATTCAAAATACATTTTAAAAGTTTGAAGAATTAGTCAAAATTTCTTAGGTTCATAATCGCTATGCACTCTTACTAAAAACAACTTAATAAAAGTTTAATAAATTGTAAAAATCCCGATATTATTCGATTGTTGATCAGAGCAGCGTCTTCATCTGCCTTACTTTAATGCCTCTGTACTTCACGCAGGTAATTGTATATAACAAGAGGAAGAGTCCATTCCTCGTAGGAGGACACCATAACAGTATAGAAAAGAATAAAGCATTTCAGATATCTTGGTATATGGATATTGATTAAATAGCCGTTTGTCGTCTAAATCTAAGAGACAATTGAGATGTTTAGGTTAGATGAAGAGGTTTTAAAAATCTGTTACTCACAGGACGGAGTGAATGTAAGGGGAAGAGAAAGAAACTCGTAACTTACTTAATGAGCTTGAGTAAATGGATGGCGGAACAAGGTTTAAGAGAAATAACAAAAACACAATCATTTTAAAGGCTACAAATTGTGGAGAGCCATGATCACTTACCCAGCTATGCATTAAGTAGCAGGACAGATTTGGTTCTATAGCCTTGGTTGGCAACCAGTCTACCGCATAAAGAAATGGCAAATTACTATGGGAAAAATCTTCTGCGTAGTCAGTCATGGATCGAAAGAGACATGATCGTCCAAGCGTATAGCATTTAATTGACTGTTACCTCGTACGGAGGAGAAAGGGGTTTGCGTAGAGTCAATAGCCCCAGCTGTAAAAAAATAACCATAAACGATCCTTTAATCGATGGCGAAGAATTATTGATCGTCTTTGCTCCACTGGGAGCGATGGGCCTTAGATAGATGACAACCTATGTTCTGAGGGGACACAACACATAGAAAAAGAAAGGAATGCATGGGGGCAATAAAAACAGCGGTTCAGGGGGGAAATATGATGAGAGTAATAATACGGCTTAATACGATTTGTAGAAAACGAACACAAAGCCTGTTTTTTTTTTGTTTGATCCCTCACTCTTTTGTTTTATCTTTATCGCTTTCTTCTCAAAAAGTAACGAATAGGAAAAAAAAGCAATTAATTCAATTAAAAAAAGCAATTAAAAAGCAATTAATTCACTTTTTCTTCATTTCAACCAAAACATCAACCTGAAAACTGAAGTCATGTTCTTTAAAAGCCTAATCACCTCGAAACTTTCATATAGATATCTTTAGAAGTGGGGAGATGGTTAATATTTTTTTGAATAGCCCTTTTGTGTAACATAAGCGACCAGCCTACAACTAAGAAGTATTCGCTATCATCAGAAGGTTGGAGACTGGAATGTGTCGAAGAATAAAAGTATACTTTCTGCATGTTTAAATAGAAATTTATTAAACGAAAATAATAACATAAATTGGTAGAAGTTAAACCTTCCAAAAGAAATAGTATTAAGAAGTTAAGGGTATCAAGAGTCCGTTGAAATGTTCGTAGTAGTCCTTACAAGAGTGAGTTTATGTGTACGTAGGCAGGAACGTATGCATGTTTTTATGAGCGTTTAGTGTTGGGTAGAATTGTCTTTGAAGTTATCGCTCAGAGTGAATGGTGAAATGGAAGGAGGTGAGAGGTGAGAGAGAAAGATAGAAACAATGATAATACGATCGCTTGACGTTTGTCAAGGGTACGTGTTAATTACTCGTCATCTTAACTCTCTGACGGCGGTCAAACTTTGCCCCTCTTGTATTTCGTTTTAGAATTCACTCCCGAATATGATTCTGGCCTTTCCAGTGGACGACAAATAACATGCATGGCGTCAAATCCGTTCAGAATCATCAAACTCCGTGATTCCCAACAGGGCAATTTTAGTGGAACATACATCTCACTATAGCAAAGAAATGGGGGTGGTTCGCTCCAGTGTGTGTGGCATGGCGTGTCTTAGCCGTGAAGTTAGTGGAATTATGGGACGTAGTTCGCCTGAACGCTTTCTATAGAAATAGCGTTAGAGCACTTCCGATGTTTCGTCTGTGAGCAAGTGGTTGTAGGTTAGAAGATAATTCATCATCCACAAGGACGCGGAGACTCTTTTGCTCGCTATCGAAACTGGAAAGTGAAGACTGTACAACCCCTGCCCATATATGACAGCAAGCAGTACATTTTCGACTTGATCTGGCTTTTGTAACGCGGAAGGAGAGCACTATTAGTCAGCTCGTTCAGTCAGTCAAGTGCCATAGACGATACACGCTTGGGCGATCATGTCTCGATAAAGACATGACTGACTGGGCAGAAGATTATCCCGCAGTAGGTTGTCCTCCAAGGCTATAGAACCCAATCTGTCCCGTCATTTAACCCATAACTGGAAGGAATAGACGGGTTAATACCTTTCCCATGGGTATTTGCTCGTAAATGTATGCAAGGAATTCAAATGGAATTTGAACTCGGCTCCCCGATTTCCCGTTCCGAACCTATATCCACTGCACCACAATCCTATTTTTTCAGCATCTTTAACAATGTGCGAGTTTCCCGAGGTGTGGGTTGATTTTAAGGCCCAGTAGGCGCCCGAGACACGGGGCCTCCTCGAAGGAACATTCATTCATCCTGGTTGTTGATAGATGAGGATCCGATCGTATATACGTGTTCAAGTTTAGTTTCATTCCCATTTTTCCGTTATGCTTCAAACTTCCTTGTTGTTTACATGGTAGTCTCACTATCCTTCTGTAGAACCACATTTGAATTCTCCATAGTTCAGCATAAAGTGTCATGTAGAAGAATTGATAGTGCATAAACTCTTTTGTTTCTATAATTTCTAACTTTTCTAATACATGCATTAATTTATATATTAATCGAGAAAAGGTTTCCAACAATAAAAAAAATGTTATTTAAGGACGTACGTTGTGGTGCAGTGGATATCAGCTCGAAACAAAAAAACGGGGAGCCGAGTTCGAATTCCTTGCATTCACTTACGTGCAAATACTCTTTCCTCCAGTTATGGGTTAAATAACATTACAGATAGGGTTCTGTATCTTTGGCTGGCAACCAGTCTACCGCAACCTATTTCTGAAAAAAATCTTCTACCCAATCAGTTATGTCACATTCGTGACATGATCCATGAGAAGAAACGGTGTTTATAGTGACAAGGGATAAGGGGATGTGGAAGGCCGTGATCACCTACGTCCTGAAGGGTCAAGGCACATAGAAAACGAAGAAAATTTTTTTAAAAACAAACAAAGCAATACGAAGTGTGCTAGAAACTTTTGCCACGCTTCGCATAATGTGTCTGCATTATTTACAACTAGCTGTATAGCCCGGCGTTGCTCGGGTGTAATGAAAGCTTTGAAGCTAATTCATGGTCCTGGAGATCAGACTCTTTGGACGTTGGCACGAAAGACTGAAAAGCAATAGTTGTTTCCAGTTAAAGCAAAACCGTAGACTGAAAGAAAAATGAATGGATGTAAGTCAAATTTTGATTTTCAGGTATCGATATCAAATAAGTTTTTTTCGTCATAAACTGAATTTTGAAGGCTAAATAAGTCCTTTGAATAAATGGTATTATGGCTGAGACTAAGAAGTACAATTATACCTACTTAGAGTCAAACCCGAAGCAAAAACTAAAATAAAAGGGCTGAAAAAAATACAGACATACAGGCAGATAAACAGACACACATACAAACATCTTGCCTTATATATATATATATATATATATATATATATATATATATTATCGATTTTCTGCACTATTGCAAGAACTGCAACCTTGAAACTTTTGAATATCGTTTCTTATGTCTTTGTCTATGAGTGTATCAAATTGGATTAAAATCAGACCACTCCTTCTATAACCCGATTTCTTCGATTATCGATTTTCGATATTTATCGGGGGGTACCTCGACACAAAAACCTAGCTAAGAACACTGGCAGACGCTTATAGTACAACTGTGTAAATTTTCAAAAAAAATCGGTTCAACCGTTTCGGAGTCTATAGGTAACGGACACACACACACACACACACACACACACACACACACACACACACACACACACAAAGTTCAATTTTTAAATAAGTTTAGATTCCCGCAACCTTTCTCGCCAGGTTTCTTTGTTTGTTCGTTTGTTTGTTTGTTTGTTTCTTTCTTTCTTTCTTTCTTTCTTTCTTTCTTTCTTCATTTTTTTATTCTTTCTTTATTTTTTCTTTCTTTCTTTCTTTCATTCTTTTGTTTTTGTCTTTTGCCTTTGTCTTTTATTCTTTCTTCTTTTCTTTCTTCTTTTCTTTCTTTCTTTCTTTCTGTATGTATTTCTTTTATTTTTTTTTTTCATTTTTTCTTTTATTCTTTATTTTTCATTTATTTATTCTTTTTATTGTTTTGTCTTTGGCTTTTGCCTTTGTCCTTCCTTTCTTTCTTTTTTCTTCTTCATTCATTTCTTTCTTTTATTCTTTCTTCCTTTCTTCATTTATTTATTTATTTTTGTCATCATTGTTTTAATCTTTCTTCCGTCTTTTCATTTTTCTTCATTTCTTTCTTTTGTTCTTTCTTACTTCCTTTCCTTTTTTATCGTTTCTTTCTTTGTTTCTTTTTTCTCACAAACAAACCAATCGCCCATCCATCTCCTCAAATCTTCCCATTTTCATGAAAATTACGTCATTCGCAAGGGCAACAAAGAATAAAAATTAAAAAAGAAACCGTTTTAACAAAAGCGAAAATAATCTGAGAACTTGTTTATTACGCAACCCCCAGCACCCACTGAACACACACATGGCCCCGCAGACATTATTTCCAACGTAGTCACCCCGGCTTTCTCTGCCTGTTCCATTTTTGTCTTGTGCCCTCAACAAGATAATTGTTGATACCTTTTTTTTCTTTTTTTTTTTTTTTTTTTTTTGCTCAGGGGAGGGTGGGTCAAACAGCTTTTATTACTTCCCTCACAGTAACTGAAGTTTAATCAAGGATGAAGTTTCTGGATAGACAACTCGAATTGCGTAAAGAAGCAAAGAAAAGGATTACAGACCCCAGGGTACTCTGTGTTGATTTGCGTGTGGGTCTGTGATTGCGTAAGTATAAGCATGTAATTAAGCGCGCACACACACATAAACACACACACACACACACACATATATATAAATATGTATGTGTATCTGTGTGTGTATGTGTTTGTGTGTTAAAGAGAGAGAGAGAGCGAGAGAGAGCACTTTGACGTGGAATAATGGTTAGCAAGCTTGTCTCGTCAGAAAAATTATGACACACTCGGTGTTCAACACTTTCTGCCTTGTACCACATCTAAGCAACGCTTAGATAATCACTATATATATATATATATATATATATGTGTGTGTGTGTGTGTGTGTGTGTGTGTGTGTGTGTGTGTGTGTGTTAGGTACTTCAACGTCGAGTAGTGACTTTGATACTTACTCGGTGTCCCACACTTGCGACCTTGTTTCATGTATAAGCTACGCTGAGGGCGGTTCGATGTGGTTACCATGCTTGTCTCTTTAGATCAGTGACGATCGAGTAGCGAGTTCGATCCTCTCTGAGTGCTCCATACATCCGACCTTGTGTCATATCTAAACTACGTTTAAGGCACTTCGACGTGGTGTAATTTGTAGCAGGTTTTTAGATCAATTTACGACCAAGTAGTGAGTTTGATCTTCACTGGGTGCTCCACACCTGCGATCTTGTGCCATACCTAAGCTACGCTTAAAAAATTATTTAGACCACTTCGACGTGGTCTGATAGTTAGTAAGATGGTATCACTAGATCAGTTCCAGCCGAATATTAAGTTCGAAACTCACTGGGTGCGCGATATTTACGGCCTTATGCCACATCAAAACTACGCTTAGAAAAAAAACTATATATATATGTGTGTGCGTTTGTATACACGCTTGGGCTATTCTCTATATATGTGTTTGAAATGTATCGAAACTTAATATATTATTATTAGTTATATCACTTATTGTACACATGTGCACAATTGTATACTTAAGTGATTGCATATCTGATTGCCAGTGTTCATTTACATGAATCAATATGTATGATTGCGTATATCAAAATATGGTTTAGTTCTCACTTGGTTCATATGGATGTATGCCATTGTGTATGCGTAAGACTTATCGTGTAGTCACAGCTGTCGATCATAAGTACGCGTTTCTGTTTTGTGTCTGTACGTGTGACTCAGTACATATTTAGTCTCCTCCCGTCTCGTTGATATGTAAATATATTCGTAAGTGCGGATACTGTTTTTCGTTTTTCAATACTGAGATCGAACATCTTTCCGCTGAAATCAGCAAAAATCAAAGAGACTTTAAAGTCTTCACCAACAGTAAACAGTACTCCGAAATCATAAATCAATATTATCACACAAAAACAAAGGCACCACTCATAAACAGAGCAACACAACGTGATCCATCCGTCATTAATACACAGAAAGTCAAATATTCCTTAAGTGATTTTATCTGAATCTGAAATGCCTAGTATTTTATGACCAGTAGTAAAATCTAGGTAGTAAGATCTTCAAAGAGACCAAAGGGATTAAAATGATTCGACAAATAAATGAAAACTTGTGAGAACAAGTGCCGCATGACCAGAATTTAATAAGTTCGGCTTACAACATATAAAACAGTCACTCGTAGAATTGGTTGTCAATCTAGAGAGATTTTTTGTTAATCATTTCAGTCTCAATGTTGGTTGGTTGATTTTGTTTAGCGGCATATCAGCTAAATACATTTTGAACGCAGTTGTATGTTTTCAACTACAAATAAAATGTATTGCTTGTCATTTTGCTTTAAAATGTATTGTTGGTAAGTTTGCTATAAATATGTATAGTTGGTACTCTTCTATACAAAAATGTATTTTTATACTACCATAGTGTTTTATTATTGTTTGGGGGATCACTATTTGCCGATAGCTTTGGACCTAACAGGTGCTGTCACCTCGATTTTATTCCTAAAAAATGCGATAAAGCCCGTAAAATACAAGAGGTTACTTAGAGTGAGAGAAAATAAAAAAATACATTATCATGAGAAAGTATAATGAAATAACAGGAATCAAGAAGGCAGACGATAATAAATGACATTGCATTTAAATTTTGAGATCAAAATTGAATGGGAAACAAGAAGTCGGCAGACAGGTTCACAAGCGAGAAGTGTAAGAGAAGAAACTGTTAGTATAGGACCTACGGTTACATCTAAATGTTTCATCTGTAATATAATGAAACATTCAAAACCAAAACTGAAATCAAAATTCGACAATATTTTGAATTAAAATAAACAGAAATACACTGAGCATTTAAAGACTTGCCTGTTTGTTCAAACACATCCGCTGCATTTGCGAAATATTCGCACTTTCAAGAAAAAGATCAATATATACAATCGACAGAAAACGTCTGTTAATTTTAATAATATATATTTTTAAAAAACATTGACTGCCTAAATACAGGAAACTTAAATATCAATTTGTGCATGAATTGTATCATTATGTGTGTATTGTGTAGATAGATAGATAGATAGATAGATAGATAGATAGATAGATAGATAGATAGATAGATAGATATTAATAAACTAAGTAAAATATGAACACACTAGGATAGATAGATAGATAGATAGATAGATAGATAGATAGATAGATAGATAGATAGATAGATAGATATTAATAAACTAAGTAAGATATGAACACACTAGGATAGATAGATAGATAGATAGATAGATAGATAGATAGATAGATAGATAGATAGATAGATAGATAGATAGATATTTGTAGACTCAGATTGGAAGAAAGATATGAACAGACAAGGATAGATAGATAGATAGATAGATAGATAGATAGATAGATAGATAGATAGATAGATAGATAGATAGATAGATATTAATAAATAAGTAAGATATGAACACACTAGGATAGATAGATAGATAGATAGATAGATAGATAGATAGATAGATAGATATTAGTAGACTCAGATTGGAAGAAAGATATAAACAGACTAGGATAGATAGATAGATAGATAGATAGATAGATAGATAGATAGATAGATAGATAGATAGATAGATTTATTTGTAGACTCAGATTGGAAGAAAGATATGAACAGACTAGGATAGATAGATAGATAGATAGATAGATAGATAGATAGATAGATAGATCATTTTTCTAGCTTCATGTGTAAACACGTATTATGTGCTTGTGCTTGAAACAATGTCGGGAGGTGTCTATGGACGTCCGTATGTTTGGAAAATCCTTTGTATGTTATCTAATGTAACCAGTAACGAATAGTCTGAGTGATAAGCTTGTTGACTACTGCTTCGCGGTGAGTTAATATAATGATCGACTCACCCATCGATCTCGACAAATGGCTGTCCGTCAGCTAAGAATTATGATTTCATTCTTATGACTGCGTCTCTTGTGAGACGTTAACTCGGCAAGGGATTTGCAGACCAGTCGTCAAACTAGACAGCATGTAAGACTGAATGAACTATTAAACTACTGACACAGATATGTTCATTAATGGGGTGAAGGTGTAGGGAGCGTCGGCTATGCATGCGAAATGGCCTTGTGTCAAACATAACCGTGCCCACCACATTTGAAATAATCTGAACGTTGAACAAAATATAAATGTGTCTAGTTTGTATTATTAAGTGTAAATTTATTTAACGAAAAGAATGACATCAGTTTGTTGTTTTGAAATAAAACATACGTTTGAAAGTTCTGCATAAAGATTTTAATGCTTGTTTGAGAGTTGTTTTCATAAAGTCAGACGAAATGAATTTGTGAAGAAAAAACAAATCTGATCTCACTATGAGTGTGTCCAATCGTAGTAGGTGAACGGAAATTATGTCTTTGTTTCTCTTTCTTTTTTGTTGCCAACAAGTAAATGAGAAAAGGGGAGAATCAATTAGTGCCGTTGAAAGAGAAAGTGACAGAATGTGAAAAAGCCTGTCATATGGGTTTGGCGTCAGTCAAACGAGTAGTAGCTCTCTGTGATATTCTTTTTTCTTTATTGACTGTACACGAGGAGGAATCAATGAATGCAGCACAAAAGAGAAGGTGAGAGAGTAAGAAAATACAGGGCGCCCGGACTTGGTGCCCGGTTAGACGACCTGTGGCTCTCTGCCGAGAAAAAGAAAAATCACGTGTATTTATACGTTTCTAGAAAATAGAAATGGATCAAATCTAAGATTTGTTCCTTACTCCTGATGGGCCAATAAATAAGAAGCTGTATCTATTTTGTTTTCACCAACTTCAGCACATTGTAAAATTTAGTGAATCAACTGTCTTATGAAGAGAGCTTTTTTATTGATGAATATGTAAATGTCTGTGCTTTTCCTATTAGCTCCTGAAAAGGTATAGTTGTGTGTAAGCTCGGATTTTCTACACAATCAAATCTTACGAAATCCAACAATTGGACCAGCTATACTTTTTGGAGAGATTGATAGAAAAATCAGTGGCGTGTAATGAAGTACAATTTTACTAAACGGTACACGACTCAGTAGCTTAGAAGGTTGATCAGTACTCAAGTTGCTTAATTCATGCGAATAAAGTAAGTAAAGTTGCTTAAGTTTTTATTTTTACGTTTAATATATATATATATATATATATATATATATATATGTGTATGTATGTATATATATATATATATATGTGTGTGTGTGTGTGTGTGTGTGTGTGTGTGTGTGTGTGTGTGATAGTTTAACCCTAAGCAAGGCAGTACTGCCACTGGTGCGTATGGGGTTATAGTGAGAGGAGAGCGGAAGAAAAAGGAGAATAAGGTAGAAGGGGTGTCGGAAAAAGGATGGAATCGAGGAGATAAAAGATGGCAATTGACGTTGCACTTAAACTTTTTGAGATTGTAGCTACCAGGAAAACAAGTATACGGAAAAGATTTCCATTAGTGGGTAGTGCAAGAAAAAACTATTAGAGTAGAAATAGCTGTTTAATTTGACTGTTATGATGGTAATAGAGTGGAACTTAGTCGCCAATGTAGTAGCGCGTGTAAATTTGTGTAGTTGGGTCACCAGGGTAATAAGCTCGTCAGAACATAACCCTTGAAAATATCTGTAGGAAAGACACGGAGAAGCCACATCTTGTCAGTGAGAAAGTAACTGAAGTCGAGCTACCAAATCGTTATCGATTACATTGCATATATATATATAAAATTTAGTTGGCAATAAATGACCCGCCGAGGTTGATATGCCATAAAACAAAAACAACCAGCCAACCAACATTTCATACACAAAATGTTCCAATTATTATGAGATATAGATTAATACATTAAATTATGATACACTTTCTGTACAACATAATTGCTACATTTGCATACATATTTCATACACTAAGTATACCAACGTTTATGAGAGAGAAATAGGGAATATTTATAGCTTCCCTGTGCCTCTTCTACAAGTACTTTCATGGTTTCTGCTCCGATGAGCTTAGATCACTGGTGCCGCCTCAGCACGAATTTACACGAGATACTAGATTAGCAACTAGGTCCCACCCTTTTACAGTTAAACAAATAAGATGTAACCGTAAATTCTACTCCAACAGCTTCTTTTCTCGCGCTTCCCGCCTGTGGAACTCCCTTCCACAAGTCTGCTTTCCCGACAGTTACAATCTCCAGGTGTTTAAATGTAGGGTCAATAGACACCTCCTATCACACTAACTCCCAACTATTCTCACAACACTCTCATCTACCCAACCCTCATTCTCGGTATCCTCACCCGCCTATCACCCACCCTCTGTTATTTCCTATATTTAATCAGCCTTTCTCCACTCTACGTAGCCCCCTGCACAGTAGTGGCAGTGACATGCCTTGCTCAGGGTGAAACGCTTATAAAAAAAAAAAAAAACGAAACTTACATGTACAATCAACTACTGAAGATTCTGGGGAAATGCTCGGATCATTCGATCAGTCCTGGTTGTACCTGATTCCCCGTACCATACTTTACCTATACAAAAATTAGATGAGATTAAAAATGTGACATTGATGCCATATCAAAGATGGAGAAGACCAGTCTTCACTTCCCTGCCTTCTGCCTGAGTTCTTGTTGGGAAAGATTTACTTTCCACACTGCAGCCTCTTTTTACTCAAACACAAAGTCGCAAATCTATCGCTACTATTGCTTTTTCTATGTCAAATGTTCAAATGAGCGCCATTCTTTACTTCCTTAAGTTCATACATTTACATTTTTTAAATCATTTCACTCCAAGCAAGGCGGTACCGCCACTGATGTGCAGGGGGCTACATAGAAGAGTTAAAGTTTAAGCAGGAGGAGAGTGAAGAGATTGACGAACCAGTTACAGGGGGTGACAGAGAAAGGGCAATATAAGGATGTGAACGCAATAGTAAACACAGTTGCGAAGGTAGAAATAAAGGAAAAGAACAAGATACATGGGGTGATGTAGAAAAGACTGGAGTCAAGTGGATAAGAGATGGGAATTGACATTGCATTTAAATTCCTGGATGTTGTAGCCGTTAGGAAAGCAAGTATATGGAAAGGAGTTTCACATGCGGGAAGTGCGAGAAAAGAAGCTGCTGGAGTAGAATTGTCGGCTGTATTTGGTTGATTTAAATGTAAAAGGGTGAAAGGGTGGTCAGTCTGGTTGCAAGAGTAAATTCTTGTGTAGGAGACATCAGTGACCTAAGTTCGTCATAGCAGAAACCATTAAAATATTTGTAGAAGAGACAGAGGGAAACCACATCACCACGACGAGAAAGTGGCTGGAGTCGAGCTGCCAGGTCGGGACCAATCACATTACAGATTCTCTTTTGGAGCCTGTTGAGAACACTAAGACGAACAGCAGGGTTGCCTGACCAGATATAACAATAGTATTCCATGCACGGTCGGATGGTTGATTTGTATATTTGCTAGATGGATTCAGGCAGAAAACTTCCTGGCCCGACACAGTGACCCAACGTTCCTAGCATTGGATTTAGCTATTGATTCAATGTAATGATTCCACTTCAGGTCGGAAAATAGGGCAAGGCCGAGAAGGCGCAGTATATTGCTTTCAGGGAGACTTGCTTGGTCTATGCTTATGAGTGACAGGAGAAATTGCCTGTGATGGTTGACAGATAGGAGTTTCGTTTTAGAAGCATTGAAATTTACAAGCCACTTCTTACTCCAGTCCACTAGTGAGCAGCGAGGTTATGTTTGTCCGCCCCGCCAGATTTCTTCCTGATGCGGGAGTAAATGGTGGTGTCATCTGCGTAGATGCCTACTTGGGATTTGATCACGTCTGGGAGATCATTTATCTAAGATATGCCGCGCTAATTCCGCTGAATCATTTACTCCGTCCACCTATTTTAAGGAGAAAATTCCACTCAGACAGCATAAACAGTCACATTGTCAAACCGATTCCCATGAGAATGATTCCTTCAACATTAGAATCTCTTCAACTCTAAAATGTTTTATATCGTCATAATCTTCACGTCACACTACCTCTTCTGTCATAAATATTGGACATTTCATTCAATATAATAAATTTAACAGTGACACACTGCCTTGAGTGGCTCTCGAGTCTTTTATTGGGTGAATTTTAATATGAAAAAAATATTACATACGCAGCCACCAGTTCAACTAATCCACACACAAATGCGAACTAAAAACGTTGAGGTTAAAATAGCTTTTGAAATAATGGCATAATGGAATGCACTACGTCATGAGGGAAAACACAGTAATAATTTTGAACTTTGTCTATCGGAAAACTAACAGGAATTACCCCTACGGTCTCATGATTTGAATGTCCGTTTCGTTGTTCACAAAATAACTTTAATTATAACCCGAAGTCCACCATTCAACATAGAACCAGCCTAATAATACAGAATCGAACATTCAATAAACTCGTATATGCATACGATGTCTGGTCAAAATGTGTGGAGACTGATGCTGTATAGAAAAAACTAAAACACACATCAATTCGACATTTAATCTCCTTCGAAGTAGTCCCCTTCTGAAGCCACACACATTATCCAGCGCCGTTTCCAATAATGGAAGCATTCCCGAAACTCACTGTTTGGAATAGCGAGAAGTTGCCTAGTCGCATTTTTTATTTCCTCAAGGTCTTGAAATTCTGTTTCTTTTATGTAGGATTTGATTATGGAAAAGAGGAAAAGTTGCAATTTGGTGCTTATTGGAACTGGGCAATATTGTGATTGTCCTAAAACTGCTGAAAAAGGTCACTCATGGAAATTCTGTGGTGTGATGAGATAACCACACTCTACACACTTTCCTTCCACTCATTGCAACAAACAATAGAAGGAAGCAAGAACGTTATAACATAGTGTGTATACGTGATAGATTCAAAAGTCAATGTGTGCCAAGCGGTTTTACTCTGGATACCTTAGCTCCTTTGCTGTAGCTGTGGAGAGATTTTATTGCTCAAGTGATGTATCGCGTATGGCAATTAACCGCAAGAGTCAACAGTGATTTAGGTGAGGAAGATGTGGAGAGACACGATCACCCATGCGATGTATTGCGTATGGCAATTAACTGATTATATATAAACTCTTTGGTCGGAATCTCACGCAACTTTTGTCACATACATAAAATACACAAATGCAAGTACACACACATATACGCACACATCTATATTTAAAAATTCTGATATTCGAGGTCTGATCAAAAAAGTATTGGGACTGTTGATATCAAAATAAAACTACAACACATATCAATCAGTCAGTTAAGTGCCATGCGTGATACACGCTTGGGCGATCATGTCTCGAAAGAGACATGACTGACTGGGCAGAAGATTATCCCAGAGTAGGTTGCCATTGCTTTCTACGGTAGACTGGTTGCCGACCAAGGCTATAGAACCCAATCTGTCCTATTATTTAACGCATAACTGGAGGGAAGAGACGGATTAATACCTTTCCCAAGGGTATTTGCGCGTAAGTGAATGCAATGAATTCAGCTGGAATTCGAACTCGGTTCCCCGATTTCTCGTTCCTAGCCGATATCCACTGCACCACAATGCAAATATTCGGCATTTAATCTCCTTTGAAAAAGTTTCATTCTGAAGCCATACACTTTGTCCAGCACCGTTTCCACTGACGGAAGCATTCCTGAAATTTAGTTCTTGGGATAGCGAACAGCTGCCTCATTTCATTCTTTTAAAATTCCTCGACGTCTTGAGATCTTTTTCTCTGCAAGTGGGATTTCATTTTTAAGAGAAAAAGCCGCAAGGGTCGAGGTCGGGGGAATATGGTGTTTCAAAACCTGGGGATATTTGTTTTACTAGCCCAAAGCAGCTTTACAAGCTATGGTCACTGATGCAAATTATGTGATGCGATGAGACGACGACAAATCGACACATTTTCCTTCAAAACACTTCTATAAACAACAGAAGTGAGTGAAAACGTTATAACTTTGTGTGTTTGCGCCACAGCGAACAAGGTTAATCTGTACCAAGCGGCTTCATTCTGCATACTTTAGCTCTGTTAACACTCCCAATTCTTTTTGATCAGACCTCGGATACTCTTGCCTCTCTTTATATATGTCCTGGCCACCTACACAAAACAGGAAAATACTTGTTGACAACACCAATATACTCCTTCTTCTTCATAGGACTGCTTACAAAATCATGTATAGAGCTGATCTATGTATGAACCCGACAGCTGTCTACAAAATCAAGTAAAGACACGACCTATTATACCGTTAGGAACTAGTATACCTATCATACTTCTGCCTAAAAATTCCAAACTAGACGCGAACTATACCCACCTAAACAATTCAGTATAAATTCAACTGATATCTGTCAAAAAAATGAAATATACACACGACCTATACAATCTAGTATCCCCATGACATACATCTGTCTTCAAAATCAAGAATAGACACGACCTTGTATATCTCAGTCAGTCAATTGTCATACGTGATACACACTTTTGGCAATCATGTTTCTCTTATGACATGATTAACTAGGCAGAAGATTTTCCCCGCAGTAGGTGGCCATTACTTTCTGCGGTAGGCCGGTTACTAACCAAGACTATAGGACTCAATCCGTCCTCTTATTCAACCCAAAGCTGGAGAGAGAAGAGATAGCTTAATACCTTTTCTAACGGTATTTGTGTGAAAGTGAATGAAACGAATTCAACTGGAATTCGAACTCGGCTATCCGATTTCTCATTCCGAGCCGATATCCATTGTACCACAACGTACATTCTTGCATACCTACAGAACCTATTATTAACTTGACATATGTCTCTCTACAAAATCAAGCATATACCCGACCTAGTATACTTACAGAATCTAGCATCAATTCGACATACTCCTGTCAACAAAATCAAGTATGGACCCAATGAAATGTCATCGTTATCATTTATCCATCACACCAATGGTGCATAGAGCAGCAAATTTTGTTGCTGTAACAAACTGCTTTTTTATGGGCAGGGTTGTTAGTCCTACACCCAACCCCCAAACCTGGAGGACCATTCTTGGTCCGTACGTTTACAGCACCTGGTATTCCCAAATGGTCACCCATTTAAGTACTGACCTGGCTCAATGTTGCTCAACTTCGGTGATAGGACGGAACCCGATGCATTTAACACGATATAGCCGTAGACAACGAAACGTACCTACATAATATAGCATGAACCCGACATATGTCTGCTACAAAATCTTGTATAGATCCGGTGTATATATATGTATACTATTTAGTATGAATCCAATATATTTCTGCTTACAAAATCAAGTATAGACCCGACCTAGTATATCTCAGTCAGTTAAGTGTCATACGTGATACATGCTTTGGCGATCATGTCTCGAAAGAGACATAGATGACTGGGCAGAGGATGTACCCCGCAGTAGGTTGCCATTGCTTTCTGCGGTAGATTGGTTACCGATCAAGGATATAAAACCCAATCTGTCCTATTATTTAACCCATAACTGGAAAAAAGAGATGGATTAATACCTTTCCCAATGGTATTTGTATGAAAGAGAATGCTAGGAATCGAATTGAAATTCGAACCAATATCCATTGCACCACAACGCACATCCTAGTATGCCTATATAATCTAATATCAACCCGATATAGAACTACCTACAAAATCAAGTTTAGACCCGAGCTATGTATACCTATAGTATCTAGTATGAACTTGACACACGTCTGCCTACAAATTCAAATGTAAACCCGATGTATGTATATGATTAGGTGTATGCGTGTGTGTGTGTGTGTGTCAGTTTGTGTGTGTGTGTGTGTGCGCGAGAAAGAGATTCAAAAACAATACAAGCAAAAAAGCATGAAATAATAAATAGTAATAAATGTTTACTTTGAATACTTGAATATTATCCATTTTTTGTTTTCGTTATGATTTTAAAATTAGAAAATATTAATGAAAATTCGTCATCCATATTCTTGATTAAATTTTGAAATTGAAGTGTCATGCAAATCCCCACACTTGCACATTTACAAATGCACAGAGCCATAAGGACAATCTGAAAAGGGACTGTGACATTTATGCTGTCTATTGTTGCAATTTTATATTTTGTTTCCAAAGAACACATTTCTTTATTGTTACTTCTTTCTTGGTCTGCAGAGAACAATACTTTTTTTAAAAAAAAGAAAAAAAAATGTTTTCCTTTTCTTTTTTTTTTTTTTTTGATTGGAATATGTGTGCCTTTATGCTTCAGAACGTGTTAGTAAAGAAAGAAAGAAAGAAAGAAAGGGTAATGAATTATTGAAGCTAAAAAAGAAAGAGTAATGAAGTAATGAAGCAAAGAAAGAAAGAAAGAAAGAAAGAAAGAAAGAATAACGAAGTAATGAAGCTAAGAAAGAAAGAAAGAAAGAAAGAAAGAGTAACAAAGTAATGAAGCTAAGAAAAAGAAAGAAAATAAAGAAAAAGTAATAAAGAAAGAAAGAAAGAAAGAAAGAGTAACAAAGTAATGAAGCTAAGGAAAAAGAAAGAAAGAAAGAAAAAGTAATAAAGAAAGAAAGAAAGAGTAACAAAGTAATGAAGCTAAGAAAAAAGAAAGAAAGAAAGAAAAGAAACGAAAAGAAAAGAAAAAAGTAAGTAAGAAAGAAAGAAAGAAAGAAAGAAAGAAAGAAAGAAAGAAAGGAAAATATTAGCATCGAATATTTGGAACATAATTAGAAAGAAAGAAAGAAAGAAAGAAAGAAAGAAAGAAAGAAAGAAAGAAAGAATAACGAAGTAATGAAGCTAAGAAAGAAAGAAAGAAAGAAAGAAAGAAAGAAAGAAAGAGTAACGAAGTAATGAAGCTAAGAAAAAGAAAGAAAATAAAGAAAAAGTAATAAAGAAAGAAAGAGTAACAAAGTAATGAAGCTAAGGAAAAAGAAAGAAAGAAAGAAAAAGTAATAAAGAAAGAAAGAAAGAGTAACAAAGTAATGAAGCTAAGAAAAAAGAAAGAAAGAAAGAAAAGAAAAGAAAAGAAAAGAAAAAAGTAAGTAAGAAAGAAAGAAAGAGAGAAAGAAAGAAAGAAAGGAAAAGAGTAGCATCGAATATTTGGAACATAATTAGAAAGAAAGAAAGAAAGAAAGAAAGAAAGAAAGAAAGAAAATATTATTTATATTTTAAGTTACATCTCTAGATACCTCCAAAAAATCGCTGAAAAAATAGAATAGTATTAAGAAAAAAGGCTCCAGCAGACTTAATAAAAATGAAATTTTTCCATCAAAATGTTTATGTTATTATTAACAGAAAAGATCAAAATATTTTTTAATTATTTAAAAGAAAAAATTAACCCCTAACACGTTCGAAATTTTGGTAAAAATCTTGTTTTGATTTTAGTTCGCGGGTGACCAAATTGTAACGAGTTTACAAAAAAAAAACAAAACAAAAAAAAACCTAATATTACATAACTATTTTTTTCTTTTTGCCTGACAAACATAATTTGGAAATTCTTGCAAAAAATCAAATAATTGTCGGATTTTAATGAAACTTTCAGAATTTATTCACAAATGAATGAAATTATTTTTGGAATTATTATTTTTTAAAAATCTTGGTAAAAACATATATTTCGCATCTGTTAGCACCCGTCCACGTAAATGCATTAAATTTTAAGAAATTCAATTTTGTTGGGAAAAGTGATTTTATTAGTCAAACGCAAGACTCATTGGGGAATGAAAATCATCAATTACTTTTTAAGCATTTGCTTTTATTTCTGAAAATCTGCTCCTAATAAAAAAGTAAAAAATGCAACAAAACTATGATATTTGATTGGATAAGCTTTTAATTGATTTAATAAATAATATATATTAATGAGATTATAGTCTGAATAAAAAAGATTTTTCGATTAATAATGAAATTTTAAAAGAATTGTTTTCATTCATAAAGATTCAAAATCTTTTTAAAAATACTTCATAGATTTGTTGTGTTTAATCTATCAACTTATTAAGTGAATATTATATTTACTAATCGAAAATAGAAAAATTAATACAAATTGTCGTACCTTCGATTTTTTAAATAATTAATTTTTTTGTGTATTTGAAGTTTATTTTTTGTATGGTAATTTCTATGTGTAACTTAACAGATTATGTGTTTCACGGTTTCTTCTTCTTACAGGAAAAAATTTGCTCATTTATGTCACTTGTGATGAACATACACTTATCTTACCTAGCATCTGTCAAGCTGCCATCACATTTCAAATGCGAGGGAAAAGTCCGAAAGTTCAACTCTGTATTTAAGAAATAGTTTTATTCTAAATTTTATGCTATAAATAAATAATACTTGTGTAAATCAGATTTATTTAGCATTAAATTTACTAATTTACCAAAAATAATGTGTCGCAGATGTATATTTTTTATAAGATTTTCAAAACCGAGAATTAACTTTTGTTTACTAATGTGTCGATCGTCCAAAAATGGCCAAAAATTGAAAAGAATTGAAAAAATTTAGATTCGAATCAATATAATAGTATTCTGCTCACAGGAAATAGTAAATTCAATTATTTAGCTTTCAATTAAAACTAAAATTAAAGTTTCAAGAAAATTTTTTTATTTTTTAAAATTCACTTTAAAAGTTACTTATTGAAAAAGAGTGGAGGTGCCTACTACAGTGAACAATGCTTTTCTTAGGTCTTTTTACTTTAATCTGATAAAGACCTTTGCGTAATTACGTATTTTTACACACCTAAAGAAAGAAAGAAATATCCCGCCCGTTTTACATACCGAATCTTTTTATTGTTAATTTTGTCTTTATCTGCAGCAAACAAACTTTTTCTTAAATCCGCTTAAAAGAAGAGATTATGTGCTTGTTTATCTCTGTTTTTGTTTATGCAAAAAGAAAGAAAGAAAGGAAGAAAGAAAGAAAGAAATGAAACGAAACGAAACAAAGGAAGAGGTGCATGCTGGGAAGAAATTTCCTGCACGTTTTATTCACCGAAACTTAATGATAGCCTCGTTTTGTTAATATCGTATCGTGTAACAACCAGGTCTCACTCGGCATGAAGGATCATATGAAAACTGTCTGGATGTAGGTTTGACAATAAAAACCAGAAAGAATAAAAAAGAAATTAAAAATGGGGAATCTAGGTTAGTTAAAGGCAAATGGATGATATTTATGTCTTTTCTTGCTTTCTTGGAATTATGCAACTGGCAGCTTTAAAAATCGTACCATGGAAGCATAAATCCTATTATTTGATCGTACAGGCACATATTTATTTTGAAATTAATGAAAGCACAAAAACCTAGGATTGTTTCAATAATAATCTTTTAAATGAGCGATAAAAGAAACACAGTTGTGAGATGATAGCTGTGAATAAGTTGTTTGAAAAGATGAATGTGAGAAATTGCAGAAATATTTTAACAATCTGTCGATTTTTCTGAATTAAAAATGACTGATCTTTAAAGAAATATATTGTGCCCTCTGTTTACATCAATTCGGAAGACACAATTAAAACAACTTTTAAATAGGTCATTAATGTCTTCCATTGTATTGTCTGATAGATAGATAGATAGATAGATAGATAGATAGATAGATAGATAGATCAACGCCCTGACTTTTTCTTTTCTTTTTTTTCAATTGGAGTAGATAGAATAAACTATCGCCCGGTTCACACTCCACCCACGTCTATTGTACAGGTGTAGAGGCTCATCCCTTGTTCCCTGTTTAGGATGTGGTTTCCGGCTTTCTCTTTTCCAATCTTTTCACTTCTTTTTTTCTTTTTCTTTTCTTTTTTTCAATTGGAGAAGATAGACTAAACTATCGCCCGGTTCACACTTTACCCACGTCTATTGTACAGGTGTAGCGGCTCATCCTTTGTTCCCTGTTTAGGATGTGGTTTCCGGCTTTCTCTTTTCCAATCTTTTCACTTTTCTTTTTTCTTTTTCAATTGGAGTAGATAGAGTAAACTATCGCCGGTTCACACTCCACCCACGTCTATTGTACAGGTGTAGAGGCTCATTCCTTGTTCCCTGTTTAGGATGTGGTTTCCGGCTTTCTCTTTTCCAAATCTTTTCACTCTTACGTAGCCCCCTGCACATCAGTGGCGTTACCGCCTTGCTCGGGGTGATATGATTAAAGATAGATAGATAGATAGATAGATAGATAGATAGATAGATAGATATAGACAAACTAAAATATGAACAGGCTGACATATATAAATAATGAACAGAAATAGGTAGTTGATTTCTTAAACACCGCTAGATGTGGGAAAAGGCCGTAAGTATGCGGTACCCAGTGAGTACCGAACTCACTACTCAGCAGTAACTGGTTCTAGCTAGTCAAGGTTGCTTACCATTACACCATGTCGAGGTGCCCATAGATAGATAGATAGATAGATAGATAGATAGATAGATAGATAGATAGATAGATAGATAGATAGATAGATAGATAGATAAGGAACAAACGTGAGATAGATAGATAGATAGATAGATAGATAGATAGATAGATAGATAGATAGATAGATAGATAGATAAGGAACAAACATTAGAAAAAGAGGGTGGAATGGTGGGACTGAAAGAAATGAATGCAGTCGCAGAGAGAAAGAGTAGAGAAAGAAAATGAATTAATCGGAACTATCATATGAACTATTAAAGTTAATGTATTAAACTAAACTTCCGATGCTCTCCATCTCTGTCTCTGTCTGTCTGTCTCTCTCTGTCCCATGCACACACTCACCCACATATGAACACACATGCATTAAATTTAATATTCAGTACAAAACAAGGCGGGGATAGTCATTCTCCACCTTCGTAGAAGAATAGCAACATACCGACTTGCAATATTACACCAAAGAAATGTCTAGATATTTGCCCTTTGCCACATCACTTTTCTTCTTCTCCCCGCAAGCAGTTTGCGTTTACTGGAGTGCTTATTTGTGCGTTTATTTCAGACGTCACCCCAAAGTTTGGGGAAAGTAAAGCAGAGAAATGTCTTCCTCAAAAAATAAAATAAAAAAATATGGTAGGTTATGATGTTTTTTGTTTTTTGTTTCATCGATGCACGAAGACTTAATGAATGAAGAGAGAAACCAAGCTCTTCATATTCCCGCGAATTTTGGGCAGCATTATATTACAAGCAAAAATTTTGGTACCAACCTGCATTTCTTAAAAAAAAATAACCTAAAAATGAAATAGTGTTGTAATTGTTCTTGAATAATAATTAGGATTTTAAAGAATATACCTACTTGCAAGAACAATGTGGTCTTGTTTAAGATACTGGAAAAAGAAATGTAATTTTTTATAATCAGTGTGTTATTAGATATAAAAATCAATCTGAAGAAAAGTATTCCTTTTATTTATCTGAGGAAAAGTATTCCTTTTATTTATTTATATCTGTCTATATTTTCTGAGTTGAAGTAATTTAACTATTTACACTATTTACATTGTTCGGACTGTCGTTCTTATCTTTATTGTCATATTCACGACACTTCAGCCGTTGTATGTTTCGGTCTTCTTCAAGTGATATACGTTGAAATTTCGAACCTAACTCTTTATTTCGTTCACAGTGGTAGATTGTTTTAGTTATTTCTCTTTAGTAACTCAGCTCGCCAAGTGAATTCAAAACTCTCAACTTTTTTTCAAAGAGTCTTGGAAACAATGTTCAAGAATTTGTAAAGTAATAATTAAGGCAGTTGCTATTATTGACGAAAAAATATGATGTCGTTGTCTGATAATCTAAACTTATTTATAAATGGAATTTTGTGTGTGTGTGTGTGTGTGTGTGTGTGTGTGTGTGTGTGTGTGTGTGTGTGTCCGTTACCTAAAGACTCGAAAACGGCTGAACCGATTTTCTTGAAAATTTACACAGTTGTACTATAAGCGTCTGCGAGTGTTCTTAGCTAGGTTTTGTGTCCAGGTACCCCCGATAAATAGCGATAATCAAAAAATCGGGTTATAGAAGGAGCGGTCTGATTTTAATAAAATTTGATACACTCATAGACAAAGACATAAGAAACGATATTCAGAAGTTTCGAGGTTGCAGTTCTTACAATAGTGCAGAAAATCGATAATATATATAAAAGGCAAGATGTTTGTGTGTGTGTGCCTGTTTATCTGACCGTATGTCTGTATTTTTTCAGCCCTTTTATTTTAGTTTTGCCCCGGGTTTGGCACTAGGTAGGTATAATTGTAGTTCTTAGTCTCAGCCATGATACTATTTACTCAGAGGACTTATTTAGCCTTCAAAATTCAGTTTATGACGAAAAAACTTATTTGATATCGATACCAAGAAATCAAAATTTGACTTACATCCATTCATTTTTCTTTCAGTCTACGGTTTGGCTTTAACTGGAACCAACTATTGCTTTTTTTGTCTTTAGTGCCAACGTCCAAAGAGTCTGAGCTGCAGAACCATGGATTAGTTTTAAAGCTTTCATTACACCCGAGCAACGCCGGGCTATACTGCTAGTATTTCTATAATTAAATACTTTTTTTTTTTTTAAAATAAAACCAAATACACTAAAGTTACTTCAATTTTATCTTTTACTTTTGAAAGATACAAAAATATCTAATTTTAATTTTTTCTTTTTACTGAAATGCAGGGTGAACACAAATATTTTGCCTGTAGCATATATATATATATATATATATATATATATATATATATATATATATATATAAGAGATTATAACTATACTCGTGTTGAAAAACCTTCCACGAATCTACGAAGAATGGAAAAACGGTTTTAAATAAAGAAAGAACTAAGTACATGGGCACCAGTCAAAAGGGTTCGAACTGAGTCAGCCCGGAGCCCAAAGAAAAACGTCGATACGAGTAATCAACTAACTAAAAGCGCTCAATACTTAGGTAAAGCTGAATAAATAAAGAATACCTTGTTAGCCAGATAGACCTACCTAAGTTTCACCTAAACAGAGCGTCAGGGAAAGCCAGCTTTCCCTGACGATCCGTTTATGTAAAACTTCGGTAGATCTGCCTGGCTCACTAGGTATTCTTTACTTATATATATATATATATATATATATATATATATATATATATATATATATATAAACTGTATATTGCAAGTTTCTAATCGTTAGGGGATTTTTTAAGCTATACTCGCTGATAAGAGGGGCTTACTGGATTCGATTCATCAACAAAAATGTAATGGTTATACATTTCTCTGATCAATGCTTTCGTCTAGAAAATAAGCTCTCTTTACAGTGTTTAATTTTGAAATTATCAGATATAGAATTGTCATGATTCTGGATTAATTGACCCATTGTGGATAATGTCCTTATCTGGTTGTGAGTCACAATGTTTCGACCATTTTAAAATCATAGTTTTACTTCTACTAGACCCGTAGCTAAGCAGGGAAACAGCAGGACTAAAACAGGGCTAAAGCAGGGCTTCCGTACCAGTGTCACTGTTCAATCCGCTTTAGTATTTTGCTTACAGCTAGTGTTGGATACTTATTTTAACCCTTTCATCTAAAGCAAGGCAACGAAAGCCACTAAGATGGTAGGAGCTACCGAAAACGACAGAAACACAGGATGATAAAAGAATAGGATTCAAACGAAGATTGATGTATTTAATATTTTGAAGATCGTCTGGGAAGTGTTTTAACAGAAGACGGAATGTGCGACAGTGAAATTCAAAGGTGAATTGGTATGGCCAAAGATGTATTCAAAAAGATAAGCTGTGTATTAAGAAACTGAAAAGGAAGATGACTTCATGCCTTTCTCAAACTGTCCCAAATAGTGTCAGAGATACAAGCTGGAGTCATGCCTCCAAAGCAGTCTCAAATATAGTCGGATTTACAAGATGGATTCATGCCTTTTCTAACTTGTCCAAAACAGTACCGGAGAGACAAACTAGATTCATGCCTCCAATACAGTCTCAAATAGGGTCAAATATAAGAGAATGACTCATGCCTTTTCTAAATTGTCCCAAAAAGTGCCGAAAGACAGGCTGGATTCATGCCTCCAAAATATCTCATATAGGGTCGGATATATGAAATGGACTCATATTATTTCTAAACTCTCCCAAACAGTGCTAGAGAGACGAACTGCACTCATGCTTCCAAAACAGTCTCAAATAGGGCCGGATATACATTCATGACTTTCCTAAACTTTCAGTTAGTAACCATTGGGCTATCCCCACTTCTGATATTATTCAGTGTGGCCTTTTTTCTCCGGTTATTTTCTCCAATTAAAATGATTATGTCGAAATCACTTAAGTGTATGAAATTACTTTTCCTGTTTTTATCCCCCATTCCTTTCTCGAATATTCTGACAATTCCTGACAGATTTCAAAGACAATGACTTTAAATTATCCATTAAATAAGACGATAACAGAGAAAATAAACGAAAAAGTAAAACTTGCAAGTACCAACCGACAAAAGCAAAATCCGTTTATTTTATTTTTTAAGTGAACTCCAAACATTTTAAAAGAGCGTATTGTATGGATGTATGCGGAGATAGAAATAGGAAGAAGACGAGACGAAAAGGGGTTTAGGAAATGCAATGATATTTTTTCAGTTCAGTTAACAGTTTAGACATAGCAGGCCGTCCAACCACGCAATTTTGATTTAGAGTGCTTTTCTCATTTGGCCTTTCATTCCCGTCTCACTGTTTATAGAATTTCCAGGGCACTGTTGTTACGAAAAGAATCCACTTTTATCCCTCCGCCCTCCTGACATTTTACGCGTTCTGTGGGCAACTAAGATGCCTTCTATCTATCTATCTATCTATCTATCTATCTATCTATCTATCTATCTATCTATCTATTTCACTCTATCCATATCTATCTATCTATCTATCTATCTATCTATCTATCTATCTATCTATCTATCTACTCTCTGTCCATATCTATCTATTTCACTCTGTCCATATCTATCTATCTATCTATCTATCTATCTATCTATCTCACTCTGTCCATATCTATCTATTTCACTCTGTCCATATCTATCTCACTCTGTCCATATCTATCTATTTCATTCTGTCCATTATCTATCTATCTATCTATCTATCTATCTATCTATCTATCTATCTATCTATCTAGACTGTTTCTTTTTTTATAAAATAGGTATTTAGTCTTTGAATCCTGTTATGCTCTGGTCAGTTTCCATGTCATTGTTTTATCCTTATCCCAACGTTTCAGCTGCTTTCTTGGGTACCTTCTGAAAGGAAACTTTACCTCTGCTATCAAACCAAATCGACAAGCGACTACGGCAGTTGAATAGCTATCTCCTCTTTTATAATAAAGACCGTTATATATATATATATATATATATATATATATATATATATATATATAAATGAATAAACAAAGAAAAAAGTATTATCAATGTTCAAAATATTAATTTAAAACAGTGCTCAATATAGCAATAGAGCTATGAATTTTTATTATAACTTATAGTTTACTAACATATACAAATTATAATTTACTACAAAAGTGTACATTTTGTTTTAACATCGATGTCGGAAAAAAATGTACACTTTTGTAGTAAATTATAATTTGTACATGTTCTAGACTATAACTTTATATATATATATATATATATATATATATATATATAGGATTGAAACGCAAACGGAGATTCTAAGTCTTAGATATGGACGATCGTTGAAGGAATGCAGATTTTAGCGTGTTATATACACATTATAATCACACGCCAGCAGCCGAGAGTTTTCGAATTCATTACTGAATGAACGATACGTAAATAGCGGTGAGTAGCTACTGATTTTAAAGTCTACCATTTCTCCATCGTACTTAATCGGCCGGCAAGAGCCTATATATATATATATATATATATATATATATATATATATATATATGTCCCTCCTGTCATGCTCATGAAAAGAAAGAAAATAGCAAGGTAGGGTCGGCTCAGTTCATCAAGGACACAATAGCGAGACAGCATCGGCATAGCTCATTCTCTTTACTGCTAGTTATTAAACTTTACTACCAGTTATGAAAGCTCTTGCCGCGAGTTCACTTTTTAACCGTGCCTTATCATTTTATTTTTTTGCAATAACTATGTCATCGAATAGTGAAGAATATATAAGAATATATATATATATATATATATATATATATATATATATATATATATTGTTAAATATAAGAGACAATGAATGTCTATTATGTTTAATCATGAGCCGTTCTGAACATCGTATTTTGGCTTTAATTTCAGTTGAAAATAAAGACAAAACTTCTCCAACATTTGGATAATTTTTTATTAATTTGGTTCTAAGCTTTCGGCTCACATGAGCCATCTTCAGAGAGGTTATTAAGACGGTAATGCAATAACATCCACCATCACCGACGATTTTATTTTGTGTTGACATAACACTCCGCTAGGCAACGGCAGTAGTTACCAAAAATAACAAACGCAGTTCGCAAATTTGCAATGTAGTTCTATGACGTCACACCGCGTGATAGCGCGAAATGACTACAGAACCATGTATTCAATTGCAAAAAGAACCAAATTAATAAAAAATTATTCAAATGTTGGAGAATTTTTGTCTTTATTTTCAACTGACATTAAAGCCAAAATACAACGTTTAGAACGGCTCATGATTAAACATAATAGACATTCATTGTCTCTTATATTTAATAGCATATGTTTAGAAAATTACTTGCTGCCTCGATATACTAAATATATATATATATATATATATATATATATATATATATATATATATATATATATATATCCCTCTTTTCATGCTTAGGGATTCGAATTATTCTTTTATTAACATATGATACGGAATACATGGTGCCGTTATTTTAGACGGCATTTCGATATAAGTATTTTGCTGTCATTTTTTGACGGTACGGGTCTACTTGTTATATAGATAACAAGAGAAGCGAACAAATTAGTTGAAACTATTCATCACCATATCGACTTAAATTTTACTGCAATAAATGATTAGTTTGCGAAACACCAAGTCAATTTTTCAGTTCATCCTTTTTTTAACCATTTCACCCAAAGCAAGGAAGTAAAGCTACTAAGATACAATTGAGTGTGAAAGATCAAGAAAAACAGATACATTATTTAGGTGCGAGAAAAAAAAGGAAAGAGTTTTCAAGAAAACAGTAGATAACGATTGACACTGGATTTAAATTTTTGAAGATACCCAAAAGTCAGCAGTATAGACTGAATTATAGATTCAAACCAAGTATCATGCACTATATTAAAGGCCAAAATTCTCGCCGTAAATTTCTGGAGAGCTAAACCCCTTTTCATCAGGAAAACTGGCATTCGTTCTAATTGCTGATTCGTTAACTCACGAGCCAATGAAAAGTGACACACGTCTACTCCATCCTACTTCTCTTTCCTTTTGATGAAGACTTGTGACCGTCAGCTGACCCTATAAAATATACCGTTGTTCAGAAATCCGAAGGCGAATTGGGACAACGAAAGATACAATTTTGCGCAAATTGTATCAAATTGAAATAAAATATCTTCCTTTAATCTTTCACGCTTTTCCTGATCACGTATGTGTCGTCTCTTGGCGTTGTTTTTTCTCTTCCGATTGCAGTTTCCTTTACGTTTCAGACCGATGGATCCAGTTTATTTATTTACCTTGATAACACGGCTGACAGTTAAAAACCTGATGCTAACAATATCCGCGATCTCTCTGTAAGGCTTGCCAGTGTGTTCATGCAGAGTTACAATTTACCTACGCTTCCTTGGAGTAACGTCCATCGCAGGCAATGACTGTACAACAATTAACCGACAGTCGAGACAATAGTGTCTGGGCGTGATAAAAATCTGATGCAATCACGGATGACTCGTTATTTTTCAAGGCCAAACAAATTTCCTCATACACACCGAAAACAGATACATTTTATTACACTTCGCTGCAAATGGACGAATTTGAGAAAAAAATAGAAATCGATTACACCCTGTCACTCCAGTGGGTTTAAGATTGACGGTATGGTGAAGAAAGTAAAGTAAAAAAGTTGATTCAATTAATTTGAACACGGGTGTACCTTCCAAAATATTATGAAACAAGATAATTTCGTTAGAAACAAAGAAAACATTACTAATCTGTTCCATAATATCAGTCCTTCTGAGTGGGAGTGTATGTTGGACAATCTCCTCACAGATGAAGAATCGATTTGAAGCAACAGAAATGTGGTTTTAAAGAAGGATGCTGAAAATAGCATGGATTTAACATTTGAGCAACGACGAGGTCTTAGAGAAAATGAAAATAAAAGACACTTATATTTAATGTAATAAAAAATAATGGAAATTTCTAGGTCACCTAACGAAGAAAGAGTGCTTAGAAACTTTGATACTCACAGTGCAATTTGAAGGCAAGAGGAAAAGGAAAAGAGCGCATAACCTACCTAAGGAACGAATGGATGACAGAACAGGGTTTAGGAGATATAGCAACAAGTCTAAGAGCTATAAACGACAGGGAATTGTAAGAAGACATGATCCTTAACGTCCTGAAAGCATATTGAAGGTTAGTTAGGAGGGGACTGTTCAATGGACGTTTTTCCTTTCGCATTACAGCGAATGGTCTTCTCTCTCTGCTTATTTTTCTGTCTGTGTGTCTCTCATCTAGGGTCCACTGTTTTATGGATAACATCGTTTTTTTGTCTTGCATTAGGACAACAAAAATGCATTCTAAACGCTAAAAAATATTAAGAAACGGGATAATTTCGTTAGAAACAAAGAAAAGCCTACTGAACTGTTGCTTAATATCAGTCCTTCTAAATATGAGTGTATGCTGGACAATCTCATCATAGATGAAGAATCGATCTGAAGCAACAAAAATATGGTTTTAATGAAAGATGCTGAAAATAGCATGGATTTAATATATGAGCAAACGACAAAGTTTTAGAGAAAATGAAAATAAAAGATACTTATATTTAATGTAATAAAAAAAATAATGGAAATTTCTAGGTCACCTAACGAGGAAAGAGAGCTTAGAAACTTTGATACTCACAGGGCAGGGTTTTTTTTTACCTTGGTCTTGTTAGCTTTTTAATAAATAGTCATACATCAAGAACTCAGGCTAGCTTTCCTCAGTGACCTACTTTATCAGAATCTTTTGACCTGAATCGGAAAAGTCCATTTCATTAGGCTGACAGATTGATTTTATTTAGCGAAATATCAACACTTATCACTCCAGGTAGAACTGAGAACAACAGCAATTAAGAGGTGGTTCCACATTTCAAAACCTCCAATCGCTTCATCAGAGGTCTTGCAGCCAGGTGCAATTTATCCTCATGCCCAAGACTGACAGATGATTGTCAAAGCGATTTCTGCAATGCGTTGCATCTTAGTAAGATATCAGCTGACAGCTGATATCGCAGTATGCAACCCCAGTTATTCAATAATTAAGCGCTACTGAACAGTGATATGACGAGATATTCCCAAATATGAATAGCGGACCGAGAACAATCTACCCTCGTATATCATATAGAGGGTCAATTCTTGAACGTTCCTGATGAAGAGTGGACGACTCAACGGCAGAAATGTGCAGGTGGCGAGTGGCGAGTAATTAATTTAAAGACAACCTAACAATAACATCTATTGGTATGAATAAGATTATCTCACCCATTATCTGGTAGATTCGACCTCAGTAAGCAATTGTGTTCAAGATAATAGTAACTAACGGTAGATTTTTTTTTAAATCACATCACCCCAAGCAAGACGGTAAGGCCACTGGTGTGCAGGGGGCTACGTCAGAGTGAATAGATTGGAAAAGAGAAAGCCGGAAACCACGTCCTAAGCAGGGAGCAAGGGATGAGCCTCTACACCTGTTCAATAGACGTGGGTGGAGTGTGAACCGGGCGATAGTTCAGTCTATCTACTCCAATTAAAACAAATAAACAAAAAATGAAGTGAAAAGATTGGAAAAGAGAAAGCCGGAAATCACATCCTAAACAGGTTCAATTATGGTTATACAGCTATCCAATGAGGCCTGAGGTGTACTTATCAAAATATTGTGATGTGATTGCTTCACTGTTTTAGTCGGTTTAGCATGTCAAATGTTTAATTCAATTCGTTGTATAGACAACAAATGTGCCTGGTAAACTGCAGTAAATTAGATTGTCAATTAGTAATTATTTTTATAGTAATAATAGGCTATAAAGAACGAATTGGAGGTATTGATTATTTAAAAATCGATCTCTACAGTCCGGAAGCTAAACATTAGTCTTGGGATTGAGAATTCAATAAAAAATATAATTGTCTTCTTTAGGAGAGTCGCTTCAAAATGGAAATTATATATTTTTTTTAAATTTTATTTTTAAGTTTAACTTTTCTTTTATTACTTTTAAAAATCGGGTGAGGGAAATGCTCCCACAGAGGTGTTAAAGAGAGAGAAAAAGTTGTAAAATCAGTGAATATCAAGGGATGTGCTGAAAGAAAGTGTTGACGAAAAAGAAAGAAAGAAAGAAAGAAGATGAAAGATAGAAGCGATCTTAAATCGTGCGTCAATCCAGTTATAAAAAATGTTTAATAAATTCCTTGTCGTCTTCAACTCCGAAAAATCGGATAAATAATTAATTTTTTTTCGGTTTGAGAAAGAAAGGCGGTGAAATAATGGTTTACTGTACTAATCAATATTCTACATATTTTGTTGGTTTCAAAATTACAAATTGAAGAGCGCTTGTGTTCGGTGCTGAATCGCCATCTACTCCAGTGTTGCATTGTTCACATTATTTTGGATATAGCTTTGCGTATTAATAAAGAGTATTCACAAATTTAGTTGTAACCTCTTCAGAGCTTTTCGTAATGATTTTTTGAAATTATCTAAAGATTGTGTGGACACCCTGTACATACGAAGTGCTATTTAAAAAAGTTAAAGAATTTGAACATAATTGCCCTACTTCCCACTGGTCTCTTCGAAGTATTGCCTTTATCTGTTGTTTGCAGCTTAAAATATACCACCTTAAATTATTATCATATTTTCCTTGCATACGCTGTTGACCTGGAAAAACAAAAGCCGTATTGTTTGTCTGAGAAAAGGCCCTGCGATGAAAAATGTTGAACCAATTCAGCATTGAGTAGTGCCTCTTGGAGTTTTCTAAATAGAAGTAGTAGGATAATAGGCCGATATTTTGAAGGGTCGGACGGCTCGACAAGTTCTTAAAAACTGGAACAACAGATGATGGCTTCAAGCAAGCAAGAAAGCAGGAGGTAGCGAGACATCTATCATGTAGTTTAGAGAGAACAGGAGCCATTTTGGGAGCACATATCTTCATGACTATTACAGGGGTACCATCAGGTCCACATGCTTAGTGGGGATCTAGGTTAGAGATAATAGCAGAAACTATGAATGGGGTTATGTGTACACTTCTGGCCATAATTATTAGGAAAAACCAGTTTTTAAAAGAAATGATGTATTTCAAACTAATGAAAATAGTATAGTTCTTTTGTTATTATTATTTGCAAAATTTTACAAGGCAAGGAAGCAAAGATGAACTCGTCCGAATCACCCTAAATTTTCTTCATTCTTTCATTGATGAAACTGCATCATAGGTAATTATTAAATATTTATAAATTTGTTTGATGCACATGTTATTGGGCAGTATTAACAAAAGAACCATTCTGTTTTCATTTACAATTATTCACTTGGCGATAAATACTAAAAAATGATATGAAATACATCATTTTTTTAAAACACTCTGGTGGCCTAATAATTATGGTCACTAGTGACCATAATTATTAGGCCACCCCAGTGTTTTAAAGAGAAACTCAGAGAAACTTAAAGAGAAACTCAGTTCTAAGTGGGAAGTTAGTCAGGGATATTCCGGATGAATCAAGAATAGAGTTTGAAGAGAATTTACGAGCAAAACATTCAACAGAAGATGATAACGCATCAAATTGATCGAAGAGGTGGGAAACATAGACCTTACACTTATTTAATACCCTATTACAAAGCCGCCATTAATCACAAGAAAACTATTGTCACGAAAAAATAAAATGTATTTACTGCATAGTAGGTGGAAGTATAAAGTTTCAGTATACGTGATGTAATGAATATGCCTACACCTTGGTTCCTCCTCACAGTAATACGATTGGCTGGTATCAGCCATAAATATAGACTAAGGCGGGGAGGCCTAAGATTACGCCTATTGGAACGCTTATTGACTATGCCTATTACATAAGCCTACATCTAAGCATACTGCATACGACTATGACGAGTACCAGTCCATTACGGCTACTTAATAGATTGTCCTACATTTACATTTGCCAAAACCACTTAGCTACTTCGAATAATATATATATATATATATGGGTGGTGTCACTCACGCATAACTAGTTCCATCGTAACTTCCCTTTCTAACAGCTATTCAACAGTAATTGTTCTTCATTACAATCTCTCTTGATTCACACTTTTATTCCTTTTCCTTTTTCTTTGTTATTCTCTCTCTCTCTTTCTCTCTTCCTTCATTTTTCTTTTTCTCTATTATTCTCTCTTTCATTATTTTTCCTTCTTTCGTTATTCTCTCTCCCACTCTTTCCTTTTCGTCGTTATTCTCTCTTTCTTTCTCCCTCCCCCCCTCTCTCTCTCTCTCTTCCTTGTTCTTGTTTTTCGTTTTTCTCTTTCACTTTTTCTTTTTCTCTACTATTATCTTTCTTACTCTTTTTTCATTGTTATTCCTGCTCTCTCACTCTACCTTCTCTTTTCATTTTCTTCATTATACTCTCTCTCTCTCTCTCTCTCTCTCTCTACTTTTCTCTTCGTTAATCTTTCTTTCTCTCTCTTCATCTTTTCAAATATTAACTTTTTCGTGACTTATACTTCGAAGTTCCTTTTTTTTATAATCGTGTCGCCCCAAGCAAGGCATTTTACTGCCACTATTGTGCAGGGGGTTACATAGGAGGAATGTTATGAAGAGTGAGAGGTTGCAGGGGGTGTCAGAAAGAGAGAAGGAGAGGGAAGAGATTACTGCTGAGAGTGGGGTGGACGAGGACGAATGTAATGAGGATTGAGAGTTTGCAGGTGGTGTCAGAAAGAGAATAGGAGAGGAAGAGAGTACTGATGAGAGTGGGGTGGATGTAGAAAAGCATGAGAGAGAGGATGTAAGTTAGTGTGACAGGAGATGACTATTAACTTTACATTTAAATTCTTGGAGATTGTAACTGTCAGGAAATCAAGTATGCGGAAGAGAATTCCACAGGCGGGAAGTGCGAGAAAAGAAGCTACTGGAGTAGAATTTGCGTTTACAATTTATTGGCTTCACAGTGAAAGGGTGGGACCTAGTTGCTAATCTTGTGGCCCGAGGAAATTCGTATATAGGGATACCAGTAAGATAAGTTCATCGGAGCAGAAGCCGTGAAAGTATTTGTAGAAGAGACACAATGCGTCGGTGAGAAAGTGGCTGTATATTAGCTGCCAAGTCGGAATCGATCACATTACAGATTCTCCGTTGGATTCGGCCGAGGACACCTAAGTGGATAGCAGGAGCACCGGACCAGATATGGCAGTAATACTCAATGCATGGGCGGATGGTAGACTTGTATATGTGCAAGATTGTTTGGGATGGGAAAAACTTCTTGGCCCTACACAGAGAACCAACTTTCTTAGCAGCGGATTTAGCTATGGCTTCTATATAGTTATTCCACTTGAGGTCTGGTGTGAGTGTTAACCCGAGGAGGCGCAGTGTTTCGCTTTCGGGGAAAGAAGCCTGATACATTCTTTATGTTTATTTGCTTGGAGTAACATTGTCTGGTACATGGCTACGAACATGGAGGTCTGTTTAACTTGAAACCACAATTCTATACTAGACACAATTTTCTCGATTTAGTCACCGTTGGGATGTATTAAGTTTAGCTTAGTCTGATACACGGTTATTGGACACCGATGGAGATAAATAACAATGCAGCCGTAAAGAACTGCCAAACCATATCACTATTACCATATAGCGTAGTAACCAGATAATTGATTAAATTTGTTTCGTACAAGTTCACCCTATTTAATACCTTAGTGAAAATCTAACTTACAATATTCAAATTCTCCGCTTAATAGGTTATTACCATCGCGACAAATAGGTGCATGATTTGGATTTGTGATCTTAATAACGGAAAATGCATGAGTGACTGTGTTGATGGCAGACTTAGAAAACAGAAGGAAATCATAGGTAGTAAAAGAAAATAAGAAAAAAGGAGTAATTATCAACTTTTTTCTTTGGTGGAGAGGTATCTCAGGTATCAGGGATCGACCGTGACCACCCATTTTAGGAGAAACTTTTTTCCTTGGTGGAGAGGTATCTCAGGTATCAGGGATCGACCGTGACCACCCATTTTAGGAGAAACTTGTTCCTTGGTGGAGAGGTATCTCGGGTATCCCGGGGATCGACCGTGACCACCCATTTAGGAGAAACTTTTCCTTGGTGGAGAGGTATCTGAGGTATCAGGGATCGACCGTGACCACCCATTTGGGAGAAACTTTTTCCTTGGTGGAAGACCATCTCGGGTATCAGAGATCGACCGTGACCATTTTGGAAAACTTTTTCCTTGGTGGAGAGGTATCTGAGGTATCAGGGATCGACCGTGACCACCCATTTTAGGAGAAACTTTTTCCTTGGTGGAGAGGTATCTCAGGTATCAGGGATCGACCGTGACCACCCATTTTAGGAGAAACTTTTCCTTGGTGGAGAGGTATCTCAGGTATCAGGGATCGACCGTGACCACCCATTTTTAGGAAAAAACTTTTTTCCTTGGTGGAGAGGTATCTCGGGTATCAGGGATCGACCAAAACCACCCATTTTAGGAAAAAACTTTTTTCCTTGGTGGAGGTATCTCAGGTATCAGGGATCGACCGTGACCACCCATTTTAGGAGAAACTTTTTTCCTTGGTGGAGGTATCTCAGGTATCAGGGATCGACCGTGACCACCCATTTTAGGAGAAACTTTTCCTTGGTGGAGAGGTATCTCAGGTATCAGGGATCGACCGTGACCACCCATTTTGGGAGAAACTTTTCCTTGGTGGAGAGGTATCTCAGGTATCAGGGATCGACCGTGACCACCCATTTTAGGAGAAACTTTTTCCTTGGTGGAGAGGTATCTCGGGTATCAGAGATCGACCGTGACCACCCATTTGGAAGAAACTTTTCCTTGGTGGAGAGGTATCTCGGAGTATCAGGGATCGACCGTGACCCCATTTTAGGAGAAACTTTTCCTTGGTGGAGGGGTATCTCAGGTATCAGGGATCGACCGTGACCACCCATTTTAGGAGAAACTTTTTTTCCTTGGTGGAGAGGTATCTCAGGTATCAGGGATCGACCGTGACCACCCATTTTAGGAAAAAACTTCTTTCCTTGGTGGAGAGGTATCTCAGGTATCAGGGATCGACCGTGACCACCCATTTTAGGAGCTTTTTTCCTTGGTGGAGAGGTATCTCGGGTATCAGGGATCGACCATGACCACCCATTTGGGAGAAACTTTTTTCCTTGGTGGAGAGGTATCTCGGGTATCCGGGGATCGACCGTGACCACCCATTTAGGAGAAAATTTTTTCCTTGGTGGAGAGGTATCTCAGGTATCAGGGATCGACCGTGACCACCCATTTTAGAAGCTGCTGGTTGGGAAAATATCTCGGTGTGGATCAAACTGTATGACCACCACCCAGGCGGCTGTTGGAGGTATCTCAGGTATCAGGGATCGACCGTGACCACCCATTTTTAGGAGAAACTTTTTCCTTGGTGGAGGAATATCTCAGGTATCGGGGATCGACCGTAACCACCCATTTTAGGGCTTTTTCCTTGGTGGAGAGGTATCTCAGGTATCAGGGATCGACCGTGACCACCCATTTTAGGAGAAACTAAAATCTACAAGTTTGAATTCCAGTTGAATTCCTTGCATTCACTTTCGCACAAATACCATCGGGAAAGGTATTAATCCGTCTATTCCCTCCAGTTATGGGTTAAATAACAGGACAAATTGGGTTCTGTAGCCAGTTTACCGCAGAAAGTAATGGCAACCTGCTGCGGGATAATCTTCTGCACAGTCAGTTATGTCTCTTCCGAGACATGATCGCCCAAGCCTGTATCATGTATGGCACTTGAGTGACTGACTAACTGGCTGACAATCTGTGTGACTATCAATTTCGAACTAGACTTTTGGTAAATATCCACTACGGGTTCCATAAAAGGACCCGGAAGCGGAAGAAAGTACAAGGAAATTTAATTTAGGTAGTTAATAAATATTTATTGAAAGTATACACTTACTGACTAAAGAGTTGATTGAATTTCCACTTGGTCATCAGCAGAAGACAGCACCTCTGCAATTATTGCAACGCCGTCCACCAGTCTCTACCAAATTCGTCAGTTTTCAGCTAACAGATCTTTTCTTAGGTATCTGATGCTGTCAGATATCATTTTCTCATTCGTCTACTTCTATAGTGACATTTTTTATATCATCAATTAGTATAGAATGCCAAAGACGAGTTATGATTGTTTTATGCCAGTTTTCTATCAATCTACCTAAGTCTGTTTCTATCTATCTATCTATCTATCTATCTATCTATCTATCTATCTGTCTGTCTGTCTGTCTGTCTGTCTTCCGCTGTTAATCTATCTATCTATCTATCTATCTATCTATCTATCTATCTATCTATCTGTCTGTTTTCCGCTGTTAATCTATCTATCTATCTATCTATCTATCTATCTATCTATCTATCTATCTATCTATCTATCTTCAAATTTATCTGTAGACGTATCTGTCTCGATCTATACTAGTCTATGTTCTAATCTATCTATGTATCTATCTATTTATGTTTTTATCTCGATCTGTTTCAATCTATCTATCTATCTATCTATCTATCTATCTATCTATCTATCTATCTCAATCTATTCCTATCTATCTATCTATCTATCTATCTATCTATCTATCTATCTCAGGTTGTTCATATTACATTGTGAACATATCCATCTATCTATTATATATATATATATATATATATATGTTTGTGTGTGTGCGCATGTGTGTGTGTGCGCGCATGTTTGTGTGTGCGCATGCGCGTTTTTATGTGTGCGTGTGTCAGAATCTATCTGGCACATTTACAAATCTATCATTCGCCCGTGCAGTGAATGATGTTGCCATATCTGGTCTGGTGCTCTTTCTCTACATCTATCGATTCTTGACAAACCCAAAGAAGGGTCTATAATATATCATCAGTCATCTCATCTTTCTCCCGCGGTGATATGGATTCCCTGAAGTTTCTACAAATGTTTTTATGGAAACTACTCTGATTAGCTTTTCCTTGATACCTCAGGCACATAAATTTAAATGCACTACTAGATTGGCAACTAGGTCTCACCGTTTTACTGTTGAACTAGCGAGGTGAAACTGTTAATCTATCAGATTCCTTTCTTGCACTGCCCACATAAGGAACTCCCTTTCAATTCATTGCTTTACTGATAAATACAATCTTCAAAAATATGAATGCAACGACAATCGCTATCTTTTTTCTTCGTAAACCCTCTTTTTGTTTTTTCTTTAACTGTCCCCATTCTCAGTTTTCTCTTTTACTTTCTTTTTCATTCCATTGCGGTCTAGTGGCATTATAACCTTGCTTGAAACTAAAGGATTATATATATATATATATGGGGAATATGGAGAGGCAACAATTTACAATTAAAGGGACAATTTATCTGTTTTAATGTGGGGTGTGTTATTGTTAATATTCTCTCTTGATATTAAGCACTTTCATTACGAAGACGTTATCTCCCAGAACTATACAGATTAATCCTGTGGATTGAAACATACATACATACATACATACATACATACATATATATATATATATATATATATATATATATAGAGAGAGAGAGAGAGAGAGAGAGAGCGAGAGAGAGAGAGGAAAAACTATTAAAAAGTTGTAAGTTAAAAATGTTTTTTTTGACAGTATATATATTTGATATTTCTGACCGGCCTCGGCCTTTCATCAGAGGCCGCTCTGTAAATATCAAATATATTAATAGAAATAAATAAATACTGTCAAAAAATACATTTTTAAACTTACAACTTTTTAGTAGTTTTTCCTATATATATATATATATATGATATTTTGTTGAATAATATCAAAACGTTCAAAGGAAAACACAATTTGTAAAAACGAATGTAATAACATTCAACAGTACTCTTAAAAAATAAAATAAACTTGAGCTTTAGTAAATTTACCGATTGCCTTAAACAATTCATTCGGAAATGTACAAACACACACACACACACACACACACACACACATATATATATATATATATATATATATATACATATAGGATTAATGTGGAGAGGTATGTCACTTGACAGAGCATAGTCATACCGACTTCGAAGTTTTGTAAAGGTACCATTATGATGTGCTCACTCCTCAGGGATTTTGTTATGGTGTCCTATCTATAGGAATGGACTCTTCCTCCGTCAATAAAGACTAACCTGTGTGATTTCCGGCGGGGCAGCTGTGTGGCAGTCAAGAGACAGTTGTGACGCAGCGTAACTATAGAGTTCGGACGTACCCTTCTATTTTGCTGACTTGTAACACTTTACTTTGTGTATATGTTGTTGTTATTCTGATCCATTGTTTGAACCTTCCTTCTTGTTTCCGTGTCTTACATCCAGCCTAAACAGGTCACAACAACAACAAAAACAACAACCTGGCGACGAAGATTTCGCCATAACAGTTTTGTTTTTCATTCTGCTCTTGTCCCCGAGTTTTATTACTATTTATATGGAGCTTGGTTTAATTTAATATTTTTGTTAAAATTGCTTTTGTTGTGTTGACTTCTGTTGAAAAAAAAAAAGGCCCTGTAGAGGGACGGTGACTTCCCGAATCTTCGAAATCAGCTGCTCTGGATCAAGCGGGTGGCTGTTAAAAGAAGCTATATCTGGCAACAGCACAGAAGCAAGAGAACTCTGTCATGGCTCTCAGATAATTTTTGAGACAACATCACCCATTATATATGGGCATCTAACTCCCTAGATTGCAATCCCATTGATTATTATCTATGAGTCGTAATTTTTTTTTAATCATTTCACCCCGAGCAAGGCGGAAATGTCACTGATGTGCAGGGGGCTACATAAATGTAAAAAGATTAATTAGAAAAGAGTGAGGAATACAAACTAGTTAGAAAGGAACAATAGAAAGTTGAGAAAGCAGGTGCGATGACAGATACATAGGTGGAGAGATAGGGAAGGTTATACAGGGGAGGGGAGAGAGCTAGAGGCCAGTGGTTAGTAGATGAGTATTGACTTTGCATTTAAATTTCTGGAGGTTGTAGCCGTCAGGAAAGCAAGAATACGGGAGCAAGTTCCACAGGCGGGAAGTGCGAGAGAGGAAGCTGCAGGAGTAGAATTGTCGTCTACATTTGGCTAACCTGACTGTGAATGGGTGGGACCCAGTTGCCAGTCTGGTTGCACGAGTAAACACCTGTTGAGGAGGCATCAGTGATTTAAGCTCGTCCGAGCAGAAGCCATGAAAGTATTTATAAAAGAGACAAAGGGAGGCCACATTTCGATGATGGGGAAGTAGCTGCAGTCGAGTCGCCAGATCAGTACCTATCACATTACAGACTCTCCTTTGGAGCTTGTCAAGAACACTGAGGAGAACGTCAGGGGCACCTGACCATAAATGGCAGCAGTACTCCATGCACGGACGGATGGTTGACTTGTATATATGCAGGATGGATTCAGGTAGAAAAAACATCCTGGATCGACATAGTGACCCAATCTTCTTAGCAGTAGATTTTGCTATGGATTCAATATAGTGGTTCCATTTGAGGTCTGAGGAGAGGGTAAGGCCGAGGAGGTGTAGTGTATTACACTCAGGGAGAATCACTTGGTCCATGCTTATGGGAGGCAGAAAAGGTTGCCTGTAATGGTTGACAGACAACAGCTTGGTCTTGAATGAATTGAAGTTGACAAGCCACTTCTTGCCGCAGTTCACCACAGAGTGTAAAATCCCGCTCAAGGTCAGCAGCGAGATTATGTCTGTCCGCCACGACAGGTTTCTTACTGGAGCGGGAGTATATTGTAGTGTCATCTGCGTAGATGCCTACTTGGGACTTGATCTCATCCTCGATATCGAGCACTTTACGACAAAAAGCTGCTTGCCAAAATATCTTTATATCAGTAGTCCGCTAAAAGAAAAAAAAACAACAATCTTGGCACTAAACATCATCACAACTCAACATTATATTTGTCTATATTTCTGAACTGACGTAGTGTTTACACAATTTACATTATTCGGACTATTGTCCTAATCTTGGTTGCCATTTGTTCATAGCCATAAGGACACATAGCCTAGTAGATATAGACGTTGGTTAGTTCCTGTGACTTGATCCAAAAATTTGTGAGTTCAATACGAGGCTACAGCAGTGGTGAACAAGTAATTTAGAGAGTCGAGTTAGAAGGAGATAACTCATGACTACCAAAAGAGGCTTCACACAAGGATTGAGAATGATATACCCCAGTGATCGTAATAAAGGGTTCGGTTCGAAATTCCTAATATCTGAAGAAGACCGGAGTGTACAATGTCGAAACGTCGTACAAATGTCAACCAAGATGAGGATGATAGTCCGAATAATGTAAAATAATGTAAACAATGCCAATAATATATATATATATATATATATATATATATATATATATATATATATATATATAGGGTGTCTCAAAAATTATTATGGATTAAATAGCAGGAAAGATTGAGTTCTATAGCTTTGTTTGGCAACTAGTTTACTTAAAAGAAAAAGCAACCTATTACTGGAAAATCTTCTTCAATCTAGTCAGTCATGGATCGAAAGAGACATGATCGCCCAAACATTGTGTCACCTATGGCACTTAACTGACTGAATAATGTCGAATGTTTTCACACATTTTCCCACTGCTTAATACTTTGCTTAGTTTTATGGAATAATCTTTCGCAATAACTGCTATTAATAATAAATGTAATGATATGATTCCTAAGTAGCTTCCTATGCGGCTTCAGATTTCTATGCTACATATTCCGTCGTCTGTTACAAACCTACACAGGTAGCTGCATTTCTGTACCAGCTTGGTATTAAAATCTCCAATATGTAGATCACAGATTGGGGATGTCTTTTTTGCTAACAACCATACATTCTATCATCGTTAAATTAATAATAAAATATTTCACCCTAATTTTCTTTACTATCAAACCTAAGTGTTTTTTCCACCTCATCCTGCCATCAGCACATTGTCCTCTGTAGATATTCTATTGTTGAAATCAAAAAAGCAAACGTGGCACCTATTTGGTGCGTTGGTTAACAAGCTTGCTTAGCAGAGCATTTTAATCTTGTAAGTTCGATGTTCAATAAGTGATCAATGTGTTTAAACTTGTGCTGATTAGCTTTTTCTCTGATGCTCCCAACCACATAAATTTAAGCGTGTGTTGTGGTGCAGTGGATATCGGCTCGGAACGAGAAATCGGCGAGCTGAGTTCGAATTCCAGTTGAATTCCTTGCATTCGCTTACGCGCAAATACCCGTGGGAAAGGTATTAATCCGTCTCTTCCCTCCAGATAAGGGTTAAAGAAGAGGACAGATTGGGTTCTATAGCTTCGGCTGGCAACCAATGTACCGTAAAAAGAAATAGCAACCTACTGCGGGATAATCTTCTGCCCAGTCAGTCAAGTCTCTAAAGAGACATGATCGCTTAAGCGTGTATCACGTATGGCACTTAACTGACTGACTGACTAGATTGGAATCTAGGTCCCACCCTTTTACCGTTGAAATAATTAAATATAGCCGATATTTCTATCCCAAAAGTTTCTTTCCGCGCATTTCCTGCCCGTGGAACTCTCTTCCGTATACTTTTCTTTCCTGGTAGATAAAATCTCAAAAATTTAAATGCAACGCCAATTGCCATCTTCTATCTGCTTGAATCCCATTCATTTTTTATCCTTCCTTCACTCGAGGTAATTCCCTGCAAACTAGTGTCGCTCCGACATTGTTTTGGATGTAATAATTAAAAAAAGAGAGAAAATAATTATTTGAACACCACGTCGTGACGAAATAGTCATGTGATTTCACAGGCTTTTACTGCCAGTCCAATTGTTGGATCCTATTAAATATTCCGTAAATCTAAAATAATACAAATCGGAGAAGCAATTAACTTTAATTTAAATGGATAAACCAAAAATCCTTTGCGATTAGTGGCGGTCCAACATTGTTTGGGATGTAATAATTGAAAAATAGAGAGAAAATAATTATTTGAACACCATGTCGTGACGAAATAGTCATGTGATTTCGCAGGCTTTTACTGCTGTCTAATTATTGGATCCTATTAAATATTCCGTAAATCTAAAATAATACAAATCGGAGAAGCAATTAACTTTAATTTAAATGGATAAACCAAAAATAATCACGCTCTAACCTTCGACTATAAATGACTGAAATATTTGCAGAATAAACTTTAGTAACAATATTCCCGTTATCGCAACATATTCGCACGGTATGCTTTCTCTTTTTTTTTTTTTTTTTTTTTACACTTTTCTTTCGTTTCTCAAGTGCAGTCTGGCCTTCGGACACTTGTCAGTTCTGATTTCCTCCTTGCCGAAATTGGCACAAAGAAATTTGGAGACGACAGCGATCGAATTGCTTGTTTGATAAATCCTCAAAAGCGCGGACATTGGGACCAATGTACAGCGATCAACTTTAATTTGGATGCTAAAAGGACTGACATGGAGAAGCTGAGATGAAAACAGAAGAGATATTAATGCAATGCAGAGAAAAGTAATAAAGAGACAAAAAACAATTACTTTCCATCTAAGCTCGGAAAAGTTTCGGCTATGATAGTTTTCTGACTGGGTTAAGAGATCTTTAAGAAGGAAACATTGCTACAATTTCTATATCTGTCGTTCGTCCTTTAGAGGCACCTCGACATGTTGTAATGGTTAGCATGTTTGTCTCGCTAGAATCGTTGCAATTAAGTTCGATCCTCACTCGGTACTCCATACTCTCGGCCTTGTGCCGCATCTAAGCTGCTCTTAGAAAATCATGATCGTCCTTTAGACTAAAAATAGCCGTCGAATAATCTTTAACAATGTAATTATTATACAGACTCTAATACTTCCGTTTCTTTTATATGTCAAGCTCTTTCAGCATGTGGGCGATCTTGGCTCTTCACATCTTCCTCTCTTTTGTTGCTCTAAGTATCTTTTGGCTTCTTACCCTTTCTTTGTCGTTGTTCTGATATATATCCACACAAACTCGTTAAATTGCTAACTAACTATTTTCCCCCAGCCTCGCTTCACTACAGTATGTCCTCTCTAGATACTCTTTCCTCTTTATGCGTTTCAGAAGTTTCAGCTTTGTTTTTTGTTATTGTTTTTGTTTCTTATTAGAAAATGTATGTGCCGATGGTGTTAGCGCCACAAAATAAGAATTCGGAGAGCCGTGTTCAAATTTAAGTCCGAATTCGTTGCATTCACTTACTCACTAATAATTTGGGGAAAGGTATGAATGCTCTCCTTCCCAGTGATGGCTTAAATAGTAAGACTTTGGTGTAGAAAAATGATTATTATTCTCAAAAAA
The DNA here is from genome assembly GCA_037127315.1 of Ascarosepion bandense. Classification (NCBI taxonomy): domain Eukaryota; kingdom Metazoa; phylum Mollusca; class Cephalopoda; order Sepiida; family Sepiidae; genus Ascarosepion; species Ascarosepion bandense. The sequence goes on along the minus strand of JBBBDQ010000870.1, from coordinate 186,901 downwards.
ATTGATAATGCACTATTTACCCGCTAAATATGAAACCAATATATATATATATACAAACCAATATAGGTTTCGACTTTAAATCAACTAAGGGTTGATAAACTGTAATATAAAATCAATCAATTCTGATTGAAAGTATGTTTCCTTATATTTTTGAAAACTTCCTTGTTGCTTTTTCTTCTTCTTTTTCGTCTTTTGTGTACCGTGTCCCTTTAGGACGTAGGCGATCATGGCCTTCAACCTCCTCCTATCCCTAGTGGTACTTAGCACGCTTTCCCCTGTTACCCCACCCAAATCCCACTTTGTTGCTTAGATGCCCTGTTCATGATATTCTCGGAAATCGTCGGTATAATTTCATCAGTTGCTTCGATTATATTTTTCATTTTCAACATTTTTCTTCTTCTATGTGCGCTTTCCTTTCAGGACGTAGGCTTTCCACGTCTTTCTATCCCTGTTGGCTCTTATTATGTTTTCTCCTATTACACCATGCAACCCCCATTCCGTCATCCACCTTCTCAGGCCTTTCAAATATGTTATCCGTTGTCTTCCTCTGTCTCTTTTTTTTTTTTTTAACCATTTCACTCTAAGCAAGGCGGTACCGCCATCGATGGGCTACTATAAGAAAGTTAAATTTTTAGGCAGGAGGAGAATGAAGAGAAAGACGAACCAGTTACAGGAGGTGACAGAGAAAGGACAAGAGAAGGATGTAAACACAGGGGTGAAGACAGTTGCGAAGGTAGAAATATTTCCAATATGTGTTATAACCAAATCCAGTTATTACTTTACGTTTTACTCTCTTCCATATACTTGCTTTCCTGACCGCTACAATCTCCAGGAATTTAAATGTAATGTCAATTCCCATCTCTGAGATGCTAAGTCGGGATCGATCATATTACAGATTCTCCGTTCCTGTATATTTAAATTGTTGTAAGATTGTAATTTTATTGGTTTCTCAGTAAAAGGGTAAGACCTTGTTGATAATCTTGTGGCTCGAGTAAATTCATATATAGGGGACACCAGATAGCTATACTTTGGTTGGTTGGTTGGTTGGTTAGCGGTATATCAATCTCTACTGTTACTTAATGTGGAAATCTAATTATCTTGTAATCAATTTTAGTTTTTTGGAGATAATATTGGTTTAATGAGACATGACTTACTATTTAACCCATAGCTGGTGGAAGAAGTAGTTTATTCATACCGTTCCCAGGAAGATTTGCGCGTAAGTGAATATAACGAATCCCACTTTGATTTTGGTATTTATTTTTCAATCATATCACCCCGAGCAAGGCGGTAACGCCACTGATGTGCAGGGGGCTACGTAAGAGTGAAAAGATTGAAAAAGAGAAAGCCGGAAACCACATCCTAAACAGGGAACAAGGGATGAACCTCTTTAACTGTTCAATAGACGTGGGTGGAGTGTGAACCGGGCGATAGTTTAGTCTACCTACTCCAATTTTTAAATTGACATCAATTTATATTGAACATTCCCAGAGAAAAAGTAATGATGCATGGAATGTTGGTAGCAACTGACTGAAATGGCTGAAGATAGTTTATTAGTTTAATTTAGTCATAATGTTACCGTTATTATAACTCTGTTGAGAGTATATTAATTAGAGAAAGTAATTTCTATAACAATCGTGTGTCTCTTCGTCCGTTTTTCTTTTAGTGTCCGTGAATTGACAACTTCCTGAAAAGTGCAATGAAAAGATTGCCTGTGGCTATTTATTCCATAGCCGTGGGGAATAAAAGGATTCATGTCTTTTTGAACAGTATTATTGTGAAGGTGAACAGAGTAAATTGGATGAGAATTTGAATTCGGTATGCCGATTCTATTTTCCGTACTGATAACCATTACTTCACCCGCACATCGATAGATATGAATTGACTTGAAAATTTAGATAGATAGATAGATAGATAGATAGATACTGTGAAAGAAAAGAAGCATAGATAGATAGATAGATAGATAGATAGATAGATACTGTGAAAGAAAAGAAGCATAGATAGATAGATAGATAGATAGATAGATAGATAGATAGATAGATAGATAGATAGATAGATAGATAGATACTGTGAAAGAAAGGAAGCATAGATAGATAGATAGATAGATAGATAGATAGATAGATAGATAGATAGATACTGTGAAAGAAAGGAAGCATAGATAGATAGATAGATAGATAGATAGATAGATAGATAGATAGATAGATAGAAAGAAAGATAGATAGATAGATAGACGTAAAGAATAGATAGATAGATAGATAGATAGATAGATAGATAGATAGATAGATAGATAGATAGATACTGTGAAAGAAAGGAAGCATAGATAGATAGATAGATAGATAGATAGATAGATAGATAGATAGATAGATAGTGAGTCAATCAGTCAGTGCGTGAGTTATATCGAACGCAAGCGAAATCATTATTTGACGCAATATATTTGGTTCCTTTGTAGGAAATTGAAACCTTGGAGGTGATAAAAAAAATGTTTCCTTCTTTGTGGAAATAAGGCTAAATGTAGCAACGGATTTTCATAATGGCGTAGAATGCAATAAATCCTGTGTTTGCTATTTTCGAGTATTAACCAAATTGAATGAAATAAAAATCAATAAGAAATCGATTATTGGGCACACATTGTCGTAATGTAATTGCAAGCAATGTCGTCTCACAGCGCTGGATAGTTGAATGAAAACTACCTTCATTCCCACTATGATCTCGCCTCCTGCAATTTCTGTTTGGCTATTTTTCTTTAATCATTTCACCCCAAGCAAGGCGATAATGCTACTAGTTTTCATTTCAAACTCCTTACATTTACTTATATTGTCATATGTTTTAACATATATATATATTTATCTAATGGCACTGGCATATCTAGGAAAAGATAGATTTTTGTTATTCTAGTAAGATTCATTCTTTACAAGGCATGATCACCAAATGCGTTTATCACGTATAACACTTAACTGACTGAATCTATTTTAGCACAGAAAATAAATGTTTTTTTTTTTTGTTATTTTTATGGCATATCAACCTCGGCGGGTCATCTATATGCCAACTAAATTTTATTTATTTATTGTTGGTTATACCTTTTTCTTTTCAACAATTTATTCTTGTTCTTATATGTTTTGTGTCTAGTAATACTTTTTTTTCTTTTCGAGTATCAAGGTTCATTGGGATTTTTTTTTAAGGGCAGTGTCCCCAAGTCCTACCCTTGTTATTTAACCCATAACTGGAGGGAAGAGACGGATTAATACCTTTCCCAAGGGTACCAGTGCGTAAGTGAATGCAGGGTATTCAACTGGAATTCGAACTCGGCTCACCGATTTCTCTTTCCGAGCCGATATCCACTGCACAACAACGCACATCCGTCACTAAATGCTAACAGCACTTGGTATTCCCAAGCGGTCACCCATCTAAGTACTGACCAGGCTGAACATTGCCTAACTTCGGTGATCGAGTAAATGTAAATGTATAATTAAAACAGTTTTGATTTTTCACTGCTGACCAGGGATTGTGAACTTAAAATCCAATCTTTTTAAATTAGAATTATGAAGATTTTCTTTTAGTCATCATAAAGTACAAATAACATTAATATAGTTTTGTAATTGAGCTGAAAATTGAATGAATAATTAACTAATTACCTACACAGGCATGTCTTTAAGAGTTATTTACATTCTCCGGTATATAAATGCATAGAAACCACTGTAGCCACAAAGTGAGAGATCAGTTTATGTAGTGATTGTAATATAGAATTACCAACCCCCATTTTATATTCACGTTATAATTTCTTGTTTGTTTATCAAATTCTGATTAGGTATGAATCTACATCTTGCCCCCAGCTATGGATTAAATAGTAAGATGTGTATCACTAAATCATTATCTCAAACAATAAGTACTTACAATCTAAAAATATTTTCTGACTTTAAATAACCTGCATTAGGTTGATAAACCGTACAAAATGAATGAATAAATTTTAGTCTTACGTTAAAACTAACATAATCCAGTTCCATAATTGAGTTGAAAAATCATTCAGGTTCCTCAAAAACTATAAATATCTACTTTTTTTATCGTATCACCCCGAGCAAGGCGGTAACGCCACTGATGTGCAGGGGGCTACATAAAAGTAAAAAAAAAAAATAGATAGGAGGAGAGTAAAAAGAAAGACGGACCAGTTAAGGATGGAAGTACAGGTGTGATGACAGTTGCAAAGGTAGAGAGAAAGGAATATATATATATAGGGTGGTGTAGAAAGAACTAGAGTCAAGTGGTTAAGAGATGAGTATTGACATTGCATTTAAATTGCTGGAGGTTGTAGCCGTCAGGAAGCAAGAATATGAAAGCGAGTTCCACAGGTGGGAAGTGCGAGAAAAGAAGCTGATGGAGTAGAATTGTAGTCTGCATTTAGTTGATCTAACTGTGAATGGGTGGAACCCAGTTGCCAGTCTGGTTGCACGAGTAAACTTATGTGGCAGGGGCACCAGTTCGTCTGAGTAGAAGCCATGAAAATATTTAAAGAGAAGACAGAGGGAAGCCACATTCCGTCGGTGGGAAAGTGACTGTAGTCGAGCCGCCAAGTCGGTACCTATCACATTACTGATTCTCCTTTGGAGCCTGTCAAGAACACTGAGAGGAACAGCGGCTACTCTAATGTTCAAGCTTACTGTGCAAAGACATTTACTTTATTTTTCTTATCTTCAGAAATGTTTGTGACGCCTGCTATTGGGTATGTGCATTGAGCTGAAACCAACAGGAGTCAGCCTTCGTATTTGAACTGAACAGGTCTTGATCCCACAATTCCATCTCAGATAACTCCTGGTAAGGCGTTTTATGCACGTAAATCCGTCGGAAGATTGGGGAGAGATTGCAAATATGGCTTAAGAAACATGTGTTTATCTCTTTCTTTGTTGCGTATATTAAATCAGCTTCAGGAGACCCGAGAAAGATCTAACTTAAATGAATCCCATGCCTCGAGCTTAAACGAATATTATTTACGACCGGTAGGGTTATTATTAATCAACTCACCTCACCTCACAAAAGCAAACAAACAAACAAAAAAAAAAAAAGAATTCAAATGCTGAGACAATTCTAATGTTTCTGTTTAGGATTGAGTTTCCGGTTCCTTCTAAAGTCTTCTTTTCTCTTTCGCTCCCATTAGTTCCTTGGGCCTTAGTGACATTATCGCCTTGTCTGGGGTAAATTTATTAAAAAAGAAGCTTCAGAACCTGAATTTACGAAGTTAGACGCAGCACTAGATTGGTAGTTAGATCTCATCATTTTGCAGTTTAAATTGCTAGATGGAACCGTAAGTTAGTCAATCGCACTTCTCGCTGGTGGAACTCCCTTCCGGCCTTTTGCTTTCCAGAAAACTTTCATCTAAATGCGATGTCAATCGTTATCTTCTGCCTCCTTAACTCTCCTCAAACATGTTATTCTCTTTCCCACGCTCTTTTACCTTTAGTAATCCTTTGCGTCTTATGCAATATAGCAATCTAGCCCCCACCCGAAGAAGGTTGATGCAATCGATGATATTTCCCGTCGATGAAGGGGTCAGCGAACGACAAGACAGGTGTTTGAGAAATACATCCTGTCGGCGTCTGGAGCGGATGTCGCAGGGTTATGAGTCGGGCTCGTTTGACCTTATTTCCGACAGCGGCGGAAATGACTACGGAAGTAAACAAAACAGGTGTCTCTTGGAATTACGTGGGCGTTGCGTAGGCGAGACAAAACCGGAAGGAAAAGTCCCGGTTCTAGAAGACTATAAAAAGAAATCGACACACAGATTCGCCAGCAGAGAACGGCCAGTGGAAGCAGAGAGACACCACAGGCAAGACTTACACTCCCGTCGACTCATTCTATGTGCGCTCTCACTCTTCCATTCTCTGTTCCACACAGGCTCGTCGTCAGGAATAGAAATATAATCTTATATTTTTATATATGCGTGTTCTCGTTGTTTGTCGTCGTACAGTGATATATAACACTTAGTGGCATTATCGCCTTGCCTGGGATAAATTGATTTAAACAACTGATTTAGAATTACCGTTCTCTGGTTTCTTTAGTGCATTATTTGTGATATTAGTAAAAAAAAAGTTGTTTTGCATTGTCCAGTGTAATTATCGTGTATAATGCAACACCCATATTTATTCTTTTTCAAAAAACATTATATATATATATATATATATGTATGTATAAATATAGATGACCAGTCCGTAAACGGCGAGGATACTCCAACAAGATCAACTTAATATAAAATATTAAGTATTATATCTATATAGAGAGCTCAATGGATGTTATCCAGAGCAATATGATATTTATAAAGGAAAACTCAATAAGTCATTTAAATTGATTATAAATTATAATTCATTTCAATAAACTAAATTAGCTCATTTCATCAGATCACACAATATTCGTTCCATTTGGTACAAAATTTATATATATATATATATATATATATATATATATATATATATATATATAATGCAACTCCTTCTAAGAAGGCCTACCGTAGTCAAAAATATTACAGTACTGGGTATCATCTTATATGTATTTGATAACATTCTTTTTCGTACAAAGCTGCTGAAAAACCGCTTACCGTAAATTATCTATTATGATAGTTAGATACCATGCATTTGTTTTCGTTCATGCCTGACTCCCGTTTCTGTATTTACTAGCCTTCCCACGCAGGGCCAGATGTGACTCATGGTCATTTTATAGTGGGTATTCCCGGCCATATAGCCGGGCCAAAAAAAATGTCTGTCTATTTTTACCGAGTCGTGGATCTACCCTTCGGCGGAACCACGACTGAGTCATTGCTCTCTGCTCGGAAGCAGAGAGCGCCCTCTACCCGAAGTCAGAGAGCTGACAGTGTCATAGAGCAGTCAGGCGAATGCCAAAGACCTTTTACCCTGTACCTGCCTTCTACGTTGACTAAGTTTCTTCCCTTTTGTCTCAACATGAAGAACGAAACTTTATCCACTATGCATGACATTTAAAATCAACCAATGTCTAATATAAATATTCATTTACTGTATATTTTAGTGCCAAAATATTTTAAGAATACGTAACTGAGAATTATAAGATAAAATTCTACCAGTAAATGCAAAGAATATCATAAATAAACAGAAGACCGGATTAGAAACACAACTGAAACATATACGACTAGCAGTGTAGCCTGGCGTTGCTCGGGTGTAATGAAAGCTTTAAAACTAATCCATGGTCCTGGAGCTCAGACTCTTTGGATGTTGGCATGAAATACTACAAAGCAATAGCTGTTTCCAGTTAAAGCGAAACCATAGACTGAAAGAAAAATGAATGGATGTAAGTCAAATTTTGATTTCCTGGTATCGATATCAAATTTTCCTGCACTATTGTAAGAACTGCAACCTTGAAATTTCTGAATATCGTTCCTTATGTCTTTGTCTATGAGTGTATCAAATTTGATTAAAATCGGACCACTCCTTCTATAACTCGATTTTTTCGATTATTGATTTTCGATTATCGATTTTCGATATATATCGGGGGTACCTCGACACAAAACCTAGCTAAGAACGCTCGCAGACGCTTATAGTACAACTGTGTAAATTTTCAAGAAAACCGGTTCAGTCGTTTCGGAGTCTATAGGTAACGGACACACACACACACAAAGAGACAAAGTTCCATTTATAAATAAGTTTAGTATAGATTCTTCTTTTTGTACCGTGTCCTTTCAGGACGTAGGCAATCATGTGTCACCACTTATCATTATCCTTTGTCGCTCTTAACACTTTTCCTCTTGGTATGTCTCCCAAAACCTTCTCCTCCATCCACTTTCACAAGCCCATAAAATGTGTCTCGCGCTGCTTTCCCCTGTCTCCCTTTTCCTCTATCCTCCTCGTGAGTATTAGATTCTCTAAGCCCTCCTTCCTCATTACATGTACCTGAAACTTCAGCTGTTTCTTCCTGATGTTAAGTATGTTTTCCTTTTCGTTTGTATCCTCTCCAAAACCTTGTCGTTGTTCACATGTTCGGTCCATCGTATTCCTTCTGTAGAACCACATTTTTGTTGCTTCAAGTCTCTCCTTCATCTTTGAATTGATAGATAAGTGTCAAAAAAGGGGTGTTGTTGGAAAAGCAATACCTCAATGACGTAAACACGAACGAACGAAAATAGATGCAAATTGGAGAAAGGAGAAAAACATTTTTAATTCTTCATTTCTATGAGGTATTTGTAAATTTGAAGCGGCGCACATTGTGAATGACGTTCTGCTATTCATGTAATAGAAAAAAGAGTCTAGGCTACCTGGGCAGGCTAAAGGAGTTTACCTTTGCTGTTAAGCTTAGCCTAAAGTACCGTGAGAATGTTGGATTACTAGGTAGGTTACGCTCGCCGAAAACGCATGAATTTTATTTTCTCTATAGAAAAATATACCTATATCACTGAAAATGCATGATTTTTAACCTCTTTACAAAAATATAAAAAAATAAAAAAATAAGAATAAATAAATGAAAGTTTTAAAAAGTACTTATGTATAGTGCGATCCCCTATTAAAAAAAAAAGAAAACAGTTTGTAAAAGCTCGCATTATACCCGCGTATACAGATGTGCGTTGTGGTGTAGTCGATACTCAGAACAAGAAATCAGAAAGCTGAGTTTGAATTCCTAGTTGAAGTCGTTGCATTCATTAACGCCTGGGAAAGGTATTAATTAGTCTTCCCCCTCCAGTTATTGGTTAAATCGCAGGACAGATCGAGTTCTATAGCCTCGGTTGTTTAACCAATCTTCCAAAGAAAATAATGGGAACATACAGAGGAAATTTTTCTGTTCAGTCACGCATGTATCATGTATGGCACTAATAAAATTTAAAATAAAACAAGGTCTGCTTCGTCATACGTATGCAATCAAAGAAATATTACAACAGGCAGTGACAATTCTAAAACAAGATTCGAAAGCAATGAACTCGATTTTGTCTGTTACAGAATAATTTGTCTTTTCCAATATGTGTTATAACCAAACCCAGTTATTACTTTACGTTTTACAGCAACAATAAATATGTTCCAGAAGTAATTGGGAAAATTAGACTGAGTTCAAAATTCCGTGAAGTAATGCAGAGCCAACCTTTGGCCAATTGGAACTGTTGCTGCCCAGTGATGTGCACTCTTCCTAACACCGACCCTGAGGATATCAACTGATGTTTTATGGAATTTAAATGAACATATATTCTAATTTTTATGGTTGGTATATTCTATATTGGGGGAATTTAAACAAAGTTTGATTTGTGATTGATTAAAAATAGGTTCAATGTTTATTGCATATATTAATAATATGAAAAAGAATAAGAAAGAATAATCGAAAAAAGACTAATGGAAAGAAAAACAGAAGGAAGAGAGGAAGGAGCGAACGAACGAACGAACGAACGAACCATCGAAAAGACTAGTAGAAAGAAAAAGAAAGACTAGTAGAAAGAAAAAAGAAGAAAGAAAGAAAAAAGAAAAAAAAATGAAAAAAAAGAAAAAAGAAAGAAAAAAGAAAGAATGAATGAATGAAAAAAGAAAGACTAATCGAAAGCAAGAAAGAAAGAAAAAGAAAGATTAATGGGAAGAAAGAAAGAAAGAAAGAAAGTATAGTAGAAAGAAGCATGGAAATAACGAAAAAAATAAGAAATTAAAAAGTTAGAATAAAATAAGAAAGAAAAATTATACTTAATTTCGTGAATAAAAAGAAAATGAAAATAAAAGGAAATATTAAGAAGAAAGAAAAAAAGAAAGAAAGAAAGAAAGAAAAGTGAGTGGAATCCAGCATTTATGGCTGAAAATGTTTAATAAACAACGAACATAATTTTGGCACTTCTTCATTTGTCATCTCTTCATTCACTCTTTTTTTATTGCTTTTTCTCCTTTTTCTTTCCCATTTCCTTGTCTTCCTTCAATTTTCTTTATCCCCTTCTTCTTTTCCGATTCCTTTTTCCGTTCTTTTTCCTTCTCTTCTTTCTCCCAGTTTATTTTATCCTACTCAACCGTTCAACCGTCATGTCCGTTTGAATGTGCAGCTCTAAGCTCGCAGTCACGAACCGATTCGCTATGATTGGTTGACTTTTGCTTATCGAAAGCTAACGTTATTTCCGCTTCACTTTCAAAATATTTTTATGCGATACTGTACAAACAAAACAAGAACGCAAAGGAAATTTTCCAGATCATTTGACCGACTATTTATTTAAATTCTGGCGTGGGTGTATCTATTTATTTATCAGACTATTTATCTCTGTATAATATATTTAAAAAGGTCAGGATAAAATTAGAAAAAACTGTCTCGTTAGTTGTTAGCGACACCAGTTTGGAATTGTTCTACATAAAACTGACGCCATCTTAAATATATTTTTCCGCTGTTGTTGTTATACGATCCTCTTTCATTTTACCTTCCACTTTCATAAACAGCAATGTAATAAAAAACATTTACTGACTAGTGTTGCCTGCACAAAGCAAATAACTCGAGTACAGCAAAAAGTTACGGCCATTACATTAAAAAAAAAAAGACCACCGAGCGTATTATATATCATGATAAACAGACATTGTTTACGTCCGCACTCGATTGTAATTTTTGACAGATCCTACTTTTTCTCTTCATCATTATCTTTTTCTTCGTCTTTTTACCCTTTTCAAAAGAACGAAAATAGAAGCCAGTTTCCAATGACCTTAAATGCAAACTCTACATGGAAAAGAACACGAAAGCTACCCACTTAAATAAGCTAAGTTAGAAGCATTTAATAATAAAAAATATTCATCCTTTTCGTGAAAAGCTGGAAATTCTCGGGTAGATAAAAAAATAAAAATCCTAAGCATCAGTCAGTCAGTTAAGTGCCATACGTGATACACGTTTAGGCGATCATGTCTCGAAAGAGACATGACTGACTGGGCAGAAGATTATCCCGCAGTAGGCTGCCATTGCTTTCTGCGGTAGACTGGTTGCCGACCAAGGATATAGAACCCAATCTGTCCTGTTATTTAACCCATAACTGGAAGGAATAGACGGATTAATAATACCTTTCCCACGGGTATTTGCGCGTAAGTGAATGCAATGAATTCAGCTGGAATTCGAACTCGGCTCCCCGATTTCTCGTTCTGAGCCGGTGTCCAATGCACCACAACGCACATAAGTTGCTAAAATCTACGAAAAGAACGCCTATTCAATCTGTCGATATCGAGGTGCTCGATAAATTATTAATCATATATATATATATATATATATATATATATATATATATATATATATATATTATCATTTCACCCCGGGCAAGGCGTAACTGATGTGCGAGGGGCTACATAACTGAAAGAAAATTAATTAGAGGAGGAAGAAGAGAATTACAAACCAATTAGAAAGAAGCAATAGAAAGATGAAAATGAAGGTGTAATGACAGTTGCAAGGGGGGGGAGAGAAAGGGAAGGATATACGGGGTGGGGGAAGGGCTAGAGTCAAGTGGTTAGGAGATGAGTATTGACATTGCATTTAAATTTCTGGAGGTTGTAGCCGTCAGGAAAGCAAGAATATGGGAGCGAGTTCCACAGGGGGGAAGTGCGAGAGAAGAAGCCGCAGGAGTAGAATTGTCGTCTGCATTTGGCTAACCTTACTGTGAATGGGTGGGACCCAGTTGCCAGTCTGGTTGCACGGGTAAACACCTGTTGAGTAGGCACCAGTGACTTAAGTTTTATTTATTTTTGTACGAATACAAAAAATGTGGCACAAGGCCGAAATTGGGGATGGGGAAGGCTGGTCATCATCTGTCCTACTTTAACTTAGCTATTCACTTTCGTCGACCCTGACATACTTATAATAATCCTTACACCATAATACCACATTTTTACTTACCATTCTTACCACGTTCACCATAATACCTCGGCTGCTCTATGTTGTCCTACTTAACTCCCATATTTACAATATTCAGTGGAGGGCATGGGCAGAAAATAACAACATTAAAATATCCCCAATGGTTTTATACAATGAAAGAACGATATATACAAGAAACTAAATAAAATCGTATTAGTAATAAAAGCCCCCCACTACTTCTAATATTGTGACAGCAAAATCACTTCCCCGGACGAAATATAATGCGTGGCTTTAGAAATATCATAATACCACTTATCCGATCAGCAAACACTCACACAATCACTCACACATTTAAACACCATAACAAAAACGAAAAACACACTTGAAAAATAACGAAAGACGCCACGCATCCACCGGAGAACTAACATTGTTGAACACCTAAGGTGGGAAAGGGGGTGGGGGATTAAACTAAAAGAAAACTGGGGCCAAAAAGAAAAAGTGGGGCCAATGAGCAATCATAACCTAGCTAAGTTACCTTTAAAGAGAGAAAACAGAAAATCAAATACTTTCTACTCTAAACTAACAGGGAAGGGGTGCACATGTTGTGCCCAGCACACCCAATATCCTGATGCCTAACCAGCATCAAACAACCACTCCAGGTCAGCACCTTTCACTCGACAGAGACGCGCAAGACTCACCCACCTTTTGCCAAATTCAGATGGAGTGAGTCGTTTCCTTTCCGTCCTGATCTTGACTTTAAGCTGATGCTTAAAGAACAAGATCAGTTGGGAAGAGGTAAACTTCTCATCACCATAGAATTCCTTCTGTCGCGTCGTCCAAATCACGATTCGCATAACACCTAGTAAGCAAAAGAGCACATAGTGCTCAGCCCTAGATAACGGAGGTACGACATTGCTACAAACAGAACTAGCCTCAAGGACAAAGAACTTTCCACGCAGCATACGGAACCATGAGATCTTCAAGGAACTTACATAGCGGCGCAACAACACTGCAGTGGAAGAAGGCATGATCGACGGATTCCGCCGACAGCCCACAACGCACGCAGGTTGATTTCGGTGTTAGGCCCGCTACATGAAGTTTCTTGCCTACCCAGAGAGCCTTTCGAATCATCAGCCAGGTGAGTGATGCCTCATCGTTAGTGAGACATTTCAACCCAGGCGCCCAAGGCCATATGGAGCGAGCCTCCTGCTTCGTAAGCCCGAGCTCGCCAATCAGTTCATCTTGAACGGCCCCCCTAACTAACACCCGATATAATGCCCTAAGAGACAACGATTGGGCGTTGGAGAGGCCATCCGTAGCCCGCAAGAGAAACTGGAGAGCCAAACGACATTCTTTATAGAAGGAGCATTCGCCACGAGGAATACGGCCGGCCTCTTCCTCCGACAAATGCACACTTCTCAAGGATGGAAAGTTTTTATGGACGTCCTCTTTAACGAGGGCGCCTTTCTCATCCGCTAGCATACACATTCGATCCAGGAATCTAATGCGAAGCGTATGTTGACGAATCTCAACGCTAGGCATGCCCAGACCGCCTTCAGATGGATGAAGGTAACAGATCTCGCGACGCACCTTGGGAGCCTTGCCTTCTCGCCAAAGGAAAGAGAACAAGAGCTGAATCAATCCCAAACGAATGGCACACGGGAGAGGAAGTACGGAGAGTCGGTAAAGGAGAATCGGGTAGATGTGCGAGGCACATACTTCCGCCCTCCCCTTTAAGGAAAGATTCCTCCGAGTCCACAGATGAACTGCGCCCTCGGCCTTCTCTTGAACCTCCGACCAATTCATTTCCAACTGGAGATCAGGACCGAAAAAGGGACGGCCGAAAAGAATCTTGGGATCGAGCCCGGTCGTCCAGAGGAAAGGTCCGGGGAAGAAAACTCCCTTCCGCCGCACCCAATCGCAAGCCAACAGACTTATCGCAGGTTGTTGATCTTCGGCCCCTGTCACCGTCTCGTTAGTATCTGGATTTCTTTCGCTAACTTCGTCAATCTCGGCTTTGCTCGACACAAAAACCGAAACGTCGTCAGGCATAGGCGGAGTACCTGGCCGAGGTGGTAGCACCGGAGATGAGGGAAATTCCGCGAAGGACCGGATTCGCCTTTAACTTGCAGAAGGAAAGGCTCCAACGCAAGAACGTAAAGCAAAAAGGAGCGAAAGTGGAGACAACCTTGACGAATGGGAGCGAGATAATGTCAGAAGGGCTTCGATCTTCACCCCATTCTTCCCTTGTGGCCAGGCGCACCGGGGGCTCATACAGCAGTCGGATCCAGGTGCGAAAGTACGGCCCGAAACCGGCGGCGGAAAGGACAGATTCCAAGAAGCGATGGTCAACCCTATCGAACGCCTTGGACTGATCCAAATTGATCAGCGCGGCTTCAGTGTCGGTTTTCTCGATGATCAGGCGTACCAAATGAAGGTTGTCCTGAATAGTCCTGCCCTTCACAGCACAAGTCTGCTCGGGGCCAATCAGACTAGATAGGACAGCCTGCAAACGGCCGGCCAAGATCTTGGCAAAAATCTTTAAGTCAGTATTTAACATCGTTAAAGGCCGATAATTATCTATGCCACCCCCACCGTCCTTGCTCTTGCGAAGCAACTTGATTACACCCCTGGTGAAACGTCGAGGTATAGACCTCTGCTTCATCCAGTTGTTATAAACAAGAGCCAGCAGAGGAACAAAAACGGACGACTGCCTCAAGTACAGTTCGTAGGGAAGACCATCCAATCCTGGAGTTTTGTCCCGGCCAACCAATTTCAGCGCATCCCAGATTTCCGACTCTGTTATGGGCCCCTCGCACCTAGCCGCTTCAGCCGCCGAGAGGCGGGGAAAGTCAGCCAAATAGGTATCGAACTGAGCCGAACTCAGACCGGGCTCCCTGGTGAAAAGATCCTGGAAGTAATCCCGAAAAGCCCCACATATACCCACGTCTGTAGTCACGGTACGTCCATCCGGCAATGTGATGTCCTTGATATGCCGATTGACTGCTCGCCTAGCTTCTTCTGCACGCAATTCTGCGGCCATATTCGTTGCCTCAGAAGACATTCTTTTTAACCTAGCCCTAACTACCAGAGCTTGATCCTTCTTGATAAGCAAGGAGGCCAGCTCGGCCCTAGCTAAGGCTACGTCCCCACTATTACGGGATTTAACTGCCCGATCAACTTTCTTTTCTACTGCCGTTTGCGCCGCTAAATTAGCTAAGTTGAGCCGACGACTATAGTCGGCAGCAAACGACCTAAGTTTTGATTTTAGAGTGTCCCACCACTTATTCCCAACCACAGCCCCCGTCAGTTCCCGCTTTAGTGTTAGTAAAAGCTGGTGCTGGAAATCTTGGCTATCAAATAATGACGCGTTCAATTTCCAGTAACCAGCCAACTTAACCTTAGGCTTATCTAAGTTTACACGAACCCGGACGAGCCTATGATCCGTGTAAACTATCGAATGGAAACTTGGACAACCTAAGAGCCCTACGTCGACTCTCTTAACTAGGACTCGGTCGAGGTAGCTGGCGCTTACCTTCGAAACCGAGCTGCCCCTATTAGTCCAAGTCCACACTACCTCCCGGGAGTGTTCATTTCGGTATTTATCGACAAGATCATTCCTGTCGATAAATTCCCGAAATGGTTTCACATCCGGGTTGTTAGTACCCGATCTTTCTCCTATCCGATCTTTCTCAGGGTCAAGGACGGCATTCCAATCCCCCGCTAAAATTACCCGCCTCGATGTTCCAAAGAACGACTCGAGCTGCCGAAACAAAGCAGGACGCTCCGCATGGACATTGGGCGCATAAACCCCAATGAGGCGAAAAGACTTCTCCTTTATGGTAATATCCAGCACACAAATCCTGCCCGCTGGATCCGCGAAGACAAGCGTACACACCGCATTCAATGACTTGCTCACTAGCCAGGAGACACCTCTAGAACGACCATCAAAACATGCTGAAAAGAGATCGTAATCCCTAGACAGTATGCTCTCATGGTCGCCAGCTGAAAAACGGGTCTCCTGTAAACAGCAAACATCCACACCGAGGCGCTGGAGATCATGAGTGAGTCTCACCCTCCGAGACTCGGACCTCAGCCCCCGGGCATTTATACTTGCTAACCATAAAGCCATTGTGATACGTAATTAGGGTTGGGGTCCTGGACAGAACATGGTCGGGGAAAGGATGCCGACAGCCTCTCCCATGGACCCATGGCCCATCTCATTCTTGATGGTGCCGTCAGAGGAGACGCCGCCAACATCCCAGGGAAAGGTTAGTTTTAGCGCCCTATAGAGGGAGGGGTGAACTAAAACAGGGACCCGTCCTGAACAAAATTTCTCCAAGTTTGTTAGTCTTTCTGATTTTGTAGTGATGATTGGTGGAGTCAGGGATATTACTTTGGCCGCCTCCTCGACCATGCCCCACACCTGCCGCGCCCCCGACCCCGTGCGGATAACTGTTAATATCCTCTGAGCAGTAGGGAAGTTTTGTGGCACTTCCACATCCTTGTCCCCGCACTTCTTCATTGCCAAGAGCGCGTTGAGTTGTTTTATTCTTTTTCCAAAATCCTTGGCTCTTTCGGCCTGGGCCGGGGAAATACGGCAGATGTCCTCCCCTTGCCTGTACGGCACTTTTGCAGGCTTCTTGCGCGTTTCTTTTTCCTCCGATGAAGCACTCCTTTGCCTTTTTAATGGAGGCGGCATCAGTTTTGGAGGAGAGGGACAGGGAGAGAGGCAGGGAGAGACTCTGAAATAATTGATAATAGGGCTGGGATCCCGACTGCGAGGGGAAGGTTTCCTGGGCGTGGGTTGAGAAGAATGCACTTTCTTCGGTCTCTCCGTCTTTTTCTTTTGAGGGGAGGACGGGGCAGAGGCCGAGGGGCACGAGCGACGTTTTTCCAGTTGTTTTAACCGCTCTTCTGAAGGCCGAAAAGAACGTTTTTCTAGCTGTTTCTTCAGCTCCTTAATTTTTATGGTTTTTTCGTATCCCGGATCGTAGGCTTTTTTTAGGTCTTCTAATTTAGGAGCAGACCAGGCCGAGGCATCGCCCTTCTTGCTGGTAGAGGGAGTGGGGCTGTACGTGCCTTTAGTCTTTGGGGTCTCCGGGGACCGAGGTTCCGCAGCTTGGCGCTTCCCCCTGGCCCTGCCAACAACCAGCCACCTCCCCCTTCCCCCTTATCCTTCTCCTTGGCTACACTTGCAGCTGGTGATGGTTTTTCGGGGGGTGAGGGAACTTTTTTGTTCCCAACCGGGGTAACTGCCGCACCGGTCCTGGGTATTGGCATGCCCACTACGGGCGAGACGGATGTAACAGAAGCGGCCAGAGGGGGATTTTGGTCGACTGGGGCCTGGCTTCCAGAGGACTTCTTCTCTGGGCAGGAGGAGGAGAGGTGACCAATCTCTCCGCACCTCCAGCATTTCGGTTTGCGACCGGTAACTATTACCGGTAGGCTCAGGCCCCCTACGTCAAGACAGTTGGGGATAGTCTCGAAGTCTTCACGGCTGATCATAATATCAAAAGACCATCCCCCGGTCAGGTCTTCGCAGGAGGCATCTAAAATTTGGCCAAACTGCGAAAAGTACGCAGCCAGATGCTCCCCGATGACCTGAGGAGGAACCTCATACACTGCTACCTTGGTCCTTCGTTTGCCATCGTACTCACATCTGAATATGAGATCTTTCATTATCAGGTCTTCCGTTGCCAATTTTATGCAATCTTCTGGCGTGGGTAGCAGTATGTCCCACATGAAGAAGCCCGCACCTTTAACTATTCTTAAGGGCTTATACCCCTTTGACTGTAGTGTTTTCAACACCATGTCTTTCGTGCTGCGACAAATTTTGCGCGTACGCTTGTCCACCACGAAGACTGACACTATTTTTTTTCCAATCCTCTTTAATTCTTGGGGATCCTCCAAGAGCCCACCTTCTACGACAAGGTGTGCGTAGCTCTTAGCTCTCTCCAAGAACTCCGCCAGATTGATCGTGCATTTCGGAGGGGACTTCCAGCCACAGGGCGATTCCCCGGCCTCAGCATCTTTCGTTGTCTTGTCTTTTTCTTCAACGTTTTTCTGGCCATTCTCGGCCATAGTTGCTTTCATTTCTTTGTCTTTGTCTTTTTCTTTGCCATGCTCTTCTCCCGGAAGAGGGGGAAATGCCTCATCGGTTTTTTCCGGTGGGCCCTTCCAAGGGGGATCAAAGTTCAATTTTTTCTTTATTGACCGACTAGTGTCGGCCATTTTTAAGTTTCACAACTCCACTCAACACTTTTTTGTTTTTTTTTTCCACCAATCTAACTTATATGGAGGGGTGGGAAAAGGCGGGAGTAAAAAATGGAAAAAAAAATATATATATAAATAAAAAAAAAAAAAAAAAAAAAAAAAAAAACACAAACTAAACAAGCAACAAAGAAAGACAAGGAAACGGTTTTAAAATAAAAACAACAAACCCCGAAGGATTTTAAAATAGATAAAGAATAAGTTTAGCCAATAACGGCCAAAACACTAGCCTTTAAAGGCCAAAACTACACTAAGAAAATGCCTTAAAACGGCAAAAAGATAAGCCTCTAGAGAGGTTTACCAAAATAAACGAAAACAAACAATGAATAAACTTTACAAGTTACAATAAAAAGAAATAAAACAAACAAAAAAAAGGAGCTGCCTAAAAAAGGCTACTCTCGTTAAAAATAGGAGGAGGGGCAAAAAAAATAAACTTTGCTGGGATAAATAAAGTTTACAAAAAAGGAATAAACGAATTAAATTTGTACAACGAATAAACTTTACAACAATGAAACAAACTACACAAAGAAAATAAATACGCAAGTCAAACAAAAAGCGAAAAGTCGCCTAAGGCAACCTCCGTAAATGAAATATGGGGAGGGGTTAAAAAGAAAAGTGGAAAAAATAAATTAAACGGTTTTTTTTTTTTGGTCAAAAATTCAAATGAAAGTTACTATTAAAAGAAAAGTTTTTAAACAAAAATAAATATGGCACTTAAGGCCAAACGGATACTGAAAAAAAAGAGAAACAAAAAATAAATTCAAGACGGCCGACCTAAACAAAAACAAATATGGCCGCCAAAAAAAATACGAAACTAAAATACAAAAAGCTAGAAAATAAAATTAAAAAACAAAGCAAGAAAAACGAAAAGATAAATAAAATTAAACTTAGCTAAACCAAAGAGGGGTCTTTTGTGTGAAATAAAAGTAGTCCAAATGGGTTATTTGCAAACAAAAAGTCTGACGCTCGTCAAAGCAAGTCAGGAAATGACAAAACACGTCAATCAGTGACTTAAGTTTTATTTATTTTTGTACGAATACAAAAAATGTGGCACAAGGCCGAAATTGGGGATGGGGAAGGCTGGTCATCATCTGTCCTACTTTAACTTAGCTATTCACTTTCGTCGACCCTGACATACTTATAATAATCCTTACACCATAATACCACATTTTTACTTACCATTCTTACCACGTTCACCATAATACCTCGGCTGCTCTATGTTGTCCTACTTAACTCCCATATTTACAATATTCAGTGGAGGGCATGGGCAGAAAATAACAACATTAAAATATCCCCAATGGTTTTATACAATGAAAGAACGATATATACAAGAAACTAAATAGAATCGTATTAGTAATAAAAGCCCCCCACTACTTCTAATATTGTGACAGCAAAATCACTTCCCCGGACGAAATATAATGCGTGGCTTTAGAAATATCATAATACCACTTATCCGATCAGCAAACACTCACACAATCACTCACACATTTAAACACCATAACAAAAACGAAAAACACACTTGAAAAATAACGAAAGACGCCACGCATCCACCGGAGAACTAACATTGTTGAACACCTAAGGTGGGAAAGGGGGTGGGGGATTAAACTAAAAGAAAACTGGGGCCAAAAAGAAAAAGTGGGGCCAATGAGCAATCATAACCTAGCTAAGTTACCTTTAAAGAGAGAAAACAGAAAATCAAATACTTTCTACTCTAAACTAACAGGGAAGGGGTGCACATGTTGTGCCCAGCACACCCAATATCCTGATGCCTAACCAGCATCAAACAACCACTCCAGGTCAGCACCTTTCACTCGACAGAGACGCGCAAGACTCACCCACCTTTTGCCAAATTCAGATGGAGTGAGTCGTTTCCTTTCTTTCCGTCCTGATCTTGACTTTAAGCTGATGCTTAAAGAACAAGATCAGTTGGGAAGAGGTAAACTTCCCATCACCATAGAATTCCTTCTGTCGCGTCGTCCAAATCACGATTCGCATAACACCTAGTAAGCAAAAGAGCACATAGTGCTCAGCCCTAGATAACGGAGGTACGACATTGCTACAAACAGAACTAGCCTCAAGGACAAAGAACTTTCCACGCAGCATACGAACCATGAGATCTTCAAGGAACTTACATAGCGGCGCAACAACACTGCAGTGGAAGAAGGCATGATCGACGGATTCCGCCGACAGCCCACAACGCACGCAGGTTGATTTCGGTGTTAGGCCCGCTACATGAAGTTTCTTGCCTACCCAGAGAGCCTTTCGAATCATCAGCCAGGTGAGTGATGCCTCATCGTTAGTGAGACATTTCAACCCAGGCGCCCAAGGCCATATGGAGCGAGCCTCCTGCTTCGTAAGCCCGAGCTCGCCAATCAGTTCATCTTGAACGGCCCCCCTAACTAACACCCGATATAATGCCCTAAGAGACAACGATTGGGCGTTGGAGAGGCCATCCGTAGCCCGCAAGAGAAACTGGAGAGCCAAACGACATTCTTTATAGAAGGAGCATTCGCCACGAGGAATACGGCCGGCCTCTTCCTCCGACAAATGCACACTTCTCAAGGATGGAAAGTTTTTATGGACGTCCTCTTTAACGAGGGCGCCTTTCTCATCCGCTAGCATACACATTCGATCCAGGAATCTAATGCGAAGCGTATGTTGACGAATCTCAACGCTAGGCATGCCCAGACCGCCTTCAGATGGATGAAGGTAACAGATCTCGCGACGCACCTTGGGAGCCTTGCCTTCTCGCCAAAGGAAAGAGAACAAGAGCTGAATCAATCCCAAACGAATGGCACACGGGAGAGGAAGTACGGAGAGTCGGTAAAGGAGAATCGGGTAGATGTGCGAGGCACATACTTCCGCCCTCCCCTTTAAGGAAAGATTCCTCCGAGTCCACAGATGAACTGCGCCCTCGGCCTTCTCTCGAACCTCCGACCAATTCATTTCCAACTGGAGATCAGGACCGAAAAAGACGCCGAGAATCTTGATCGGCCCGTCCGTCCAGAGGAAAGGTCCGGGAAGAGAAACTCCTTCCACGCACCCAATCGCAAGCCAACAGACTTATCGCGATTGATCTTGGCCCCTGTCACCGTCTCATAGCATCTGATTTCTTTGCTAACTTCGTCAATCTCGGCTTTGCTCGACACAAAAACCGAAACGTCGTCAGCATAGGCGGAGTACCTGGCCGAGGTGGTAGCACCAGGTAGGGAAATTCCGCGAAGGACCGGATTCGCCTTTAACTTGCGAAGGAAAGGCTCCAACGCAAGAACGTAAAGCAAAGGCGAAAGTGGACAACCTTGACGAATGGAGCGAGATAATGTGAAGGGCTTCGATCTTACCCCATTCACTTCCACCAGCGCACCGGGGGACTCATACAGCAGTCGGATCCAGGTGCGAAAGTACGGCCCGAAAGCGGCGGCGGAAAGGACAGATTCCAAGAAGCGATG
Organism: Ascarosepion bandense; assembly: GCA_037127315.1. NCBI lineage: Eukaryota > Metazoa > Mollusca > Cephalopoda > Sepiida > Sepiidae > Ascarosepion > Ascarosepion bandense. Next base: position 165,398 of record JBBBDQ010000870.1, on the reverse strand, counting down.
GTCAACCCTATCGAACGCCTTGGACTGATCCAAATTGATCAGCGCGGCTTCAGTGTCGGTTTTCTCGATGATCAGGCGTACCAAATGAAGGTTGTCCTGAATAGTCCTGCCCTTCACAGCACAAGTCTGCTCGGGGCCAATCAGACTAGATAGGACAGCCTGCAAACGGCCGGCCAAGATCTTGGCAAAAATCTTTAAGTCAGTATTTAACATCGTTAAAGGCCGATAATTATCTATGCCACCCCCACCGTCCTTGCTCTTGCGAAGCAACTTGATTACACCCCTGGTGAAACGTCGAGGTATAGACCTCTGCTTCATCCAGTTGTTATAAACAAGAGCCAGCAGAGGAACAAAAACGGACGACTGCCTCAAGTACAGTTCGTAGGGAAGACCATCCAATCCTGGAGTTTTGTCCCGGCGAACCAATTTCAGCGCATCCCAGATTTCCGACTCTGTTATGGGCCCCTCGCACCTAGCCGCTTCAGCCGCCGAGAGGCGGGGAAAGTCAGCCAAATAGGTATCGAACTGAGCCGAACTCAGACCGGGCTCCCTGGTGAAAAGATCCTGGAAGTAATCCCGAAAAGCCCCACATATACCCACGTCTGTAGTCACGGTACGTCCATCCGGCAATGTGATGTCCTTGATATGCCGATTGACTGCTCGCCTAGCTTCTTCTGCACGCAATTCTGCGGCCATATTCGTTGCCTCAGAAGACATTCTTTTTAACCTAGCCCTAACTACCAGAGCTTGATCCTTCTTGATAAGCAAGGAGGCCAGCTCGGCCCTAGCTAAGGCTACGTCCCCACTATTACGGGATTTAACTGCCCGATCAACTTTCTTTTCTACTGCCGTTTGCGCCGCTAAATTAGCTAAGTTGAGCCGACGACTATAATCGGCAGCAAACGACCTAAGTTTTGATTTTAGAGTGTCCCACCACTTATTCCCAACCACAGCCCCCGTCAGTTCCCGCTTTAGTGTTAGTAAAAGCTGGTGCTGGAAATCTTGGCTATCAAATAATGACGCGTTCAATTTCCAGTAACCAGCCAACTTAACCTTAGGCTTATCTAAGTTTACACGAACCCGGACGAGCCTATGATCCGTGTAAACTATCGAATGGAAACTTGGACAACCTAAGAGCCCTACGTCGACTCTCTTAACTAGGACTCGGTCGAGGTAGCTGGCGCTTACCTTCGAAACCGAGCTGCCCCTATTAGTCCAAGTCCACACTACCTCCCGGGGGTGTTCATTTCGGTATTTATCGACAAGATCATTCCTGTCGATAAATTCCCGAAATGGTTTCACATCCGGGTTGTTAGTACCCGATCTTTCTCCTATCCGATCTTTCTCAGGGTCAAGGACGGCATTCCAATCCCCCGCTAAAATTACCCGCCTCGATGTTCCAAAGAACGACTCGAGCTGCCGAAACAAAGCAGGACGCTCCCCATGGACATTGGGCGCATAAACCCCAATGAGGCGAAAAGACTTCTCCTTTATGGTAATATCCAGCACACAAATCCTGCCCGCTGGATCCGCGAAGACAAGCGTACACACCGCATTCAATGACTTGCTCACTAGCCAGGAGACACCTCTAGAACGACCATCAAAACATGCTGAAAAGAGATCGTAATCCCTAGACAGTATGCTCTCATGGTCGCCAGCTGAAAAACGGGTCTCCTGTAAACAGCAAACATCCACACCGAGGCGCTGGAGATCATGAGTGAGTCTCACCCTCCGAGACTCGGACCTCAGCCCCCGGGCATTTATACTTGCTAACCATAAAGCCATTGTGATACGTAATTAGGGTTGGGGTCCTGGACAGAACATGGTCGGGGAAAGGATGCCGACAGCCTCTCCCATGGACCCATGGCCCATCTCATTCTTGATGGTGCCGTCAGAGGAGACGCCGCCAACATCCCAGGGAAAGGTTAGTTTTAGCGCCCTATAGAGGGAGGGGTGAACTAAAACAGGGACCCGTCCTGAACAAAATTTCTCCAAGTTTGTTAGTCTTTCTGATTTTGTAGTGATGATTGGTGGAGTCAGGGATATTACTTTGGCCGCCTCCTCGACCATGCCCCACACCTGCCGCGCCCCCGACCCCGTGCGGATAACTGTTAATATCCTCTGAGCAGTAGGGAAGTTTTGTGGCACTTCCACATCCTTGTCCCCGCACTTCTTCATTGCCAAGAGCGCGTTGAGTTGTTTTATTCTTTTTCCAAAATCCTTGGCTCTTTCGGCCTGGGCCGGGGAAATACGGCAGATGTCCTCCCCTTGCCTGTACGGCACTTTTGCAGGCTTCTTGCGCGTTTCTTTTTCCTCCGATGAAGCACTCCTTTGCCTTTTTAATGGAGGCGGCATCAGTTTTGGAGGAGAGGGACAGGGAGAGAGGCAGGGAGAGACTCTGAAATAATTGATAATAGGGCTGGGATCCCGACTGCGAGGGGAAGGTTTCCTGGGCGTGGGTTGAGAAGAATGCACTTTCTTCGGTCTCTCCGTCTTTTTCTTTTGAGGGGAGGACGGGGCAGAGGCCGAGGGGCACGAGCGACGTTTTTCCAGTTGTTTTAACCGCTCTTCTGAAGGCCGAAAAGAACGTTTTTCTAGCTGTTTCTTCAGCTCCTTAATTTTTATGGTTTTTTCGTATCCCGGATCGTAGGCTTTTTTTAGGTCTTCTAATTTAGGAGCAGACCAGGCCGAGGCATCGCCCTTCTTGCTGGTAGAGGGAGTGGGGCTGTACGTGCCTTTAGTCTTTGGGGTCTCCGGGGACCGAGGTTCCGCAGCTTGGCGCTTCCCCCTGGCCCTGCCAACAACCAGCCACTCCCCCTTATCCTTCTCCTTGGCTACACTTGCAGCTGGTGATGGTTTTTCGGGGGGTGAGGGAACTTTTTTGTTCCCAACCGGGGTAACTGCCGCACCGGTCCTGGGTATTGGCATGCCCACTACGGGCGAGACGGATGTAACAGAAGCGGCCAGAGGGGGATTTTGGTCGACTGGGGCCTGGCTTCCAGAGGACTTCTTCTCTGGGCAGGAGGAGGAGAGGTGACCAATCTCTCCGCACCTCCAGCATTTCGGTTTGCGACCGGTAACTATTACCGGTAGGCTCAGGCCCCCTACGTCAAGACAGTTGGGGATAGTCTCGAAGTCTTCACGGCTGATCATAATATCAAAAGACCATCCCCCGGTCAGGTCTTCGCAGGAGGCATCTAAAATTTGGCCAAACTGCGAAAAGTACGCAGCCAGATGCTCCCCGATGACCTGAGGAGGAACCTCATACACTGCTACCTTGGTCCTTCGTTTGCCATCGTACTCACATCTGAATATGAGATCTTTCATTATCAGGTCTTCCGTTGCCAATTTTATGCAATCTTCTGGCGTGGGTAGCAGTATGTCCCACATGAAGAAGCCCGCACCTTTAACTATTCTTAAGGGCTTATACCCCTTTGACTGTAGTGTTTTCAACACCATGTCTTTCGTGCTGCGACAAATTTTGCGCGTACGCTTGTCCACCACGAAGACTGACACTATTTTTTTTCCAATCCTCTTTAATTCTTGGGGATCCTCCAAGAGCCCACCTTCTACGACAAGGTGTGCGTAGCTCTTAGCTCTCTCCAAGAACTCCGCCAGATTGATCGTGCATTTCGGAGGGGACTTCCAGCCACAGGGCGATTCCCCCCCCGGCCTCAGCATCTTTCGTTGTCTTGTCTTTTTCTTCAACGTTTTTCTGGCCATTCTCGGCCATAGTTGCTTTCATTTCTTTGTCTTTGTCTTTTTCTTTGCCATGCTCTTCTCCCGGAAGAGGGGGAAATGCCTCATCGGTTTTTTCCGGTGGGCCCTTCCAAGGGGGGTCAAAGTTCAATTTTTTCTTTATTGACCGACTAGTGTCGGCCATTTTTAAGTTTCACAACTCCACTCAACACTTTTTTGTTTTTTTTTTCCACCAATCTAACTTATATGGAGGGGTGGGAAAAGGCGGGAGTAAAAAATGGAAAAAAAATATATATATAAATAAAAAAAAAAAAAAAAAAAAAAAAAAAAAAACACAAACTAAACAAGCAACAAAGAAAGACAAGGAAACGGTTTTAAAATAAAAACAACAAACCCCGAAGGATTTTAAAATAGATAAAGAATAAGTTTAGCCAATAACGGCCAAAACACTAGCCTTTAAAGGCCAAAACTACACTAAGAAAATGCCTTAAAACGGCAAAAAGATAAGCCTCTAGAGAGGTTTACCAAAATAAACGAAAACAAACAATGAATAAACTTTACAAGTTACAATAAAAAGAAATAAAACAAACAAAAAAAAGGAGCTGCCTAAAAAAGGCTACTCTCGTTAAAAATAGGAGGAGGGGCAAAAAAAATAAACTTTGCTGGGATAAATAAAGTTTACAAAAAAGGAATAAACGAATTAAATTTGTACAACGAATAAACTTTACAACAATGAAACAAACTACACAAAGAAAATAAATACGCAAGTCAAACAAAAAGCGAAAAGTCGCCTAAGGCAACCTCCGTAAATGAAATATGGGGAGGGGTTAAAAAGAAAAGTGGAAAAAATAAATTAAACGGTTTTTTTTTTTTGGTCAAAAATTCAAATGAAAGTTACTATTAAAAGAAAAGTTTTTAAACAAAAATAAATATGGCACTTAAGGCCAAACGGATACTGAAAAAAAAGAGAAACAAAAAATAAATTCAAGACGGCCGACCTAAACAAAAACAAATATGGCCGCCAAAAAAAATACGAAACTAAAATACAAAAAGCTAGAAAATAAAATTAAAAAACAAAGCAAGAAAAACGAAAAGATAAATAAAATTAAACTTAGCTAAACCAAAGAGGGGTCTTTTGTGTGAAATAAAAGTAGTCCAAATGGGTTATTTGCAAACAAAAAGTCTGACGCTCGTCAAAGCAAGTCAGGAAATGACAAAACACGTCAATCAGTGACTTAAGTTCGTCTGAGCAGAAGCCATGAAAGTACTTATAGAACAGACAAAGGGAGGCCACATTTCGACGGTGGGGAAGTGGCTGTAGTCGAGCCGCCATGTCAGCACTACTAACGTTACTAGTCACGTTACTAACTCTCCTTTGGAGCCTGTCGAGAACAATGAGGTGAACGGCAGGGGCGCCTGACCATATATGGCAGCAATGCTCCATGCAGGGTCGAATGTTAGACTTGTATATATGCAGGATGGATTCAGGCGGAAAGAACGTCCTGGATCGACACAGTGACCCAACCTTCTTAGCAGTGGATGAGAGATAGAGTATTGAGTTGTGATGATGCTTAGTCTTAAGATTACAGTTTTTTAGTGGTTTACTGCTAAAACGATATTTTGATAACCAAGTTTTTTGTAAAGTGTTTGATATCGAGATAGAGATAGAGTGTTAAACGGATTAATGTGGGAAAATTGGTCACTTCAGTGAGGAATTGAATATATTTTCTTTAAAAAAAGTCCTGAAGACATCTGTATGGTTCCTTCACGAAACTTCAAAGTTGGTATAACTCTGCTCATTTAAGTAACAAACTTCTCCACATTAATTATATATATATATATAATATACTGTTAAATATAAGGGACAATGAATGTCTATTATGTTTAATCATGAGCCGTTCTAAACATCGTGTTTTAGCTTTAATTTCTGGTGAAAATAAAGACAAAAATTCTCCAACATTTGGATAATTTTTTATAAAATTGGTTCTAAGCTTTCGGCTCACATGAGCCATCTTCAGAGAAGTTACAAGGACGTTAACATAAAAACATCCACCATCAGCGACGATTTTATCTTGTGTTGACATAAAACTTTGCTAAGCAACGATAACAGTAACTAAAATAGCAAACGCAGTTCGTAAATTTGTAATGCGATTCATATGACGTCATACCTCGTGAGAGCTCGAAATGATAACAGAACCATATATTTAAATGCAATGTAATGTGTTATGACCAGATTTAAACGTGATTTTATTAAGTGTGGGTTGTTTGTATTTAATGGAGATGGCCTCCAATATCTGAAGGTTCTTTTTACTGTGTGTATGAGTGAGGATTATTTTATTGTTGACTAAAATATCAGACAGATTTTAGTCAACAATACAATGAGAAAAACAAAAAAAAAAGAAGCAAAATCTTCACAATAGTAAATATGAGCCCTGATGATGGTTATAACAACCGAAATGTTATAATGTTGGCTACCGTACAATATATACATATTTTGTTGTTTCTTAAGTATTTTATCTCTCTCTCTCTCTCTCTCTCTCTCACACACACACACACACACACACACACACACACACACACACACATATATATATATATATATATATATAGAGATAGATAGATAGATAGATAGATAGATAGATAGATAGATAGATACTAGCAGTATAGCCCGGCGTTGCTCGGGTGTAATGAAAGCTTTAAAAGTAATGCATGGTCCTGGAGCTCAGACTCCTTGGACGTTGGCACGAAAGACTGAAGAGCAATAGTCGTTTCCAGTTAAAGCGAAACCGTAGACTGAAAGAAAAATGAATGGATGTAAGTCAAATTTTGATTTCCTGATATAGATATCAAAATTTCTGCACTATTGTAAGAACTGCAACCTTGAAACTTCTGAATATCGTTTCTTATGTCTTTGTCTATGAGTGTATCAAATTTGATTAAAATCGGACCACTCCTTCTATAACCCGATTTTCGATATTTATCGGGGGTACCTGGACACAAAACCTATCTAAGAACACTCGCAGACGCTTATAGTACAACTGTGTAAATTTTCAAGAAAATCGGTTTGCATTTAAATACAAAACTATGTATGTATGTGGGAAGATATAAAATTTATGTGTGTGTTCCTTTACACTAATCAGAATAATGATTCACTTTGGAATTTTGCCAGTAGTTTCTAGTTTTAGGAAATACATGCTTTCTTTTCTGTCTTTTCTGTCTTTTTCATCCCTAATGTAAATCATTTTCACAACCAACATACAACATTGCCTGATGACGAGATGAAAATCTCGAAACACAAAAACTTCCGTGTCGCAATGTACTTTTAATTCATAATTATATATATATATATATATATATATATATATATATATATATATATATATATATATATATCTGAAGGTGGGATGACAGTTTATAGACTGACTATGAAAAGCGAGGCTAGAGCTCTAAAATGTTGCATGCATTCATTTCAACTCTTCTTATTAACAATAGTATTGCTTATGTCCAGGTTGTGATGTAATGGATATCGTCTCGGAATACGAAATCAGAGAGCCGAGTTCGAATTCCAATCGAATTCGTTTCATTCATTTTCACATAAATACCCTTGGTTATAGTATTAATTCATCTCTTCTCCCTCCAACTATGGGTTGAATGACAGCAAATTGATATTTTGCCTTGGTTGGCAACCGGTCTATAGCAGAAAGAAATAGCAAACTACTGCGGGAAAACTTTCTGCCCAATCAATGATCGCCCAAGCGTGTATCACGTCTGGCAATTAACTGACAGACTGAAACTGATCTCTGTTCAAATAAGACTAAACTTTCTGTCGGTAAAAAAAAGTCATCAACAGCAGATATAATATCATCATCACTGCATACTGGTTTCAGATTAAGTGTTTTTGATGTTGGGGAACAGACTATAGTCATATCAAGAGAATACTGAAGGTGATCAGCCAGTTCAAAGTCACAATTACGTACAGCAGCCATTGAAACCAAGGACTTGTATGATCATTGCGCCGATGAAACGACAATTTCCTTCAGTTTTCCTCACAGTTTGATTTTGATAACCTTTCGTGGTTGCCTCAGCAATTTGGCATAAAACTCACCATTGATTATGTCGCCCTTTTGTCTTCAGTCAATAAACCCAGTGCGTTTTTGCATCCCAAAACACTGAGTTCATCAACTTCCCTGCAGATGAAACATACTTAACCTTCTTTCGAGCAGTGGAGGAAAGGTGTTTCCACTGCATAAATTCTCTTTGCTTCTTGCTTTAAAGGAATGAACAGAACACTAATCTTTGGTTAGGAAACATTCAAGAGAACAAGATGGATCTACCTCAAATAACGATAGATGTTCTTGTCATGTGATCAACCTGTGCACTTTTGATCTGGTGTCAGAAGGTATGGAACTTAAATCATCGTCATGCCAAGATCCAAAGAAAAATCCACAACGTTATCAGTCCTGACCTGGCATCTCAGTTTCATCCACTTTTCACACTGCTTTGACGTGGCTTCTTTTTGTTTCTTCTAGAGATATCTTTCAAATACTCCAGAAATTTAAATCGCTGGCGATCATTTTAACAGATAATAGATATTGTAACACCGAAATACGAATGCGAATTGGAAACGCCCAAGATGCCTTCCAAAAGCTAAACAAATAGTAACAGTAATTTTTCATTAAAATCAACGAAAAATAGTACTCAATGTTATGTAGTATCAATCCAGCTATATGGCATTGAATGCTGGACAATTTCCACACAGATTAAGTGGAGACTTCAGGTAACTGAAATATGGCTCTACAGAAGGATACTGAGAATACCATGTACGGAACATGTTAGCCATAAGGAATCTTCAAGAAAAATTAAAGCAAAAAGGGCACTTATACTTAGAACAGTAAAGAGATAGTAAAATTTCCGGAGCATATGACAAGGAAAAGGGGCTTGGAAAAGTTAACACTCACATGAAATATTGCAGGCAAGTGGTGAAGAGAAAAACAGCGAGTAATCTACTTAACAACTATGTGCAAATGGCATAAAAGTGAGAACTGGAATAAATAAAAAAACATTGCTGAGAACTATAGGAGAAAGAAAGTTATGGAGAACCATGACCACCTGCGATGTGAAAAGGCACAGTAAAAGAAGAATATATGTTAATTTATTATTAGTTGTTGTTGTTATTAACCTCTTTTAAAAGCTAAAACTTGGAAAATGTATGACTCCAGCTTTTCTCCTTCCAGTTATGGGAAAATAGCAAGACAGACCGGGTTCTATAACCTGGAGTGGCAAGCGATCTAAGAGAAGGAAACCCTGAATTCAAAACCATCTTGGAGAGGGTTTATAGCAGTACAGACTGGCTTATATAGCACTGGTAGGTAACCAGTCTACCACAGAAAGAACTGATAATCTCCAAGCGATCTCCTTCAAAATTCGTTGAACCAGCATGGAATAATAGGCTAAAAAAATTAACATGAGAATAGTTTTACGGCCTATCACGTTGAATACACCGGTTCTTGCTCGCATCACCAAAGTTAAGCAACGTTGAGATGGGTGACCGCTTGGGAATACCAGGTGCTGTAAGCGTTTATAGACGGACGTGCGTTGTGATGCAGTGGATATCGACTCGGAAAGAGAAATCGGTGAGCCAAGTTCGAATTTCAGTTGAATACCCTGTATTCACTTAAGCACTGGTACCCTTGGGAAAGGTATTAATCCGTCCCTTCCTTCCAGTTATGGGTTAAATAACAGCGTAGGACTTGAGGACCCTGCCCTTAAAAAACAAAAACTTATATTAAAAAAAAACAATAAATTGTTGAAAGAAAAAGGTATTATCAGCAATAAATATATAAAATTTAGTTGGCAATAAATGACCGAGGTTGATATGCCATAAAAAAAATGAACAACATTTGTTGTTCATTACAGAATGATGCTGAGGATACCATGAACAGAACATCTGAGCAGTCATGAGTTTTTCGAGAGGATGGACACGAAAAGAAACTGATACTTAGTAATAGAAAAAGATAGCTGAAGTTTCTGGAAGATGTAGTGAGGAAGGATGGCTTGGAGGATTTGATTCTCACGAGATGGATAGAGAGACAAGGGAAAGCAACACGTGACATACTTAAGAGACTTGAGCAGACGGATGTGTTAAGAGCTACAAGTGATAGGTAGATGTCCATGATCACCTACGTCTTGAAAGAACACGGCACATAGAAGAAGAAGTGCAGTCTGCAACAATGCGGAGTATGCGACTGATGGTGAAAGCTAAGTACAGCGGTTTACTAAGCGTAGCTTAGATATGGCACAAGGCCGAATGTATGGAGTACCCAGTGTGCATCGAAGTCACTTTATTGAACTTAATTTATAATTTAAAGTTAATCATGATTATGTATGCAGAGGCGAAAATATCTGCTGGGTTCGGTAATATCTGCTGTTACAGGACCGGGGTATGTTTTGTGAAATATTTCTCGCCGATAAGGACGGGCAAATGCATCCAGTTCACTATCGTCCGGAAAGCAGTTTAACGAGAACTGAAGTCGAGATTCGAGTAATCTATAACGTCTTAGAGCCAAGCGGTCTACGATGCAAGATGATTCGTTGTCAGGCCTGGACTTCGAGGAGGCTGTGTCGGTGATTTATGGCCAATCGATTGTCAGTCTTTTATTTTGTATATTTTTTTCGTTCACTTATTCGCTAACTCTTTTTTTTAGTCCCTACTTATTGAATATCTTCATAACTGGCATATCTTCAAACGGTGTCGTTTCTTTAGAACGATCACGCGACCAAACACAAAGGTAGAAGATTTCTTTCTTTCTTTCTTTCTTTTTTCTGTAATAATCATAATATAGACGAGGCCTGTGTAAAATACAACCGGTAGGCTGCATGAGGTCTGCGGGACTACCTAGTGTTGCCCGCGAGATGTTTTCAAATTAGTCAATATTTTTATGCGCATCAAAATAAATTCGGTGACTAACAAAAAATTCAGTTTGTGGATCCAAAACTTTATTCAAGCATAATTTCATTCTTTTTGTATCTATTCAATCATTTTAACCTTCCGTGAAAAAGAAAAATAATTTTCTCGGCATCCCTCCTCACATATCGATTTTTAACTCACTTATACTCAGTAATTTACTCTGGGATGTGTGTTGTGGTGCAGTGGATATCGACTCGGAACGAACTACAAATCGGGGCGCCGAGTTCAAATTCCAGTTGAATTTCTTACATTCACTTACGCACAAATACTCTAGGGAAAGGTATCAATTCGTCTCTTCCCTCCAGTTATGGGTTAAATAATAGAACAGATTGGGTTCTATAGCATTGGCTGGCAATCAGTCTACCTCAGGAAGCAATGGCAACCTACTGCGGGATAATCTTCTGCCCAGTCAGTCATGTCTCTTTCGAGACATGATCGCCTAAAGCATGTATCACGTAATGGCACTTGACTGACTGAATATTATAGCTGACATGATTAAGGCTCCTACTGGGCATAAAAGGGGGGATCAGTTTTATATTGTTTTGTAGTAATAAACTTATCCCCCATTAATTACTATCTAATAATATAATACATCTCCTCGCTTTACCTATTCGTCAAATAATAGGATAGATTGTGTTCTATAGCATTGGCTGGCAACCAGTCTACCGCAGAAAGCAATGGCAACCTACTGCGGGATAATCTTCTGCCCAGTCAGTCATGTCTCTTTCGAGACATGATCACCCAAGCGTGTATCACGTATGGCACTTAACTGACTGATATCACAGGGCATCAAATTTTCCAATCTTACATTCCCCGTTACGTGTCACTGAAATTCAACAGTCTCTTTCTATATAGAAGTTCATATTTTCCTTTAAGCTTTCTCGACGATCATGCGTCCTCGGCATTTGTCGGTAAAACCCCATTTTTGTCTGGGAAGAGATTGTCCAGCATTCATTAATGAATAAAAGATCACCTTCGTCTTCTTCTTTATGTGACGCGCGCTTTAAGGTCATAGGCGATCATGGGCCTCCACTTATTTCTATCTCTTGTTGCTCTTATCATTTTTTCTCTTTGTATCTTTCCCAAACCATCAGTCATCCACTAGCTCAATCCCATCAAATATGTCTTGATATCCGCTTTCTTTCCATCTATCTGACCTATGAGTATTAGATTCTCCAACCCGTCTTTCTTCATTATATCTCCCAGAAACCTCAGCTGTCTTTTCCTGATACTAAGTATAAGTTTCCTTTTCACTTGCATCTTCTCCAAAACCTTTTCGTTGTTCACATGCTCGGTCCATGGTATCCTCAGCATCCTTCTGTAGAACGACATTTCTGTTTTTTCGAGTCTCTACTTCATCCTTCAGAAGATTGTCCAGCATTTGCTGCCATATAGGAGGACAGGTATCACATAACTATCCATTACTCTTTTCTTTGTTTCAAATGAATTTTTTTCTGTTTCTTAATACTCTACTCAGCTTTTGGAATGCATCCTTGGCCATGTCAATTTACCTTCGGATCTCTGTGTCACACTTTCTGTCCCGGGTATTTAAATTTCTGTACATGATTGATTTTACTATCCTTTACTTGGATTTGGGATTTTGAGATATTATTTTTTCCTAATTATTATGCATTCATTTTTTTTTTTTTAATCATGTCACCTCAAGCAAGGCATTCCACTGCCACTATAGCGCAGGGTGTTACACAGGGCGATAGACGAGTTAGGATGTACATAGGGGGAGGAATGTACATAGTGTGTTAGGAGGTTTCTATTGACCTTACATTTAAACTCCTGGAGGGTATAGCCGTCGGGGAAGATGAAAGATAGAGAGAAAGGAAAAAGAACAAGATATATGGGGTGATGTAGAAAGTGTGAAGACAAAGACGAACCAGTTACAGGGACAAAAGAGAAAGGGCAAGAGAAGGATGTGAACACAGGGGTGAAAGAGAAAGGGCAAGAGAAGGATGTGAACACAGGGGGTGAAAGAGAAAGGGCAAGAGAAGGATGTGAACACAGGGGGTGAAAGAGAAAGGGCAAGAGAAACAACGAAAAGACAGAGTTTCTATAAAGGACAGAAAATTGTGGAGGACTATGATCGTTTACGTCCTGTAGAACCACATTTCAGTTGTTTCAAGTCTTTCCTTCATTTTTCATGTGATTGTTCATTATTCGCTGCCATAGTTAAAGACAAACATCACATAAAATCCCAGTACTTTTTTCTTTTTTTCCAACGAAATCTTCCTGTCTCTCAATACTCTATTCAGCTTTTGGAATGCATCTTTGGCCATCCCAATATGCCGCCTTCGGATCTCAGTGTCTCACTTTCCATCCTCTATTAGAACACTTCACAGGAATTTAAATTTCTTGAACTGATTGATTTCTGTATCTCTGACCTGTAATTTGCATTTTGGGTTTCTCTTTTTATTGATGACCATGCATTCATTTTTTGAGGAATTTATTTTTTATTATTATAGGATTATTTTCTTTGTTTCCAACGTCGAAATTGATCAATACGTACGTAGATGGGTAACCACTTGGGAATACCAGTAGCTATAAGTTTATATTTCCAGGTGGTGTAATGGGCAAGGGCTCGGAACTGGAAATCAGAGAGTCGAGTTCTGACGTATGGCCTCCGTTGTTTCCGGTTTAGATTACTTTGGGGATAAATCCTTCTCGGATTATCAATTATCGATTTGAGTTCAGCATATATATTTGCACGGAATTAAGGATGTTTTGGAAAGATTTGACGGGGTGAAGGCCTTCGGGGAACAAATCAAAAATTTACCAAAAATGTCGCAGAGAAGCTCCATTACGGTAGAGGTAAAGTGACAGAAAGAATCAATAACAAGTCAGAACCAATAACATTGCAAATTCTTCAGTGTATTATATTAAGAATCTCTAAATACATAACAGAAGCAACAAACCAGATGTGATATCAATATTAAAAGGAATGGAAGAACGCTAGACTCATCAGTATGTAAAAATTCTTCTGGTAAAAAAACTGTCTAGCGCGTCACAGTGAACCAAACTTCCGAACAGCAGGTATTACAGTTGATTCAATATAATCTTTCCATTTCATGTCAGAAATAATTAAAAAAAAGAAGTTATCCTGAAAACATCTTAATGTGTCAGTCGCATGGAGGTTAGCATCAGCCATAAAAATAGAAAACCAAAAAAGGTTTCTCTATGACAATTAAAAGAGAGCGATTTCGTTTTGGAGCCAGTAAAATTAACCAGGTATTTATTGCTTGAGGATGTGCATTTTGTTGCAGTGGATATCAGCTCGGAACGAGAAATCTAAAAGCCGAGTTCGAATTCCAGTTGAATACCTTGCATTCACTTACGCGCAAATACCATTAGGAAAGGTATTACTCCGTCTCTTCTCCCTCCAACTATGGGTTAAATAGCAGGACAGATTAGATTCTATAGCATTGGTTGGCAACCAGTCTACCGCAAAAAGTAATAGCAACTGTGAGAAAATATTCTGCCCAGTCAGTCATATTTCTTTCGAGGCACGATCACCCGAACATGTATCACGTATGGCACTTGACTAACTGATTTATTGTTTCAGTTAACAATAGATTCTAGGTTATTGTTTGTTAGAAAATGCTAAGTTAACCAATCATGCCTACCATTTAGACAGAAGTAAGTTGTTTTGTCATCAGAATATATATCGATTTGGGGAGGTCATTATTGAAAATTACGAAAAACGTAGGACAAGGATAGAACCCTGGTTGACACCGGCATTAAAGATCTAGAAGAATTGCCGTTCAAGATATTTTTAATTTCACAATTTGATAAGAAAGATAAAAAATTAAATATGTGATGAACACCAGAATACCAAACACTGTAAACATTTGCGAGATATCTAAAGCAAAAGCCCGTGCTTCACTATTCTTATTTAAAGTTTTATATACTCTTTCAACAACTGTAAACAGATCAGCTTAGAGAATCGAAAGCCATATTATTTTTTTTTTGTTTGTTTGTTTTTTTTGTTTGTTTTTTTGGAACAAAACACTGCGAAAGGAGATCCTTAATCAAAAAAATAGTTTTCTTCTGAGACGATTTAACAACAAGATAACCATAGACACACACTCTCCCACCGCTCTCTCTCTCTCTCTCTCTGTGTGTGCGTGTGTGTGTGTGTGTGTGTGTGTGTGTGTGTGTGTGCGCGTGTGTGTGTGTGTGTGCGTGCGCGTGTGTGCGTGCGTGCGTGCGTGTGTGTGTGTGTGTGTGTGTGTGTGTGTGTGTGTGTGTGTGTGTGTGTGCTTAGAATCCAGTGGGTGAGTTGTTATACTAAATACTTTTACTTTATGTAACCTTTTTCTTTTTCTATTCTTTTCTTATATATAAAAGATATTAACAGATATTATAAAAGATATTTTCTTTTTCTATTCTTTTCTTATATATAAAAGATATTAACAGATATTATAAAAGATATTTTCTTTTTCTATTCTTTTCTTATATATAAAAGATATTAACAGTGCAACTACTGAACAGTTGTTTTTCCGGCTTTCTGCGGATATTTTTTCTTTTTATTTCTTTTTGCTGTATTCTAAAATGTTTAACACAGACTCCCCAGCCGTGTCTACATCTTCAGTCGACCGTGAACGACCGTGAACAAATAACACTTCTGCTTTCTGGATCTAATAATCACAACGTTGGCGGGAAGCAGATTTAAACCAACGTCCTGGTCGACTAACCTACGTATGCTCAGGAACCTACGGTCAACCCCTTCAGTTCGGTTAAGACCGAGCAGACACCTCAACCCGAAGAGAGAGGTTGAGGGGCACGGGGTGGAAGAGTTAGATCTGGTGTACGTTGACCAGAATAGGCCGGTGGAGGTGAAAGTGTAAAATATATGGTTCCGTGACCAGGATAACCCCCATGGGAGGCCACAAAGTGTTAAACAATAATGCATTCACGAAACTTCGAAGTCAGCATGACTGAAACAACACTACTCAGTTAAGTGAAAAACCTCTTTGCATTATATATATATATATAATATCATGTCCATTAGGCGATCATGGCTCTCCACAGATTCCTTTTCTTGACTATCTGGGAGTTGCCATGAAATATAATGAAATAGCATATGGTTCTTTAATTTACATGTTTGTATTCAAAGTAGTCCTTCCCCTAGACTGATTTCCACTCAAGACTAGACAATACAGTCTACCCTGCTGTATAACCCATAGCCGTGACTTGAAAACGGAGGAGGATATATATATATATATATATATATATATACATATATATGTGTTTGAACGCAGCAAATGAGGTTGGAATTTGAACTCAGCTCGCAGAATCCATATTTCAAGCCAATACATACTACGCTATCTGAACGTCCGTATGATAAAAGTTTACAATAAATTTATACTTTAACTAGCAGTATATCCCGGCGTTGCTCGGGTATAATGAAAGCTTTAAAACTAATCCATGGTCCTGGAGCTCCGATTCAGCCTAAATAATATTTGTGTGAAGTTTGGTGAGAATCGGATAAAAATTGTGGTCTTGTATAAAGGGCATAAAGACAGATAAACAGACACACACACAAACATCTTGCCTTTTATTTATATATATTATCGATTTTCTGCACTATTGTAAGAACTGCAACCTTGAAACTTCTGAATATCGTTTCTTGTGTCTTTGTCTATGAGTGTATCAAATTTGATTAAAATCGGACCACTCCTTCTATAACCCGATTTTTTCGATTATCCATTTTCGATATTTATCGGGGGTACCTCGACACAAAACCTAGGTAAGAACACTCGCAGACGCTTATAGTACAACTGTGTAAATTTTCAAGAAAATCGGTTCAGCCGTTTCGGAGTCTATAGGTAACGGAGACACACAGACACCTACACCCACACACAGACAAAGTTCCGTTTATATATAAGTTTAGATTATAAAAGTAGCCACATCTAAAATCATTTACAACCACATTCTATTTGAAAAAATTATGATACAGCATTTATTTGTAGTCCACATCAGTTCAGGTTTCTTTTCTTCTGGTGCCTTCACTGGAACATTCCGTTTAAATATAGACATCAAAGTTTCATGGATTCGCTAAATTTTATTATGAGAGATATTTATTAATTATAGATGATTAACCCGGATAAAATCAGAACAACAAAGTTAAAAGAATCTACCCACATATAACAATTCAATCAGCAGCCTAGACATGACCATTAATAATTTGTTCGGGCCATTAATCAGAAAGCTAACAAGTGGTGAATTTGCGATTCAACAGGCATGACTCGAGAGATGTGAGTGCGTGACGAGTTCAAAGAGAGTTCGCAAGATCAACACAAATGTCAGGAGGAAACAATCCCAAGATCAAGCACCGGACGTGACGTGCATGAGAGGTAATACGTACGCGGCATCAAAACAAAATACGACAATATTTCCCTAAAAACGACACCCAAACATCTATTGAACAGGTGAAGAGGCTCATCCCTTGTTTCCTGTTTAGGAAGCGGTTTCCGGTTTTCTCTTTTCCAATCTTCTCACTTTTTTTTCAATTGGAGTAGATAGACTAAACTATCGCCCGGTTCACACTCCACCCATGTCTATTGAACAGGTGAAGAGGCTCATCCCTTGTTTCCTGTTTAGGATGCGGTTTACGGTTTTCTCTTTTCCAATCTTCTCACTTTTTTTTTCAATTGGAGTAGTTAGAGTAAACAATCGCCCGGTTCACACCCACCCTCGTCTATTGAACAGGTGAAGATGCTCATCTCTTGTTTCCTGTTTAGGATGTGGTTTCCGGCTTTCTCTTTTCCAATCTTCTCACATTTCTTTCAATTGGAATAGATAGACTAAGCTATCGCCCGGTTCACACTCCACCCTCGTCTATTGAACAGTTAAAGAGGCTCATTCCTTGTTCCCTGTTTAGGATGTGGTTTCCGGCTTTCTCTTTTCCAATCTTTTCACTCTTACGTAGCCCCCTGCACATCAGTGGCGTTACATTTAATCAATGTAAAAATACACTTGCCTCTTTACATTAAAAACAAGAGTCTACCAAATAGACTGTTAACAATTTCCCCCCCCCCACACACACACCAAAAAAAAAAAAAAGATCAGTGAAACTTCCCTAAGTTTAAAGAAAAGAATCTACTAGAAAAAAGAAAGCTTTGGCCCAAAGGGATCCTTTGATCACGATTTTAAAACTTTTTATTTCACTGATTCAATCAATTTCTACGGCTTATCAACCCTTTGCATGTTATTTAAAGACAAAAATGAGTTTTAGATTGTAATTTTTTTTTTCATTTTCAGATAATAATAATCTATTAATATAATTCTTGGATGTGCGTTGTGGTGTAATGGATATCGACGCAGAACGAGAAATCGGCGAGCCAGGTTCGAATTCCAGCTGAATTCATTGCATTCACTTACACGCAAATACCCTTGGGAAAGGTATTAATCCGTCTATTCCTTCCAGTTATGGGTTAAATAGCAGGACAGATTGGGTTCTATATCCTTGGTCGGCAACCACTCTACCGCAGAAAGCAATGGCAACCGGCAACCTACTGCGGGATAATCTTCTGCCCAGTCAATCATGTATCTTTCGAGACATGATCGCCCAAGCGTGTATCACGTATGGCACTTAACTGACTGAATATAATTCTTATTAATTAACCCATGGCTTGGGAAAAAGGATGTTTGATTTATTGAATTTCTTGTTACGACTTATTAGTTATTTGCGTCTTATTTAAATCCAGAAAATAGTTTTTTGAGATCGTAATGGTTCAGTGATGCAAGTCTTACTAATTAACTGATAGCTGAGGAAAGATGTGGTTTCATGCCTTTCATAACGGTATTTGTACGCAGGCAAATATAACGAACTGAACGAGAATTAGAATTCGGCTATTCGATTAGCAATTCCGATCCATTATCCATTACACCACACACGCAACCAAACTTACAGCACTTGGTAGAAGGTCAACCATGTAGTAACTGACCAGGCTCAATGTTGTTTAATTTCGTTGATCGCACTGAAACAGGTGTTTCAACGTCATGTGGCCGTAATCCAATTCTGAAACCGGACAGGTAATTGAAATGTATTTTAAAAATGAAGAATCAGACTTGAAGTGTTTATTTTAGTTGTAATTTTAAGATAATAAATTAAATTTAATATTTCTAATAAATAAAATACTTAGCTATATTGCTAACCGAACTTAAATTGATACTAATTATTTTTTTAAATCGCTAAAATCTTTTACCATTTACCGTTTTTCTTTTTAAGAACGCTCTTGTAACGGTGATGGATGAAAACGCCATAATCCGTTTTAATTTAAAAATTGCCCGTTCATAAATTCCCTGCCACGTGAACGTTCAAATAAAATATCGTTACAAGAACGTTCTTAAATAGAAAAACGGTAAACGGTGAAAATCAGTTATAAAACACCTGAAGACACCACTTATGGTAGAAATCTGGGTAGCGAAATAACTCGTTTAAAAATGGAATATATATATATATATTAAATCCTAAAAAAGAAAGTATATAGATAAAATCCGAAAAAAAAAAAACAAAACAGAGCCTATTAATATTAATTTTATCAATATAAAAATGATCCAGGTGGAGCGCTCGATGCAAATAGTATTATCTATTTGCATATAGACGACATACTTGAATTTTTATTTGTTTAACAATATTATTTTAGTGGAAAGTCTGTTTATATATATATCGTTAAACAGTATATTATAAAACTAAACTGACTCTCTACTCAAATACTAGTATCCATTAAAAATAATAATGTTAAACAAATAAAAATCCTAATATACAATATATACATATATATATATATATACCGCACCTGACCGTATGCTGTTTTCTGTTTCTTTTCTATTTTACATCTCACACACCCACCCACACACGCACAACCATATATATATAATATATATATATATATATATATATATATATATATATATATATATATGTTATTGAATGTTGTTGGTTTATATGAATGTTTCTACATTTATGTCTAATAATACAATGACGAGAAAATGAATCCAAACTAACAACATGTAAAGGTATGAACACAATTTTTTTAAATAGGAAAAATAGTTGTCCATGTGTAACAGTTACGCATGCGCTATTCTTCCCGCCAAATCAAAAACACCGTATGTTGCCTTTCCAAACGGAAACGTGCAAGCCATACTTGTATCGAGAAAAAATAAAAGCAGAACCAGGGAAACAAGCATAAACAGAAACGAAATGTAAAAAAAGCAAAAAAAAAAAATAAAAGGGTACCGTTATGTCAAAGTGTGGTACTGATTAAAAGTACTCTGTGTGTGTGTGTGTGTGTGCGTGCGTGGCGAAAGGGAAAGCGTATGGGGAATATGAGAGCATATTGGCAAAATAAATGCATCCTTCTTTGATGTGTTCAGTATATCTTTTTACAGGAGCTGTTTCTATCTTATTTGTCGAAGCGTATGGTCGAGAGCGGCCCTCATTCGGTACCCTATCTTCCAGGGAGACGAAATGAAAGGGCTGCTAGCAATCTAGACTCACAAACAGAGACTTCGACTTTCAATGCCTACCATACTCATATGGTGTCGTTTTAGACTATGCTAATAAATAATTTAATAAATAGCCTATCTATCTATCTATCTATCTATCTATGAATACGGATAAGCGAAATATTTTTCCCCCGTCTCCCCCATCTACATACTTTTTACGCTCTCACTTTCGGTGTTCTGGTGTTTATTGAAGTGGTTTCTTTTCTTTTTTTTGGGGGGGGGGGGGCTTTTTGGGTTTTTTTTTTTTTGGTTTTTGGCGTTGGTTGTTGAGGAGACCTCATGGTCGAAACCTGGGTTGCGAGTTTGGTTGGCTTTTGGCCTTTTCTGAAATATATTTGATTTATATATTGGATTTTCAATTTTGTACTGGGTATTTTTTTCTTGTCAATAGCTTTTAGGCACGACAATTATCAGACTTTCTTTTATATATATATATATATATATATATATATATATATATATATATATATATATGACAATAGGAAACACTGTATTAGTTGCCAAGGCGTTTTATCCAATGTGGACTTTTTCAAGGCAAAAAATGAAGTGAATATATAAAAACAAAGTAACTAATAACAACAAAACAAAATGACCTTAGCAATTGAAATAATTTAAAATACGCTATTTTTATATTGTTAAAATCAAAATTGTGGTTGAATTTATTTCTATGTATGACTAGTGCATTAGCTAAGTTATTATTTCTGAGGTTTCTTTTGTGCTCATAAATGCGTTTTTTTTTTTTATTTCTACTTGTTTCTATAATATATTGGGGGGAACGGTCTAATGTCAGAGTATCTCCTAGTGATAACATGATTCATAACCTAATCACCCGTTTTGAAAGAACGGGATCAGTCGGTGATCTTCCGGGAAGAGGTCCTAAGCGCATTGTGTGCAGCGTTGGAAGCTGTAAGGCAGAGTGTCTTTGAGGACCTATCAGCATCTAGCCGTCGTCGTTCTACTCAGATATCGCTAGAATTTCGCTTCAGAAGATTCTGTAACTGGATTTAAAAATGTTTTCATACAAGTTTAAATTGGTCCAAACTTTACTAAATACACAGCAACGCATTATATCATTCAATCATTCAGTGACCATCCTGTATTTATATTGTATTCATGTATGCATGCATGTATGTATTCAAGTATAATAATGAAATGAAATGAAATTAATGCAAACCAACATAACCGGCCATAATTATTAGGCACCTCAGTTTTTCTAAAAAAATTATGTATTTCATAATATTTTTAGTATTTATTGCCAAATGAAGATAGAATGTTTTTTTCGTTATTTTTGCTTTGCGAAATTTTATAAGGCAAGGAAGCAAAGATGAACTCGTCCGAATCACCCTTAATTTTCTTCATTCTTTCATTGCTGAAACTGCACTATAGTTAATTATTAGATATTTATAAATTTATTTGATGCACATGTTATTGTGCAATATTAACAAATGAACCATTATATTTTCATTTACAGTTATTTCAGTCAGTCAGTTAAATGCCATACGTGATACACGCTTGGGCGATCATGTCTCGAAAGAGACATGACTGACTGGGCAGAAGATTATCCCGCAGTAGGTTGCCATTGCTTTCTGTGGTAGACTGGTTGCCGACCAAGGCTATAGAACCCAATCCGTCCTGTTATTTAACCCATAACTGGAAGGAAGAGACAAATTAATACCTTTCCCAAGGGTATTTGCGCGTAAGTGAATGCAATGAATTCTGCTGGAATTCGAACTCGGCTCTCCAATTTCTCGTTCCGAGCCGATATCCAATGCACCACAACGCACATCCGTTGGCGATAAATACTAAAAAGTATGAAATACATCATTTATTTAAAACACTGGGATGGTCTAATAATTATTCCCGGTAGTGTATATATATATATATATATATATATATATATATATATATATATATATATATAGAGAGAGAGAGAGAGAGAGAGAGAGAGAGAGAGAGAGAGAGAGAGAGAGTGTATAATGTGTATGGGGAAATGCTATATACATTTTTATATATCAAAATAATTCTAAGAAAATCTGTGATAAAGTGCAAACTTTTTCCTGTGACGTGTTTCTTCCTTTGGGACATCATCGGGCTAAAGTGATGTTCCCGTGATTACGCATGCGCACCAAAGGGAGAGAATGCTGAAATTTTCATATATTTTGGGGAAAAGTGAGTGTATATATATATATATTGATTTATATGTATACTGTATGCATGTATGTATTCAAGTATAATAGTAAAATGATAATTAAATGAACTTAAACCAACAACATGCAATAGCATGAACCCAATTTTCTAAATGATGTAACAGTTACGCTTGCCTTATTTTTTCCCGCCAAATCAAAACGCGATACTTCGTGCTTTTTGAATGGAAACGAACGAGAAATACTTTCATTGAGGAAAATAAAAACAGAATCATTTGAAGACTTGTGCTGCAATAGTAGACTTCAGTATTGTTCTTAAAACTGGTTTAATATATATATATATATATATATATATATATATATATATATTTCAATTGTATTTCAATTTTTTCCATAAATGATTAATTTTAATCAATATATATATATACATATATATATTGATTAAAATTAATCATTTATGGAAAAAATTGAAATACAATTTTTAACGCAAGAAAGCACTAGAACGATCAGAAATTAACAACGGCAACATTTATAGAAAACGAGAAATCAAATGGTAACAATTGAAAGAAAAGAGAGAAACGGTTAAAGAGTGAGTGCAAAGGGAAAAAACAAAATAAAACGACGGAAAAGACTAATTACCACGACATTCTACTTGTACGCTCATACACATAAACGAGCACATGTGCGCACGCGCGCGAACGAGAAACATACCCAAATGAAAAAAGAAATTGTTTCATTTTAAAGTTCTTTTATAAAAATAGAGAAATCGAGATGTATACGCAGTTAATTACTAATACCGCCTGACGAGTGGAAAGAGTAATTTCCGGGGTTCAGTCTACGAAATTCTTAAGTCTGGATGCTGAAGGCCACATCAATCAGCTAAGTGAAAATTTTTTACTTATATTAATTCTCTCTCTCTCTCTCTATATATATATATATATATATATATATATAGTCATCCGCAGACAGATCGGTTAGACAGCCGATTGCTTTTTACCCAGGATTGAAACTCGACCGAATTGGAGTCAGTCGGCGATTCTACCTCTGAGCTACGGGCGCTCGGCAGAAGGAGGCACACCTTTTAGCGTGTATATTATCATTATACACGCCCAATAGCTGAGAGTGTTCTAATTCATTACTGAATGAACAATATATCTGTATGGAACGCACACCACTTATTTGCCCGTTTCGACCACGCTGGTCTCTTTGCCTGAAGAGATCAGCATGGTTGAAACCAAGCCAGCAAGTAAGTTGTGTGTGTTCCGTTCTTTGACATATTGTTTTTTCTGCATATTCAGTTCATTTGTTCTGATTGTACATATATATGTGTGTGTGTGTGTGTGTGTGTGTGTGTGTGTGTGTTTCTTCGTTCCTTCAAAAATAGATTAAAAATGTTGCTGGAAGACTGTTATCTCTAAAATGTTTTCTGTTTTATTCATGTCAAAGCAAATTTGAAGACTGTCAAAAATGTCTCCAGCTGAAGATAATATTATCAAATATTTGGTTTTAGTTATTGCTACCTGCGCAAAAAGCATTCCGGGCGTTTTAGCAATGACTGATGGTTTAGCGACTAGGTCACATTGGCTACTACCAATAAGTTCAATCTTCACTAGTAACTTGAATAAAGAGGAGAATATACAACTAATACTCTCTGGTGTATTCTCCGTCGGATTCGTCGTTTTCTGTACTACCCCACGCTTTACCATTAAGCTACGAGAAGCTGTTACAGCAAAGCAATGTATAACTCTGAGAAATGCGAAATTCTCATTGGAACATTTCGGAGTCTTTATCTGCTAACATATCTTAAATAAAATAATAAATATGATTGGTTGGTTGTTTTGTTTTTATGGCAAATCAACCTCGGCGGGTCATTTATTGCTAACTTTATTTATTTATTGCTGGTAATACCTTTTTCTTTCAACAATTTATTGTTGTTTATATGTTTTGTGTCTAGTAATACATTTTTTTCGAGTATCAAGATTCACCGGGACTTGTTTTTAAGGGCAGGGTCCCCAAGTCCTACCCTTGTTATTTAACCCATAGCTGGAGGGAATGGACGGATTAATACCTTTCCAAAGGGTACCAGTGCTTAAGTGAATGCAGGGTATTCAACTGGAATTCGAACTCAGCTCACCGATATCCACTGCACCACAACGCACATCCGCCACTATACGCTTACAGCACCTGGTATTCCCAAGCGGTCACCCATCAAAGTACTGACCAGGTTCAACGTTGCTTAACTTCGGTGATCGAGCGAGAACCAGTGTATTCAACGTGATAGGCCGTAAGCCGTTAATAAATATGAATCTTAATATCAGATTAAAAGCAATCATTTTTCTTCTTTTTTATGTGCCATGTCCCCTCAGAACGTAGGCGATCATCGCCTCCCACGTCTCCTTATTCCTGGTAGCTCTTAGCACGCTTTCTCCTGTTACTCCACCCAAATCCCACTCTACCTTCCACCTGCTCAGGCCCTTCAAATATGTTATCCGCTGTTTTCCCAGTCTCTCTTTCCTTCTATCTGACCTAAGAGTATCAGATTCTCCAAACCTGGTCCAGCTGTTTCGTTCCTATTCATTGCAGCTTAATTTCAGGTTTTAGTATTTCCGGTCCGTCAGCATCTTTGTTCACTATCAGTTGCTCTCTCTCTCTCTCTTGTCGTGGAAGAGATTTTTTTATATATTCTTTCCATCGCTAGAGTATTTTCTCTTTCTCCAATGTGATCGTTTCCCCCTTGGATTTTATACATCCTGTTGAGGAGCATGTTCTTTGTCCTGTCAGTTCCCTTATTTCTTTATGCATTTCTCCTTTATTAGTCTTGCCCAATCTCTCCACTTCAGCGCATTCGTTGTTGAGCCATTCCTCTTTAGCCTGTCAGCACTTGGTCCTTATTCCATTTTGCAGTTTCTTGTATTCGGTTCCATGTCTTGGAATAGTGTTCTGTCTCCTTTGCATCATGTCAATAATCTCTTTAGTCATCCACACACTCCACCCACGTCTATTGAACAGGTGAAGAGCCTCATCCCTTGTTTCCTGTTTAGGATGTGGTTTCCGGCTTTCTCTTTTCCAATCTTTTCACTCTTTTCTTTTCTTTTTTTTTTATTAGAGTAGATGGACTAAACTATGGCCCGGTTCACACCCCACGCACGTCTATTGAACAGGTGAAGAGGCTCATCCCTTGTTTCCTGTTTAGGATGTGGTTTCTGGCTTTCTCTTGTCCAATCTTTTCACTCTTACGTAGCCCCCTGCACATCAGTGGTGTTATCCCCGTTGCTCAGTGTGATATGATTAAAAAAAAAAAATTCACTTTTTCTTCTGCGTCTGATTTCCTTTGGGAACATGTTGATTGCTGATGTCACTAGCGATTCTTAAGTGCGTCCCATTTCGTACTACCATTTCCAATTTGTTCATCATATTTGTTTCTCTCACTGTCAATGTATTTTTCTACAGTTCCAGGTCATTCATAAGCGTTGATTGCGTTCCATCTTTCTTTCTTTTATGTATTTCTTTATTTTGGCAATCTTGTTCCACTTTTTTAGGTGTTTCTTTATTTCGGCAATCTTGTTCTACTTTTTTTAGGTGTTTCTTTATTTTGGCAATCTTGTTCCACTTTTTTTAGGTGTTTCTTTATTTCGGCAATCTTGTTCCACTTTTTTAGGTGTTTCTTTATTTCGGCAATCTTGTTCTACTTTTTTAGGTGTTTCTTTATTTCGGCAATCTTGTTCCACTTTTTTAGGTGTTTCTTTATTTCGGCAATCTTGTTCTACTTTTTTAGGTGTTTCTTTATTTTGGCAATCTTGTTCTACTTTTTTAGATGTTAATTCATTTCGGTAAACTTGTTCTACTTTTACTTTTTTCTTCCAGGGTAGCTAGTAATTCAGTTACTACATTGAATAATATATTTTTAATTTCTATTTCACTTTTTAATGCTGCAGTGACAGTGTCCCCAAATGATTCAGTATTTTTGGATATCAGTCTTCATAATCTATTTGCATGTCTTCATTTTTTGGGCGGTTGGTGTTCCATCCTAAAAATCGTAATTTATTAAAATGGTTCCCCAGCGTTGTAATCTATTCGCTGTATGCTTAGGAGTTCCTTTTTCGAAAACTAAATTGATAATAGAAGTCTGTGGTCTTCTAACGCGTTTAAAAATGAAGAACACACACACACACACACACACACACACACACACACACACACACACACACAGATCTATAGATAGATAGATAGATAGTGATAATTTTTTAGTGCCGATGTTGTTTTTTCAGTGGTTTTACTGATACTTGACAAGCAGTTTTTTTTATCGTAAAGTGCACGATATCGAGGTGGAGATAAGAGCGTTAATAAGTGCAAAGAGCTTGCCTCTTAAATCGAAAAGATTCATGCCGACTTCAAAGTTTCATGAGGCTATTTACCTCATGAGGGCTATTTACCTCCCATTAATTTTTTTTTAAATCTTATTAAAAATAACGTTCAAACAAATAAATTAAATGTGTCGGTTGTAAATCTCCGGAACTTTCCGTAATATATATATATATATATATATATATATATATATATATATATATATATTAATAATAATATTAATTATAGTAAGAACAATACCAATAGTAACAGAACTAACTCTGCCGAAACTAGTATTAATTAAGCTATAATTTAAATCGTCTTGTACAACCCACCGAGGACGAACTCGGAGGGAAAAGAAGGGGAAGTAAAAAAGAAACAAACGAAGTACATGAACAAAAGTCAAGTACTCGTAAGAAAGAAAAAAACCCTGAGACGAAAACTCTAACACTAAAGCGCTCAATACGAAAGTAGAGCAAAGAAATTGTTTGACGAGCCGTAGGGCGAAACCGTGGTCGGTTGTTGGCTCTTGCTTAGATTTTATATATATATATATATATATACGCCAGGAATGAAGATAATATACCAGAGTTATTGTAATAAAGAGTCCGGTTCGAAATTCCTAGCACCTGAAGAAGGCCGGGGCATGCAACGTCCGAAACATCATACAAATTGCAACAAAGATGAGGACAATAGTCCGAATAATGTAAATAGTATAAATACTGCCTCATTTGAGAAATATGGACAAATACTTACAAACATATAGCAGTTTTTCAGTTAGGCTTTGAATCAGTTACTTTCTTGGTTATGCGTTGGGGTGCAATGGATATTAGCGCCGAACGACAAATCGGGGAGCCGAGTTCGAATTCCAGTTGAATTTCTTGCATTCACTTGCGCGCAAATACCCTTGGGAAAGGTATTAATCTGTCTGCTCCTTCCAGTTATGGGTTAAATAACAGAAGAGATTGTGTTATATAGTTTTGACTGGCAACCAGTCTACCGCATAAAGTAATGGCAACCTACTGCGAGATAATCTTCTGCCCAGTTAGTCATGTCTCGAAAAGAGTCATGATCGCCCAAAGCGTGTATCACGTATGGCAGTTAACTGACTGACTGAACTTCTTGGATCTTCGGATAGACGTGTCGTCAATCCTTGAATCCGGAAGGACAGAAATTATACTATTGTTTGTTTAACAAATCGAATGTACGTGAAACATGATTAACGAGTAACAATCACATTAAAAAACAAGTAACAATAACAGAATGTCATGTTTTTCTCGTTATTTCATTCACTGATAAGACCTTAATAAAATGTTAGACAGATAAATGTTTCCACTTTGTTTGTTTGTTTTTTTTTGGGGGGGGGGGGTTGTTGTTTTTTGTTGTTTTTTTGGGTTTTTTTATCATTCTGTCGGATTCCGATCCATATTTGGTCTCTATTTGATCCCAATTTTTTTATTCAGCTTTGTTCGAGTTGATGTTTATTTATTCAATCATTTCGGTTTTTCTCTTGTCCTTATTTAGATAGAAATTGTCTGTTGCTATTTGCCCTTGTCCTATTCATATACCATTCTACTTTTGTATCAAACAAAGAAATCGATATTGTTGTCAGGTTACTCATTTTTTTCTTCCATTTGTCATAATTAATAATATTGTTTCATTGATTCTTTTAGTAAGTAAACTTCATATACGTGTGGGTTAAATATCCATAAACGTTAGAGGGACATTTTTGATTACTATTAAAATTATTAAAAAAAATAACAAATTTAAAGAAGAAATTAATCTTCTGAACTAAATTTACTTTTCATTATTTTTCTACGCTTATATAAATATATTTTTCTTAAATAGATTCACCACTAAACAAGGCGATAATGCCACTAAGGCACAAGAAGCGTCTGGGACGGGAAGACAATGAAAAGACATAAGAAGCAACCAAAAAGCTAATCCTAAAGAAGAAGCAAAGGATATATTTCAATTGCCGAACGATAGATAAACATATCTAATCTTTTATATATATATATATATATATATATATATATATATATATATATATATATATATACCAAATCGGTCGAGTTTCGATCCCGGCTAGAGGGAAGTGGATATGTCTAGCCACACTGATGAGCTGTGATAAAGCAAAACAGGCTTGTATGTGGATGACTATATATCATATATGGTGGATGCGTCCGTGTTGTAATGTATGTAAATATACATAAATTTATATGTATGTACTCATGATTTTTCTGGGCGCTTATTCTATCGTTATTAAAAACCTGCTTTTTTTGCTGATCGATTACCTAATATGATTCCGTTCTTCATTGTTGCATTGTGTCAAACTAACATGGTTAATCAAAAAGTGTGTGTATGTTTGCGCGCGTATATGTTTGCAAATACATATATTTGGGGACTCATTCTACCAGACCGGTGCGTACTATCACCGGAAACTTTTCAAATTTGATTAGAAAGACTGCCCAGTGCTTTTTGACTGTCGCTATCTTATCATCACTTGTTATTTTTATACCTACATTTATATACATTAAAAATTGTTGTAGGGTCTCCCTTTTGTCCTTGATAATAGACTCGTCTAGTGTATGCATATACTCCTACCATAAAAGCAAGACGTGAGATCTAAAAGATACCGACAGATACAGTGTTTATAGTTCATAGTAGCTCTGAGCTCCACTTAGTAAAAGTATTACACAGCACCAGTCAGCTTCCGACGTTGACATACTAATTCTACCACGGCTTCACTTCAAAGACTTGTATGTATACTTCTTACTAACTGTATTACTGGAATACTAACCTGCGTTCGAGTTTGTATTTTTTACGTTAATATACTTATTTTCTATCTCAAATTCTGGTTGTCGTTCCATTTATTTTTTGCGGTTCCCATTCCCGGTATCCACAACAAAAATCAAATTAAGCTCAACTGACTACTAAAGGATTTGGGGGCGTATCATAGATTCGGAGAA
This sequence comes from Ascarosepion bandense, assembly GCA_037127315.1. NCBI lineage: Eukaryota > Metazoa > Mollusca > Cephalopoda > Sepiida > Sepiidae > Ascarosepion > Ascarosepion bandense. The sequence goes on along the minus strand of JBBBDQ010000870.1, from coordinate 135,750 downwards.
CCCGTATCATAAACTTTAGCACCGGCTCAGAATTTGTACGTATGTCTCGCAAATAACTTTTAATGATTTTTATCTGTATCTGTAATTTAACAGCAAATTCAAACTATTTTTTTATATATTTTATTTAATTTCAAAACTCTTTACAACAAAATTTAAAAGATCGCTCTGGGAGTATCCGAGATTTTTAATTTGGTTTCTTCAGTATTTGATTTGAATAAACAATAAAAGGAAAAACAGTCTTCCATTTTTTTTGTCTTTTCTTTTTTTTTAACAGAAATTTTGTCTTTAACTTTGAAATGGCATTCTCAGACAAAGCTTGAGCACTTGAATCTTCAAACTAAAGAGTGAAATACGCCCCGAGGCCCGGTGTTAGTAAAATTTCACTCATTTTGAAACTAACAAAAATTAAAACACACTTGCGTTTCGTTTTACTTTCAACAATTCTATTTGCAACGCGGTTGCAACAGCCCTCGGCTAAACTGTTTGCAAAGTAAATATATGTCCCTCTTGGGGAACTGGTTACAGTCATGACTTTGCTTGTGTCTGTTTTACTGTTTTTTTACCGCAAAATATTTGTTTTCTTTAATGTTATGTTACAAATTTGATTGATTTCAATTCGCTACAGGTGTCTATCAGATATCTTTTGATACATCGGTGTTTATCTTGGCTAAGTGGTTACAGATAAATAACGAAGAATATGCTTTGTTTTTACAATACTGTTCCACCTGTACAAGGCCTAAGAGCCACACTAGTTTGAAGTTACAAGTCTTCATGGATGCAAGGACATGGCGCAATACAGTTTAAAAAAAAAACGAGAAATCGAAACGCCAACTAGTTCCAGGCTTCGCAACTTGCTCAAGATCGACCTCTGTGAATGAAAACTGCGGACTTTGACTGTTCGACAATTGTAGGAATAAAGTAGTAAAGTAGGGTAGGTCTGAGTTTTGTTCAACATCTGTGGGTTATTTACTGACGAAACTGTAGAGTTTAAAGATATTTTTTTAATGTTCGGTTGATTTAGTTAGATTTTGATGAAAAAAAAAAATTATTTTTATTTTATTTTAGAAAACTGAAGATGCCTTCTAGTTTTGTATTCAAAACTGTATTTCTGGTCATAATTTTTTTCTTTCAAAAATGTATTATGGCAATATTTTTCTTCAAAAACGTGTAATGGTAATAATTTTTTTCCTCAAAAAATGTATTGTTGGAAATATTTTTCATTCAAAAATGCATATTTTTCTATAAAAGTCTATTTTTATACATATATATTTATATAAAAGTGTATTTTTATACTTTCATAGTGTTTTGACCCCAGCTTGGGGGGTTAACTATTTATCTATAGCTGGGACCCTAACAGGTGCTACCACTCCAGATCAGGATGGACCTGGGAACAACAACAAATAAGATGTTGTTCCATTCTCCTCACAACCTCCCAATTAGAGGCCTTGCTGCTGGATACAGTTTACCGTCATACCCAGGACATAAAGTAGGGTAATCAAGGCTGTTCTGAGCACTCAATTAATGGTGGGTACAATTCTGAAGATCATGTTCCACAATTGTTTTTTGTTAATGCAAAGAACACGTTTATCTCTGACAAGTTTCCATCTTATGTTGAGCTTTTTTCACTTACTCAGTCAGTTAAGTGCCATACCTGATGCACGCTTGGGCGATCATGTCTCGAAGGAGACGTGACTGGCTGGGCAGAAGATTTTTTTAAAAGTAGATTACCATTGCATTCTGCTGTGGACTGGTTGCCCTCCTACGAGGAATGGACTCTTCGTCATATAATATAGTTACCTGCGTGACTTCCAGAAGTCAGCGAGTACGCAGTTAAACCAACGACTAGTCAGGCAATAAGCAGCATAACTGTACCGTTCGGACTTATTCTATTTACTTCTTATTAACACTTTGTATATATCTTCTTGTCATAATAATACACTGTTTTGAACCTACCCTCTGTGTTCCGTGTTTAACTTCTAACCAACCGGTCACTACAACTTTGCGAGGAAGTTTCTCCACAACAACTTCACAACAAATTGGCGATTAAAATCCACAACAGCTATAGAACTTAATTTGTCCTGTTATTTTATCCATATCTGGGGGAAAGAGACAGATTAATATCTTTCTCAAGGGTATTTGCACTTTAGTTAATCCAACGGATTCAACTGGAATTCGAACTCGGCTCTCCGATTTCTCGTTCCGAGTCGATGTCCACTGCACCACCACTTTACTTAATACTAAATCTAATTGCCCCACAAAGTAGAGGGACAGTTTTTTTTATTTATTTATGTTTTTTCGTAGACGTGAAAGAAGCTAAGAATTTCAGATTATAAGGAGATGTAGGATAGTGAGCGAGAAAGGATCATCTGGGAAATCTGTTTCACAAAGAAACCGCTCATTCAAAGAGGGTATCTGAGTGGAACTCCATCTTATCAGTGTAATAAGAAAGCAGTGAAAATACAGTTTATCTACACTTGCATTCACTTATTGTACATGTTACATGCGACAATCACATGATGATCTTGCTTTCCCGCTTTTTCTCGGGATGTATAAATAGCAGACACGTACTACACACAGCAGTTGGCAGCAGTTCCCGATTGAACACCAAGCAAGGCAGCTGATAGTCACAGGTGCCCGCGACAGCGCTATGCTATCGCGGGGTCTCGTTCTTCAATATCAAGTCATATTCTCACACATCCGCACTAATTGCAAGACGCAATTAGATGTCTTTTATTTCTTTAACTTACATGTACAAAATATTATAGTTGGTAGTTACATTTCTTACGTTCATACTATACGAGCCTAAATGCCAACTCACTCTATCATACAAATTCATTCTTTTGTACTCTAACAAAATGAACGTTATTCATGAACTGTCACATTTGAACAATTCTATTTAGCAACAATTTTGCTTACACAAATTTATTATCACACTGATAAAACTTACAACGACAATGAACTTACGTTAAAAGCTCTAACCGAAATGTTCATATATTACATAAGAAACAATTTCAAGCAAACAATTTCACATCATACTCAACATCTATGCAATTTATGTATTCGTGTTAATATTTGTTAAATACACTGTATCGTTGCAAATTGATGTTTTGTCAACTTCATTCCACTTTCTATTTTGCTTGTTTAATGAATGATTTTCAACGCCTATAAAAATAATGAGTTTGTAAGGATTTAGTTAGGAAGTTCCTTTGGGAAGTGGCCTTGTGCCATGTGAAATCCAACAGAGAAATTAATCCAAATTAACCTTGCAGCAGAAACCCCCACAATAGCGTATTCTGTCTGTGAAAGTCATAACGGGTGGAACTAAGACATGAAGAACATTACAACATTTGCCATGTAAATGTTGATAAGGTTGCAACCTTGCATTTTTGAAAAAGCACGTTTGAAATTAATGAAAGTTTAATTAATAAATAAGTTGACTCCATTGTCTTGTAATTGCAGTTTCTATTGGAAACATTATGTCGACACAAGGTAACTATTCAAATTTACTCCCTTATCATATAATTGTTGTTGCCATTAGAAACATTACGCCGACATTAGCTAACTATTCAAATCGAAATGACCAAATTAAGACCGAATAAAACCAGTTTGAGACAAGTTTAGACCGGTTTTGAACCTATCCACCACGGTGGATAGGTAATGTTTTGACCAGTACCTGAGCATACGCTCTCAGGTTCCCCACCTTAAAAAAGACCTTATCTCACATCTCTCTCAAGTGGGGGAGAAGAGTAAATATCCCCATTAAGTCGACACTAGCTAACTATTCAAATTTACTCCCTTATCATATAATTGTCGTTGCCATTAGAAACATTATGTCGACATTAGCTAAATATTCAAATCTACTCGATTATCATATAATTATCGTTGACAGTGGTGGCAACATAACGTCAAGATTGGTTAACGATTCAAAACTACTCCCTTGGCATACAATTGTCGTTGCCATTGGAAACATAACGTCGACACTAGCTAACTATACAAATCACAGCGCGTCCCAAAATTCGACCTACAGATGACAACGTTTAATCGATATGATAAAGAAAGTAAAAGTCTCGGCGCCTTCCTCGGGTCGAAGGGTCGCTTATCGATCGTAATCAGCGATCAGTTATCTCTTATTAAGAATTTGTTCTTGCCTTCACCTGCATACGCCTAGTTTAAAGACATTTCGGCGTGGTGTAATGTCTAGCAAGCTCGTCTCGCGAGAACAGTAACGACTGAATAATGAATTCGATCTTCTTCACTGGGTGCTGTCGGTATTGTGCCACTTCTAAGCCACGCTTAGAAAATCACTAGCAGTATAGCCCGGCATTTTTTTTAATCATTTCACCCCGAGCAAGGCGGAAATGCCACTGATGTGCAGGGGGCTACATAACTGTAAAAAGATTAATTACAAAAGAGTGAGGAGTACAAACTAGTTAGAAAGGAGCAATAGAAAGCTGAGAAAGCAGGTGCGATGACAGATACATAGGTGGAGAGAAAGGGAAGATTATACGGTGGTGGGGAGAGAGCTAGAGTCCAGTGGTTAGTAGATGAGTATTGACTATTTGGCATTTAAATTTCTGGAGGTTGTAGCCGTCAGGAAAGCAAGAATACTGGAGCGAGTTCCACAGGCGGGAAGTACGAGAGAAGAAGCTGCAGGAGTAGAATTGTCGTCAGCATTTGGCTAACCTGACTGTGAGTGGCTGGGTCCCAGTTGCCAGTCTTGTTGCACGAGTAAACACCTGTTGAGGAGGCACCAGTGACTTAAGTTCGTCCGAGCAGAAGCCATGAAAGTATTTATAGAACAGACAAAGGGAGGCCAGATTTCGACGGTGGGGCACTGGCTGCAGTCAAGCCGCCAGATCAGTACCTATCACATTACAGACTCTCCTTTGGAGCCTGTCAAGAACACTGAGGAGAACGGCAGGGGCGCCTGACCATAAATGGCAGCAGTACTCCATGCACGGACGGATGGTTGACTTGTATATATGCAGGATGGATTCAGGCGGAAAAAACATCCTGGATCGACATAGTGACCCAACCTTCTTAGCAGTAGATTTTGATATGGATTCAATATAGTGGTTCCATTTGAGGTCTGAGGACAGCGTAAGTCCGAGGAGGCGTAGTGTATCGCTCTCAGGGAGAATCGCTTGGTCCATGCTTATGGGAGGCAGGAGAGGTTGCCTGTAATGGTTGACAGACAACAGCTTGGTCTTAGACGCATTGAAGTTGACAAGCCACTTCTTGCCCCAGTTCACCACAGAGTGTAGATCCCGTTCAAGGTCAGCAGCAAGATTATGTCTGTCCGCCACGACAGGTTTCTTACTGGTGCGGGAATATATTGTAGTGTCATCTGCGTAGATGCCTACTAGGGACTTGATCTCATCTGGGAGGTCGTTGATGAAAATAAGGAAGAGCGTCGGGCCCAGGATAGATCCCTGTGGGACACCAGCATTCGTGCTGTAGGATGAAGGGGTAGAGTCCTGTAGTACACCAGCATTCGTGCTGTAGGATGAAGGATAGAGCCCTGTGGGACACCAGCATTCGTGCTGTAGGATGGAGACATTTTACCAAGACTCGATAACGGCACTCTCAAGAACTTAAGTAAGTTATTTTATCTTTTAATAATTGTGACTTTCTTTAGATAGAAGAAACAGTCATTGAATAAATACAGTAAACGTAAAGCATTATTTTGAAGACAGAGATATGAATAAAAAGCTTTTTTCAACAAAGGGAAAACGCAAGTTAAAAATAATTAGTTTCTTTATTGATTTTTGTTTTTACTGAACTTGCGACGAAATTTTTCTAGATGCAGGTGACATAATTTGTTATAATTTCACTAATTTAATAACTTCCCTTTTTTTCGTTTTCTCGATACCGTTGTAGTGTTGTTTTTTGTATTACTTTAAATTCAGTCATAAATTTGCTTTCATCATATTGTGTAAAAAGTTTTCTTTAATACGATAAAAAAATAAAAATAAAAATAAAAATAAAAATCTGCCTTGCTGCCCGATTGGTGAAAATACGATTCTCAAACGAGGTTTATTGGTTCGCTGTATGTTATGCCAGGATTTGTAATCGGAGGCCACAATTTGAACAACATGAGATACGCAGATGATACAGTGCTGATTGCAGACAGGGGAAGGAAACTACAAACCTCCTACAGAAGGTAGCTGAAGACAGTGACAAAATAGAACTACAAATAAACTGCAAGAAAATCGAATGCATGGTCATCAGCAAAAAGAGCAGGCCAAAATGTCAGATGCAGGTGGGGGATACTAAAATCAAGGAAGTACAAAAAGCAAGTACAAAAATTTAAATACCTAGGAAGTGTTCTAACAGGAGACGGAAAGTGCGACACAGAGATCCGAAGGCGAATTGGCATGGTGAAGGACACGTTCCAGAAGCTGAGTAAAGTATTAAGAGACAGGAAACTTTCACTAGAAACAAAGAATAGAGTACTAGATCGCCATGTGATGTCAGTTCTTCAATATGGCAGTGAATGCTGAACAATATCATCAAATATGGAGATAAACTTTAAGCAACTGAAATGTGGTTCTACAAAAGGATGTTGCGGATATCATGGACCAAGCATGTGAGCAATTATGAGGCGTTGGAAAGAATGGAAACTAAAAGGAAATTAATATTGAGCATCACGAAGAGACAACTAAAGTTCCTTAGGCATGCAATGAGGAAGGGAGGATTGGAGAACCTGATACGAACAGGCCAGATAGAGAGAAAAAGTGACAGGGGAAAGCAGCGGTTAACATATTTGAAGGTCCTGAGCAGGTGGATGACAGAACGAGGGTTGCAAGATGTTACAGGAGAAAGCGTGCTAAGAGCCACCAGGGATAGGGAGACGTGGAAGGCCATGGTCGCCTACGTCCTGAAAGGACAAGGTACATAGAAGAAGAAGAAGAAGAAGACGTATTTCACCCAAGGCAACATATATATTTCCCCTGCTCTTATCGTCCTTCTTCGGGTGCCTGTTGTATTTTAAAAAGACGATCCGTTATCTAATGTGTGGTATGCGTTTCCTTCTTAGAAAAGCTCACTAGACAATTTTTCTCGTCAGAAGATATCTAACGTATTTACAAGTCTACAATTCATCCTTGCCTTAAATATTGTTGCCACATCTGGTCTGGTATTCCTGCTATGCATTTAGAGATTATTGATGAAATAAAAAAAGAATCTGCAATGTTATTGTTCCTGGCCTTGCATCTCGGCTTCAGTGACTTTCCTACTACCGTAAAATAGCGTCACTATGCTATTTCTATAAATACTTTTATGATAATTGTTCTGATGAACTTTCCTTTATGGTACTTAGACTTTACGAATTTAAGTGCTGCACAAGGTCTCATATTTTTATTGTTGAAATGGCTAAGTGTTACCGTAAGTCCTGTGTTAACAGTTTCTTTTATCGCACTTCTCGCTTGTGAAATTCTCTTTCGGCTTCTTGTTTCCCAGTCAACTTTGAGCTTTAAAAATTTAAATGCAATAGCAATTGTTATCTTCTGTCTTTTTAATTATTGTTTTTATTTTTCTCTCTCCTTAATAGTAGTTTTTGTTATATTGTCTAACATTCAGTAACCCCTTGCAGCCTAGTGGCTTTATTGCCTTGCCTGTGATGAAATGGTTAAAATAAATTCTTTCTACTTTCTATCAATCATTCACATTCTTTCTTTCTCATTCTCTCTCATTCCCTTTCTTTCTCATTCTCTCTCTCTCTCTCTCAATTTCTGTCATTTATTCTCTCTCTTCGTTCTCACTTTTTCTTTGTCTTATTCTCTCTACTTTTCTCGCTATCTTTCTCTCGATGACTCAATTGGAGTAGATAGACTAAACTATCGCCCGGTTCACACTCCATCCATGTCTATTGAACAAATGAAGAGGCTTATCCCTTGTTCCCTGTTTAGGGTGTAGTTTCCGGCTTTCTCTTTTCCAATCTTTTCACTCTTCGTTTTTTCTTATTTTTCAATTGGAGTAGATAGACTAAACTATCGCCCGGTTCACACTCCACCCACGTCTATTGAACAAATGAAGAGGCTCATTCCTTGTTCCCTGTTTAGGGTGGAGTTTCCGGCTTTCTCTTTTCCAATCTTTTCACTCTTTTCTTTTTTCTTTTTCAATTGGAGTAGATAGGCAAAACTATCGCCCGGTTCACACTCCACCCTCGTCTATTGAACAGTTAAAGAGGCTCATTCCTTGTTTCCTGTTTAGGATGTGGTTTCCGGCTTTCTCTTTTCCAATCTTTTAACTCTTACGTAGCCCCCTGAACATCAGTGGCATTACCGCCTTGCTTGGAATGATATGATTAAAAAAAAAAATAAAAATAAAAAAATAATCGCTATTTCTCTTTTCTTTCTCTCATTTCTGTCACTCATTCTCTCTCTTCGCTCTCATTTTCTTTCTGCTTCTCTCATTCTCTCTACTTTTCTCATTCTCTTTTTCTCTCTATTATTTCTCCTTCTATCTCTCACTCTCTCTTTCTTTCAATCTCTGTCAGTCATTCTCTCTCTTCGCTCTCATTTTCTTTCTGTCTCACTCTCTATACATTTCTTGTTATCTCTTGAACATTCACAATCTCTGTTTCTCGTTCTCTCACTCTTTTTCTCTCTCCCCCTTACTCAATTTTTGTCACTCATTCTCCCACTCTGCTCTCATTTTCTCCCTGTCTCATTCTCGCTACTTGTCTCGTTCTCTTTCTCTCTCTATCATTCCCTCTCTATATCTCCTTTTTCTTTTCTCGCGTTCTTTTCTCACACTCATCCTCCCCCTCTTTCATTATCTCAATGGCGATTATGACAGACGAAGCAGACCATTGTTAATAATTATTATTTTTTATTCAATTAACTATAAATTTTATTTAATTCTGCGTAACAATGTATTTTTTACCATCAGCATTCATTTTCAAAATGTGCTAATATAAGACATTTTGATCAATTTGAAGATTCTGCTAATTAATTAATAATAATTAAATAAATGTCGATAAAATCTTCTTTAGTAAAAAAACTTGCTCAATTTCATTTTACGCACAAGTGAATGGTTATCGACAATGACAGCCCGCTGGAATGACGACCACAAACCTATTACAAAAGAAACGCAGATTCTCTGTCCGGCACAAGACTGCCGTGTGAAAATACGTATGAAATATAATGTATATGCGTATATCTTTGTGGTATGTAAATATATGTGTTTGTTTTATTTAATATACAAAGGATCATGCATACGCAAAATTGGAAATCCCCGTCAAGGTTGATTTATTCGTTTTCTACGGCTTATCAACCCTTTGCAGGTTATTTAAAAGGAGAAAGTATTTTTCGATTGTAAGAAATGTTTTTGTTCTTTTTAAATAATAATACTTTAGTTATACAGGTCTTACTAATTAACCCATAACTGGGGAGAGAATGTGTTCATAACTTCCCCAATTGTATCATCCATTGTAATCACCTGCACATCCAAGCTTATAGCACCAGATGTTCCCAAGCGGTCTCCCATTTAATTACTGGCTGGGTTCGATGTTGCTTAACTTTGGTGATCGTACCGGAACATCTCCGCAACGCGCTGAACAATAAAACTTTAAAATCAGAGAGAGTGAAAGAGAGAGTGAAAGAGAGATTGAAAGAGAGAGTGAGAGAGAGAGAGAGAGAAATTCTTGTTTCGAGGCGATACCCACTCCACTGTGACGCATATTAATCCTATCCACCTCTTATTATTTTTAGACATCCCCAGTACCCTGTTTTTCTCTTACTGTAACCATTTGCGTACAAGTGGAGTTGATTGAAGATAAATGATTATAAACAAAAACAAAAAACAAAAAAAAAAACACTCGTACACACGATCCATTGCTAAAGATGCTATAAAAATAGTTTTCTGTAGCACTATTCTCTACCGTTACAGGAGCCATATCAGATACACTGCAGTTATATCTGGGCTGGAGCTATCCCGTTTTCACTTTCCTTATTCAATAGAGTCCAAAAGCATCAAGACGGCATTGTCAGCGACGAATTATTAGCTATTATTGTGGTGAAAAGCCATGATTAAGTGGGGGGGAGTAGATAGTAGAGTGGTATTCCGTTGCCTTCTCCACTGTGATTTATTGAGACACCAACTCTAGTTAGCTGGCCGTTGACTCCCTGAGAGTTCTTCCACCCTTTATAGATTTTTTATCCTACCGGAATGCTAACATCCCCAAAAAGTAAAAAAAAAGAAAAGAAAAGAAAAAAAACGGTGGGGTGGAACAGTAGATATTAAGTATGTACTTAGTATAAGTTAAATTGATTAGACTTGCAGAGGAATATAATGGCCATTCCTCCGAGTAGTAAAAAAGAACATGAGTGTCTGCAAAGTTTAAGATCAGTACAGGCCAGATAGAGGGGAAAAAAAGACAGAGGAAAGCAGCGGATAACATATTTAAAAGGCCTGAGCAGGTGGATGACAGAACGGGGGCTGAGAGACGTTACAGGAGAAAGCGTGCTAAGAGCCACCAGGGATAGGGAGACGTGGAAGGCCATGATCGCCTACGTCCTGAAGGGACAAGGTACATAAAGAAGATTGTGGTGAAATCTTAATAGGTCACGCTATCTTCTTCTATGAGCCGTGTCTCTTTAGGACGTTATCGATCACGACCCTCCACACACGCTATACCTTGTATCTCTTAACACATTTGCTCTTGGTATTTTCTTCAAACTCTGTTCTACCATCCATTTGCTCAAATTCATCAACTATGTAACGCGTTGCTTTCCCTTTTCTCACTTTCTCTCTAGCCATCCTGTGAATATTAGATTCTCCAAGTCCTCCTTTCTCATCACGTGTCTCGTACACTTCAGCCGTCTCTTCCTGTTGTTAAGTATAAGTTTTTTTTTTTTGTTTACATTCTCTCCAAAATCTACCGTTGCTCAGATGTTCGGTCTATGGAATCCTCATCATCCTTCTGTAGAAACATATTTCGTTTGCTTTAAGTCTTTCCTTCATCTTTGATGAGATTGTCCAGCAATCTCATCAAAGATTGTCCAGGATCTAGACTATTTCAGAGAGTCCTGGTGTATTGAAGTGATTAGTTGTCTCTAATTATTCAATGAAAAACACCAGTTATTTATTTACTTCTATGTACTATGTGTGTTCAGGACGCAAGCGATAATGGCTCTCCACTACACACTCTCCTTTGTAGCTCTAAACAATGTTTGAATCTTTTTGACTCCGCTCTGTTACACACTCATAAATTCGTTAGGCCAGTTACTCGCTATTTTTCATTACTCCTCCGACCTACAGTATTGCAGTTACGACTGGTTAGAGTTCAAACACCCCTCCCCCGAAATAAAAAATTATTAAAATCATCTAGAATACTGAGAAGAGTACAGATGCTATCACGATATATCCATCAAAAGAGACCTGTTAATCAGTCAGTTAAGTACCGTTAGAGTTCAAACACCACTCCCCCGAAATAAAAAATTATTAAAATCATCTAGAATACTGAGAAGAGTACAGATGCTATCACGATATATCCATCAAAAGAGACCTGTTAATCAGTCAGTTAAGTACCGTTAGAGTTCAAACACCCCTCCCCCGAAATAAAAAATTATTAAAATCATCTAGAATACTGAGAAGAGTACAGATGCTATCACGATATATCCATCAAAAGAGACCTGTTAATCAGTCAGTTAAGTACCGTTAGAGTTCAAACACCACTCCCCCGAAATAAAAAAATTATTAAAATCATCTAGAATACTGAGAAGAGTACAGATGCTATCACGATATATCCATCAAAAGAGACCTGTTAATCAGTCAGTTAAGTACCGTTAGAGTTCAAACACCACTCCCCCGAAATAAAAAATTATTAAAATCATCTAGAATACTGAGAAGAGTACAGATGCTATCACGATATATCCATCAAAAGAGACCTGTTAATCAGTCAGTTAAGTACCGTTAGAGTTCAAACACCCCTCCCCCGAAATAAAAAATTATTAAAATCATCTAGAATACTGAGAAGAGTACAGATGCTATCACGATATATCCATCAAAAGAGACCTGTTAATCAGTCAGTTAAGTACCGTTAGAGTTCAAACACCCCTCCCCCGAAATAAAAAATTATTAAAATCATCTAGAATACTGAGAAGAGTACAGATGCTATCACGATATATCCATCAAAAGAGACCTGTTAATCAGTCAGTTAAGTACCGTTAGAGTTCAAACACCCCTCCCCCGAAATAAAAAATTATTAAAATCATCTAGAATACTGAGAAGAGTACAGATGCTATCACGATATATCCATCAAAAGAGACCTGTTAATCAGTCAGTTAAGTACCGCACCTGATATACGCTTGGGCGATCATGTCTCGAAACTGATATGAGCAGAAGATTTTCTCGTAGTAAGTTGCCATTACTTTCTGCTGTAGACTGGTTACCAATCAAAGCTATAGAACCCAATCTGTCCCGCTATTTAACCCATAGCTGGAGGGAGAAGCGACGGGTTCATACCTTTCCCAAGGGTATTTGCGTGCATGTGGATGCAACGAATTCAACTGGAATTCAAACTCGGCTCTCCGATTTCTCGTTCCGAGCTGATATGTACTGCACCACAACACACGTACGTAATCCGTTAATACTGGTGTGAAAACTCAATGAGTTCAAATATGAAATATATAAAATTACTAAAATCATGTAAAATGCTGAGAAAAATCCTGGAGCATAGAACAATTTCTAATAGTTTCTACTCCTGTGAAAACTTAATTAGTATATTATCATGTTAATAATAATAGCAGCTATTTGATAGAAACCAACAGAATAGCAAATGTTCTGAAAGGTCATTCTGAGTTTTAGTAGTCTATGTGCCGTGTCCGTTCAGGATATAGGCGATTATGGCCTCCAATATCTCCCTGTCACTTGTAGTTCCTAGTACCGTTTTTCTTGTTATCCCTCCCGAACCCCACTCTGCCATCCACTTGCTCAAGACCATCAAATACGTCACGCATTACTTTCTCTTGTTTCGTTTTCCCTCTGTCTGTCTTATGAGTATCAGATTCTGCAAGCCCTCCTTCTTCGTTACATTTCCCAGAAACTTTTGCTGTCTTTTCATGAAGTTAAGTAGAAGTTTCCTTTTTCGTTTTCATCCTCTCCAAAATCTCGTCGTTGCTCGGTCCATAGTATCCTCAACATCCTTCTGTAGATCCACATTTTGGTTGCTTTCCTTCATCTTTGATGAGATTGTCCAGCATTCGCTGCCATATTGAAGGACAGGTATCACATGACAATCCAGTACTCTTTTATTTGTTTCAAATGAAATTTTCCTGTCTCTCAATGCTCTTCTTAGCTTTTGGAGATCATCCTTGGCCATGCCAATACACCTTTAGATCTCAGTGTCACGCTTTCTCTCCTCTGTTAGAACGTCCAAGGTATTTAACTTTCTGTACTTGCTTGATTTTAGTATCATCGACCTGCAGTTGACATTTTGGCTCCTCTTTTTACTGATGACCATAGTTTTACAGAACTATATTCGATAATGTAAAGAATATGATTCTCCCTGAGTACCCTATTAAGATGTCTCATTCAAACTCTTTATAAATAACTGTAATAAATGTTTTAGGTCTCTCGCTACACTATCGCTAGCTATATTTCTTAGTTCCATCAGTTCTGATCTTTGCAGCTAAGACTCATTTCGCCGAACAAATTTTCTTCATTCCTTCCATATTCTAAGAGTAAAAAGGAATTCCTACTCAGCTTCATTCCAGAATCTCCTACTTTGTGGAACACTCCCGAGTGGATGATTTCCCTGTCGCTACAATCTCTTCAAGTCTAAACTTAATAAGTATCTGTTTCCTACATAACTTCATAAACTCTTCTTTTTACACTCATTCAACGACATCATTTAGCAATCTGCTAGCATGAATGGCTCTTGGGCCTTGTCTTGGTTGATCATTAGGGCAAGAAGTAGAGTAGATAGACTAAACAATCGCCCGGTTCACACTCCACCCACGTCTATTGAACAGGTGAAGAGGCTCATCCCTTGTTCCCTGTTTAGGATGTGGTTTCCGGCTTTCTCTTTTCCAATCTTTTTACTCTTACGTAGCCCCCTGCACATCAGTGGCGTTACCGCCTTGCTCGGGGTGATATGATTAAAAAAAAAAGAAATTGTAAACTCAAACTTATTCCATCATTCAATTTATTCGATTCCCTCCTGGTGTTGAAAAATTATGGCCTTGTACCTGACTAAGCCGAACTTACAAAATAACATTTATTTATCTTAATAGATAAAATGTCCTCGCCAGAAAGTTCGTATATATATATATATGGACGATCGCCAGACAAGATTTAAGATGATTTTAGGAAAGAATAAACAACTAAATACGGACACGAGGAAAGGAAAAAAGTTGAAAAATACTATGAAAACAGTCACCTACCTCGAGGGGAAAAGAAAATAACCAAAGAAACCCACCCGTTGACGGACGTACCAAACCCAGCCAACTATTTTCTTAATCAAAATGGGCTGTAGCTAACAGAACGACGTTATTATTTTTCTTTGTTCATCAATTTGCCCCAACCAAGTCAACAAAGTCACTATGACACAAGGGGTTACTGAGAGTGAAAGAGAATTAAAAGACCTAGGAAGGAACCGGAAACCTGACTGTAAACTCGGGAAAAGGGATACGTCTATACTTCTGTTCAAAAGACTGGGAGATGTTAACTGGAGGACAGGCGAACTTATCTTGCGGAGGAAAAATAGGAAATAAAATTTAAGTTCAGGTGGAGACGTTAGAAATATAAACTTTACAAAGAACCGAAAAACCAATCCTAAACACGAAGCAAGTACTTGAACTTGTTCAAAAGACTGGGAGGAGTGTGAACCGGATGATATGTGAACTTGGTGGTAGACGACACAGTAGGTGTTAATTAAAGTGCTTAGATCTCTTTAACACATCAGATCATTTATTCAAGAATGTTATATTAAGCGTATGGTAACAGAAAAAAAAAGAAAGGACAAAAGTTTCAGAAGTGAACATTTGTATTAACGAAAATAAAAAGCAACGAATGGTAAATCGGTGTAAATGTCTCTCGTTGAAAGGAAGAGACAAGTAGAGTCATAAGTCGTCAGCAGGAGCGTACGGTAGGAGAGGGAGAGTGACTTGTGACTTACTGCGGCTATGGTCTTTGGCGGGTGTTCTTTGGAGATGGGAGGTAGCATCGAAGATAATGGCTAATCAACAGTCGAGATCACAGTGTCTGAGTGTGATAAAAACCTAATGCAATCACGGATTATGCAATATTTTTCAAAGTTAAACAAATTTCATTATACACCGTGAAAATAGATTCATATTACTGCCCATCACAACAAATGACCTAATCTGAGGAAAAAATAGAAGTCGATTACACCCTGTCACTCCAGTGGGTATACAACTGACCGTATGGTGAAAGAAAGGAAAGTAAAGCAGATGTTTCAATTAATTTGCCCAAGAGTGTAGAATATTAAAAGGTATTTTTATATTCTACGTTCTTTTTTTATATAGAGGGCATCAGTTAGCTAAGTTCATCGGCTTCTGCTCCGATGAACTTAGCTCACTGGTGCCCCCTATATATGAATTTACTCGAGCCACAAGATTAGCAACTAGGTCTTACCCTTTTACTGTGAAACCAATAAATTGTAAACGCAAATTCTACTCCTTCAGCCTCTTTCCTCGCATTTCTCGCCAGTGGAATTCCCTTCCGTTTACTTGCTTCCCCGACAGCTACAATCTCCAAGAATTTAAGTGTAAAGTCAATAGTCATCTCCTACCTCACTAACCTGCATCCTCTCTCTCATGCTCCTTTCCTCATCCTTCTCTTACCCACTTCCTGACACCCCCTATAGCCTGTCACTCTTTCTCATAACTTTATTCTTATGTAACCCCCTGAAAAACAGTGGCAGTAAAATGCCTTTCTTGGGGCGATATGATTATTAAAATATAATTGACAATACGATTGGGTTAAAACGACATTCAAGTTAATCAATTTTTTCCGCTTCTCATGAATTTTGAAAAATCCAGTATGAAAAAATGGAAAACTAATCTTTACCCACATTGATAGTGTAATCAGAAGTGACAACTTATAATCAATAGGGGAATTCAAAAAGGTCCCCTTGACCTCCTTCGTTTTGTTTTGTATTAACACCATTATCAAATGAAATGAATCGCACAAATTATGACTGTATAATAACTGATAGAGTCATTAACTACTTATTCAAGATGGAAGGCTAGAAGTGTTTTCGAAAATCGATAACGAATTAGAGGCTTTGTTAAGAACAATAAAAAAAAAACTGCGATGATATCGCCATGAAATTTTGTCCCCAAAATTAAGGCAACTTTCAAAGGCGGTAAATTGGTACGAAAAACATATAAAAATGACAAAAGTTCTGTTTCATGAATTATTACGTTCAATCGAAAGTCATGTGCGAACCAATTGTAATGACGAATATAAGATGGTGGTATAAAAAGTTCATAGGCTAACTAGATTTCCGTTACATCATTTGCGTTACCGCAAATCTCCTCCTCATCAATTGTTCAACATTCACTGCCAGACAGAAAGTTAGATTGTTATTCCATAGTATTTGAGCAAAATCTTTATTTGGTTCTAATGTAAATTTCCTGTTACGTTTTGGAAGACATCTTTGTATATTGCAATTCACTTCCGGATTTCCGTGTCACAATTTTCGTCATCTGCTAAAACAATTGCTAGATAATTAAATTTACACACACACACACACACATATATATATATATATATATATATATATATATATATATATATATTTAAATTTGGCTATATTTAAATTTGGCTTTCCCTCCTACCTACCATTACTAACCCAATGGTCAAACCACATACCTCCCACTACCACAGAAAAAAATACTACTAAGATTCCGCTAGCTTAACTCTATAAAAGCCAATATTCCCCCACCCCTTCCTTTACTAGACCAAGCCTCTGGCATTAGAATTTTTCTTCATTCTTTGTTTAAACGATGTGTACACATAGCATGTCTTAAACTGACATGTTGAAAATGGCTATTTCCCTTCTAAATTTTATCTGAATTTACAGATAATTGAATTCATATATATATATATGTGTGTGTGTGTGTGTGTGTGTGTGTGTGTGTGTGTGTGTGTGTGGGCATCCGCGGACAGGATTGAAACTCGACCGAATTTACATCAATCGGCGATTCTAACCTATGGGCGCCTCGGTAGAAGAAGGCGGATTTTAGCGTGTTACATAGACCATGTAAACACACGCCAGCAGCCAAAAGTGTTCACATTCATTACTGAATGAAAGATGCGTAAATGTGTGAGGAGCTGTTGTTTTTAAAGTCTACCATTTCTCCATAGAGCTCAAATGGCGTAAATATTCATCTGCAGGCATTCCTATTTCGCTGTATCACAGTTAATCAGTACGATTAGACATCCTATGGCATCTAATAGCTAGTTAGTTTTTTTAATCTATGACTCTTGACGATACCGAAAGTTTGAAACCCTGGTAGCGTAATAGACTGATCTTCCAAATTTTAATATTTCAAGGCTCATTATCTTTTTGGGGCAAAAAGGGTTAGGGTTAAGGGCAAAGAATTTGTCACTTTAACTGACCAGGTTCATGCCGACTTCGAACTTTGGTGAGGACACGGTTATGATGTCTTTACTCATTAGGGCTTTTTTCTGCTGTTGAGCCGTGGTTACCTTTCCTATTTATAAGAAGCTTGGTGTAATTTTATATTTTTGGCAGTGGTCTCGATTACAATTGGTTGATTTTCTTTTTCTTTTTATTTACTTTTATTATTATTGTGCAGGTGTTTGATTTATTTTGACTGTTTTATTTCTTGCTTTCAATATATGTGTTAGTGGGTGTCTGTTTAATTGTTTTGTACTGAATAGTTGTCTGCGTAATTGTTTTTATGGGGGGTTCTTAACGCTTAGGTGCAACGAAAGACATGATTTACTTCGAAATTCGAAAGGAGCGCGAACGTGTCTTGCCTGCAAAATAATAACGATGAAATATGTGTTATTGGAGACACAATTTATGCGTGCCTATCTCGTCAAAAACGTGACGATATTCGCACACATGAAAATTTTGGTCGTCTTGTAATAGCATAAAAAGCGGGATGCCAGCAGAACTGGAAGAATTTTTTTTGTTGTTTTTTTTTGGCGGACTGTTTGTGTTAAAGTTGGGCGTGAAGATTGACAGTCAGACTGACAAAAAGGAAGTAGGAACGGCTCAGTTGGTGTCTGTTTCATAAAAGAAAAACAATTGGCCAGCAGGCGAGCGTCGCACTGCACTTTTTGACCCCCCTCATTATCATTTTTTTTTTTTACTACATCAGGTTGATCTCTTTTGTTGGTTTAACCTTTTAATTAAATTTTATTAGCTTAATGTTGGTGTGTCTATCTCTACCCCGATATCGAGTCAGTACAGTTATGTGCCACGCTTTGGGCGATCATGTCTCGAAAGAGACATGACTGACTGGGAAGAAGATTATCTCGCAGTAGGTTGCCATTGCTTTCTGTGGTAGATTAATTGCCAACCAAGGCTATAGAACCCAATTTGTCCTGTTATTCAATCCAAAACTAGAGGGAGGAGAAGGGTTAATACCTTTCCCAAGGGTATTTGTGTGTAAGTGAATGCAAAGAATCCAACTGGACTTTCAACTAGGCATACCGATTTGTCGTTCCGAGTCGATATCTACTGCACCATAACGCACATTATCGAGATCGAGTACTTTGCGATAAAAAAAAAACTTACCTGGCAAAGTACCTTTTATCAGTAAGGCTACTGAAAAAGCATCAATTTTGGCACAGAAATTTATCACAGCACTACACACACACACACACACACACACGCGCGCGTCACAGTCCTCCAGTAAGAAAATCGGAATAAAGCTGTGTTGCGGAGGCGTTGAATGAAGTCGACCCCGCAAGGTTAAATTTAGAAAAGTGTGAACAGCTAAGACAATGAGGAGACAAGGACAGAGGTATGAACAATAACAACTTCGGTATACGGTTTGGTACAGGTTTCGTTCGGATAGACCTTTGGTTCGGAAGGTAGCTGCTTCTATGGAGTTGGTGCGGCGAGTGTTGGGTTTCATCCAGTGTTGAGACCAAAGGGTCGTTCGTAGCGGTGGCTGGTAGACTGAAGATGCTGGAAAAATCACCTGGCTGGTTGGGACGTGTCCGTCTTCGGGTCCGAGTTATTATGGCGAGCGTGGAAGCCAACTCGTCCAGGTGGATGGCACTTGCCGAGAGGCGGAATCCCTAAACAAGTCCGAGTCGAGATAAGGTCGTCGCGGATGCGGGACCGTACCGAGAGGTTACGGAGGCAGAATCCCTAAACAGGGCCGATTCGAGTGCTGACGCAGAATCAATGCCAGAAGCGGGTATTGCGGCTTCGATGGCTGATCGACTGCCAGGAGGCAGAATCAATGCCAGAAGCGGGTATTGCGGCTTCGATGGCTGATCGACTGCCAGGAGGCAGAATCAATGCCAGAAGCGGGTATTGCGGCTTCGATGGCCGAACCGACTGCCGGGAGGCAGTATCAATGCCAGAAGCGCGGGTTGTTGTGACAGGACAACTCCCAATTTTTCGGGGCGAAACGAGGCTGGTGATTAGCGAAAAGGTTAGGTCAACTACTCCCAGATCAGTGGGAGTAAAAAAAACGGTAAATAATAATTACTCCCCATGTCGTTTAGTGTTTTGGGGAGCGCAGCCTAATCCGATGCATATTATGATAATTTTAAGCTCGGACGTATTCGTTAAATTATTTTGTGTCGCACGTGCAGCTTAATTTTCATTACGGCGTGTCTTAAAATTCGCCATTGTTTGTAGAGGGTCAGGGTCGTTTCATTCTAGGGAGCGGCTAATAGCTGCTGCTGTTATGGCCGTTTCTTTCTGGGAGCGGCTATCAGTGGTCGCGACAAGGGTCGTTTCTTTCTAGGGAGCGGCTATTAGTGGCCGCGACATCTGAGTACGCCATTGCCTCAAAAGTCTTTGTTGCTTCTTCTTCTTCTTCTTCTTCTTCTTCTCTGTGCCCTGTCCCTTCAGGACGTAGGCGATCATGGATCTCCACGTCTCCCTATCCCTTGTGGCTCTTCGTATGTTTGTTCCTGTTGCTCCTGGCAACCCCCGTTCCGTCATCCACCTGATCAGACCCTGCAAATATGTTATCCGCTGCCTTCCTCTGTCTCTCTTTCCTTCTATCTGTCCAGTCAGTATCAGGTTCTCCAGGCTCTCCTTCCTCATTGCATGTCCCAGGAACTTCAGTTGTCTCTTCCTGATGCTTAGTATCAATTTCCTTTTTGTTGCCATTCTTTCTAACACTTCGTCCTTGCTTGTATGCTCAGTCCACGATATCCGTAGCATCCTTCTGTAGAACCACATTTCCGCCGCTTCCAGTTTTGTCCTCATTTTCGATGATATTGTCCAGCATTCACAGCCGTATTGAAGAACTGACATCACGTAGCAGTCTAGCACTCTTTTCTTCGTTTCTATTGAGATTTTCCTGTGTGTTAGTATTTTGCTCATCTTCTGGAACGCGTCCTTTGCCATGCCAATTCGCCTTCGGATCTCCGTGTCGCACTTTCCATCTCCTGTTAGAACACTTCCTAGGTACTTAAATTCTTGGACTTGTTTGATTCTGTTATCCCCTACCTGTATTTGGCATTTGGGGTTGTATCTTTTGCTGATGACCATGCACTCAGTTTTCTTAAAGTTTATTTGTAGTCCTTTCTTGTCACTCTCCACTGCTACTTTCTGTATGAGATCTTGCAGTTTTCTTTCCGTGTCCGCAATCAGTACTGTATCGTCCGCATATCTTATGTTGTTCAGGTTGTGGCCTCCAATAACAAATCCTGGTGTATCATCTAGGGTCCTCAAAATATTCTCGCTGTATAGGTTGAACAAATCCGGTGAAAAGACACATCCTTGTCTTACGCCTTTTTCTATCTTTGTGTATCTACTGAGGTCGTTACCTGTCCGTATGCAGGCTGTTTGCTGCCAGTAGAGATTCTTGATTATTCTTATGTCTTTGCCGAAAATGTCGAGGTTGCCTAGCATTTCCATCAATTCTTTGTGCCGTATGCACTACAAATATTATACCAAAGATATTATCTGTTTGAGATCGTATGTCTTGATAGAGAATACCCATAATGCAAGATCTCCAGTTGAGAAGGAAAAACCATGAAGAAGAGTAAATAAGAAGAAGAAAAAGAAGTCCAAGCGATATTTTTTACAAAAGAATGCCTTGAACATACAAGAAAATTAATATGAAAAAACCAGCAGGAAGGATAGCATAATCAAATGCCGTCCGCAATTTTAGAATTTGAGTAAACTTTCAAACTACGAAGTATGTGAGGAAGTTAAATGACAACAACAGCAGCAGCAGCAATAACGAAATGGCAATGAAAAAAGACACCGACAAGAACAAATAATTGAATATGAAGCTCGTGGAAAGATAACGAATCGCCACTCGAAAATCTTGCTCAAATCGGTGATTGTTACAATGTAATCGAATTCCTCTGGTCGTTAAGCAAACCATTATTTTTGTAAATTCTGTTGAAAACAGGAGTTATTAGATTTAGGATGACTGCATGTGCAGTTGTTTAAACGATTCAAAACTGTCGTCATTGTTATTTTTATTCAGCTTTGTTCGAGTTTATGTTTATTTATTCAATCATTTCGGGTTTTCTCTTGTCCTTATATATATAGAAATTGTCTGTTTTTATTTGCCCTTGTCCTCTTCATATAACATTCTGCTTTTGTATCAAACAAAGAAATCGATATTGTTGTCAGGTTATTCATTTTTTTCTTCCAGTTGTCATTATTAATAATATTGTTTCGTTGATTCTTTTAGTAAGTAAACTTCATATACGTGTGGGTTAAATATCCATGAATGTTTGAGGGGCATTTTTGATTACCATTAAAATTATTAGAAAAAAATAGAAATTTAAAGAAGTAATCAATATTCTGAACTAAACTTACTTTTTATTATTTTTCTACCCTTATACAAATGTATTAAAAATATAGATTCACCCCTAAACAAGGCGATAATGCCACTAAGGCACAAGAAGCGTCTGGAACGGGAAGACAATGAAAAGACATAAGAAGCAACCGAAAAGCTAATCTTAAACAAGAAACAAAGGATATATTTGTAGTGTCGAACGATAGCTGAGCATATCTAATATTATATATATATATATATATATATATATATATATATATATATATATATATAATTATTTGTTTAAACACTATTTTTGATCGATATTCGTATTTAAATGGATATTCTATTTATAATTAAATACTGTTTGATTGTAAACAGGATATTTACTTAAATACGAGTATCGATCAAACATAATGTTCAAAATATCATTTCAAATTGTCGGTTGTTCATAACCAGTTACGTTAATCTTCGTTAATTTCAGTAATATATATATATATATATATATATAATTACTATTATTTTTATAATAATATCATACAGTAACTCAAAAAGCTATTAAGTTTCGGTGTTCAATACACCAGCATCAGACAGTGAAATATGGTTCATTCACTGGGTGAATATATTATATTGATATGCATTGATAAGCTGATATATATTCAATATATTATATTGAATACATATTGATAAGCTGATCAATATATACTGATAAATTTATCAATAGCTTATTAATAGCTTTTGAGTTGCAGTATGCTATTATTATAACAATAATATCTATATATGTATAAATTCTCTACTTCTGCATTCAGCTCTTTTCATAAAAAGTAAATTTTAAACTGTAGAACATATATACGTTAGTTCAAACCACACACACACACACACACACACACACACACACACACACATATATATATATATATATATATATATATATATATATCGGATACCATCACAAAAAAACAAAAACAACGCGATACAAGAGGTTTAAATGAATTTTTAAAAATAGAAAATCTGTCTTTAAGCTTCTTTTTACTTTTAATTTCAAGCTAATAAACTAAACTAGTTGCTGCAATGAGCAAAATACTTTGCCGTTTTTTAAATATTTTGAAAACTAGTTTATATTGACTGGAAGCATTGTTTTTATTTTCGGCAGTTTTCCCGTAAAGAACAACATTAGATGAATAAAAATTCTTTTTTTAATCTGCCATAGAGCATTAGATAAATATCTATTTGTCATTGAACTGTCATCTAGATGTCAATATAAAATAATCATTGCTATGGGTTTAGATTTCAACATTTTATATATATATATATATATATATATATATATATATATATATGATCATAGGATCATTTCAGTGAATTGAATTCGCTTCATCGGCGATCTTTGATATTTCAAAAATAATATTGATCATATCCCCTCTTTGGGATTTTACCATCAAGCTGCTTTCTTTTGTATATATATATATATAAATATATATGTATTGTGCGTATTTTGGCAGCATTTCAGACGATACGAACGGATCCTACACAAAATAAATAGACAAAACTTGTCTATATTATTCAACGAAACCTGTATATATATATATATATCAATCCTGGGTTAAAAAAGCAATCAGAGTCTAACCGTACTGATGAGCTGTGATACAGCGAAACAGATCTGTCTGAGGATGACTATATATATATATATATGTAATATAACAATCTGGCCCCACCCGAGGAAGGCTGATGCAAGCGAGGGTGTTTCCGGTCATTGAAAGGAACGGATGTCGTTTGACCTTATTTCCGACAGCAGCGGAAATAACTACAGAGGCAAACAGAACAGGTGTCTCTGAGAATTACGTGGGCGTGCGTGGGCGAGGCAAAACCGGAAGAAAAAGTCCCAGGTTCTGGAAGATTATAAAAAGACCTCGGCACACGGATTCGCCAGTAGAGGAGCAACAGAGATCGGCCGGTGAAGAGAGAGACACAACAGATAAGACTACACTCCCGTCAACCCATTAGAAGCGCGCTCTCTCAGTTCTCTGTTCCCTATGCTACACGGTTCATCGTCATTAATAAAAATATAACTTTATATTTTTATATATATGCGTGTTTGTTGTTTGTCGATATATAACAGACATATATATATATATATATATATATATATATACATGTGTGTGTGGGTGTATTAATTAGGATCAAATATAGATCGGAATCCGACAGAATGGAAGAATAAAGAACAAATAGGAAACGTTTATCAATCTAACTTTAATAAAAGTGAAACTTGTTAGATTGATAAACCTTTCTTATTTGTTCTTTATCCTATCACACACATACACACACGCACATATATAATATGCATGTTTAATTTATATAAAGACTTTCTTTAATATAGATGCGTGTGTGCGTACGTGCATGCGTGGTGCTCCTCTTTTTTGTGGTTTCAGTCAAAGCACAGACACACGCATTAGATGCGGTTCGTTCCAAGGTTTCGACAATCTCGACGCCATTATCTGGTTGTGCGCCATATCAGATTGTTGTACATCCGTTCTCTTTCGTTGTGTTTGTGGGAACTTATCCTTTATTATGGCTCGCAATCGTTGTATTCTCATCCTGCAAATCTCAATAAATTCAACCAGCAGGGTTTTTCTGTTTAAATGTTTTTTTTATCCGAAGGAGCACTAGACGTAGAGGGATGGCAAAGTATGCAATCCAAAAGCGAAGTAGAGTATTAAGAGACGGGAAAATTTCATTGGAAACAAAGAAATGTGTGCTGGACTGTTACGTGATATTTGTCCTTTTAGTCGCAGCGAATGCTGGACAATCTCTTCAAAGATGAAGGATAGACTCGAAACAGAAATATGGTTCTACAAGAGGATGCTGAGGATACTATGGACTGAACACCTGAGCAACGACGAGATTTTGGAGAGAATGAAAAGAAGAAGAAGAACTTTTATGACACAGGGGATCATCATCATTCATCATTTATCCATCACACCCAGATGGTGCATAGGGCAGCAACTTTTTTTTGTTGCTGTTTCTGCAACAAACTGCTTTTTTTACGGGACAAAGTTGTTAGCCCTGAACCCAATCCCCAAACCTGGAGGACTGGTAGACCATTCTTTGTCCTTATGTTTACTTCACCTGGTATTCCCAAATGGTCACCCATTTAAGTACTGACCAGGCTCGATGCTGCTTAACTTCGGTGATCGGACGGGAACCGGTGTATTCAACACGATATAGCCGTAGACACGGGGGATCATAGGCCGATGCAATTCCCTGTTTTACTATTGTGGCGAATTTTCGTCGCCAAGTTGTTGTGGCCTGTTAGGGCCAGGACGAAAGACACGGAAACAAGAAGGTAGGTTCAAATAAGTGTTAGTAATAAGCAAAATTGAAGTGTATGTCTGAACTGTATAGTGACGCTGCGTCTTGACTGTCTCCAGTCTGTCTCTTGACTGCCTCCCTGGAAGTCACGCAAATTAGTATTTATTGACGGAGGAAGAATCAATTCCTATAGACAGGACATCATAACACTTACGTTTCTACAAATATGTTTGTCTTTTTACCGTTTTTATTACTCTTTTTGCCACTTATTCACACAAACTCGTAAAGTGTGCACGACACAAGCACAGCTTAATTTCGGATTAACCAAAATATATAAAAAAATATCTATTAAATCACCTAATATTAAATGCAAGTTGCCGAGTCATTTTAGCGGGATAACTTACTCGTGTCGTGAATTCGATCTGCACGAATTACATTACGACAGTTAGTAATTAAAAAGACCTAGAGTGAGACAAGCGCATATCTCCGCCCCTGCTCCGGCTCGTACAGAAGGACGCTGTCATGTACGAAAACACCGCTGAAGAATGTCGAAATATGGAAAGAATAAGCCCAAATTAAACAAGTTTGACAAAGTGACAGATGAAAAGTAATCGATTGGACAATAAATCAATAGACATTCAAATTAGTTATCCAATAGCGTATGTTTAACAAAAACTGCGGCACGCCTAAATAGACACGGCACACTAGTGAATACAGATATATTAACATAGGTTTCTTGGTATTCAAACAAGATTAGACTGCCATCAGCTTATCACAAATCAATTTAGGAAACGGTGTTTACCTAAGGATATTGGTTTAAATTAAGAGGTTTCTAGCAATCAGAATCTATCTTGCAGAAGGAAAACCATAGCACAGTCAAAAGCGCAGTGATTTGGGCATTGATAAGAGAGACATCCAGAGAGAGAGAATGAAGAGAGAGGGAGCGGTAAAGAGGCAAAGGGAGAAAGAGGTGAGTGCGGAGAGAGAGAGAGAGCAGAGAGGGAGAAGAGAGATAGAAAGAGCAGAGAAAGGGAAAGAGAGAGAGAGAGCAGAGAGGGGGAAGAGAGATGGTGAAGAGAGAGAGGAGAGCGGATGAAAAGGGAGAAAGGGCGAAGAGAGAAGGAGAGAGGGGGAGAGAGAGAAGAGAGAAAAAGAGGAGAGGGCGAAGAGAGAGAGAAGAGCGGAGAAGAGAGGGCGGGAAGAAGAGAGAGAGGAGAGGATAAAGAGGTAAAGAGAGAGAAGGTGAAAAAGAGAGAGAGAGCGGAGAGAATGATAGGAGGCAGAAAGCGAACTGAGAAAGAGAGGGGAGAGAGAGAAGGTGAAGAAAAATAGATAGTGAGTCGAGGTGAGGGAGAAATCATTTTCTATTTGACAAAGCTGAAAATGAATATAGCAGCCATTTGGGGCAGACGGCTTTTAAAAGCTTAACAATGTATTTAGAAACAGGAGAAAAACGTTAAAAACAAAGATAACAGTATCGAACTATGTAATAACGGTTTTCCTATATGGAAATGAGTGCTAAACAACTTCCACATTGATGAAGAGGAGGCTTGATGCAACAGAGATGTGGTTCTACCGAAAGATGTTGAGAATACACGCACGGAGTGTGCAAAGGATGAGTAAGTTTTAAAGAAAATAATTTCCTTATACTTAGAATCATAGAGACGGTTGAAATTTCGGGGACATTTGCGTTGTGGTACAGTGGTTATCGAAGAGCCGAGTTCGAATTCAAGTTGAGTTCCTTGCATTCACTTACACACAAATACCGTTGGGAAAAGTATTAACCGTTTCTCCCTACAGTTACGGGTTAAATAACAGGTCACATTGTGTTCTATAGCTTTGGCTGGCAACCAGTCTACCGCAGAAAGTAATGGCAACCTACTGCGGGGTCATCTTTTTCTCAGTCAGTCATGTCTCTTTCGAGACATGATCGCCCAAGCGTGTATCACGTATGGCGCTTAACTGACTGATAATGGTACAAATGCAATTTCGGGAGAATTAATACAAATCTTTTTTCCTTTATTTTCACTCCTTTCTGCCTAATATTTTGGAGCCGAAATGACAGATAGAAAGCAGGGATATTTCTGTTCGTGCTTCCAAACCCCAAAAGAACATTCTTGCGAATAATGTATAAATAGTTTCGACTCGTATGAACTATTAGGTTGTCCCAAAAGTTCGTAAAAACTTGCGAAATGGGTCTATCTGGTCCAGCACAATCGAGACAAGCGATGGGTTCAGAAATGGCAACAGACACCGTCGGTTCCAAAACAAGATCGATTCGGCAAGAAAGTCATGTTGTGCGTTTGGTGGAACTTTGAAGGAATCGTGCATTTTGAGTTGGTTCCGAATGACCGTGCCATCAGTGCCGAACTTTACTGTCAGCAACTTGAGCGGGTCTACGAAAAGTTGAAGCAAAAGTACCGGGCTCTGATCATCTGAAAGCGCGCTTTGATGCAGCAGGACAATGCCAAGCCACATACCGCCAGGAAAACCAAAGACAAGTTTGAAGAGCTGGACGGCGTTGAGGTTCTGACACATCCAGCCTACAGTCCTGACTGCGCTCCATCAGATGACGGCCTTTTCCGCTCAATGCAAGACTTTCTGAAGGGCCGCCGATTCGACTCGTTTGATGAAGTGGAGGAAGCGTGTCAAGAATTCTTTGATTCGAAGCCGGCTAAATGGTACTTTGACCAGATCCGAAAGCTTGCAGATCGATGGCAGAAAGTCTTGGAAAATGATGGTCTTAATTTTGAGCAATAATTTTTGTTGTTTTTGTGAGTAAAATTTCAATTTTTTGCAAGTGTTTACGAACTTTTGGGACAACCTAATACTCGTTATGGTGCTTAGACATCATGAACTTAAGCGCAATCAACAGTTTCGAACGCGAGAAAAAAGGGCTAAGCGAAAAAGGAAGAGCCCAAAATGCAAATTATAAATCGAGGATACTAAATTAAAAAAAAAAAAATAAATTTCTGGGAAGATCTTCCTACAGATGACGACACTGATATACGAACACATATAGCAATGTTCAAAGACGCTTGCTGGACAATTTTTTTCAAAGATAAAGGAGAGACATGAAACGAGAGAAATATGGTTCTACAGAAGGATGCTGAGGATACCATGGACTGAACATATGACTAACAAAATGTTTGGGAGAAAATGGAAACAAAAAGAAAACTAATACTTATGCTGGACAATCTGCTTCAAAGATAAAGGAGAGACTCGTAACGACAGAAATATGGTTCTACAGAAGGATGGTGAGTATACCATGGACCAAACATATGACCGACAAACGGGTTTTGGAGAAAATGGAAACAAAAAATAACTAATACTTAA
Organism: Ascarosepion bandense; assembly: GCA_037127315.1. NCBI lineage: Eukaryota > Metazoa > Mollusca > Cephalopoda > Sepiida > Sepiidae > Ascarosepion > Ascarosepion bandense. The sequence continues at coordinate 107,170 of JBBBDQ010000870.1, read as the reverse complement.
CATCAGAAAAAGCAGTTGAAGTTTGTAGGACAAGTGATGATGAAGGAGGACCAAGGATACTTGATTTTCACAAAACATTTGTGGGAAAGAGGGGCAGATGAAAGCAGCTCATAACATACTTGATGGGCTTGATGGCAGAACAATGTTTGGGAGAATTGAGAAAAATATAAAATTTATTAAAACCTTCAAAGGACAGGAAGATGTAGAGGGCCATGATCACCTACGTTGCTTAAGGGACACGGCACATAAAAAAGAAAGAAGACTAGATTGACATTTTCTCATCAATTCATAGCTGAATTGGCTAAATGTAACAGTAAATTCTATGCTTACAGTTTCTTTTCTCGCACTTCTTGTTTGAGGAACTCTCTTCCTGCTCCCTGCTTTCAGGCCAAAAATTTTGATCTTCAAATATTTAATTTTTCTAATCATTTCATCCCAAGCAAGGCGGGACCGTCGCTAATGTGCAGGGTGCTACAGTGAGAAAAAAGATTGGGTAACCAAGTTTTCTAATTTTGAGGGAATATTGAGGAAATGATAAAAAATGAACGTGATTCAAAAAGATAAAAGTTGGCAAATGAAGCTAGATTTAATTTTTGGAAGATTGTAGCTATCAGGAAGCAGGTAAACGGAAGTATGTTCCACAGATGGGAAGTGCGAGAAAAGAAACTGTTCGAATAGATTTAGCGGTTTCAATTAACAATTTCAGCGGTATTTCTACTTAGATGCCAGTCTAGTAGCACGCTTAAATTCATGTTATCTACTGCCTTCTAGATCACTCTTCTGTCGTTCTCGCTTTGTAATAATGCTTCTCTTTTTCTTTTTTTCACACTTAGTAACGCCTTCTGTTTTAGTGGCTTTACTGCCTTGCATTGGTGTGCGATCATTATGAAAAAGAAAGAAATTGAACTCTGTTCTTTGATTCTTCTTTCCAGGCTGATTACCGTGAAGCCATCACGTACTCTCAGACAGCCAAGAGAGGTAAATTATATCTGCGTAGAAATCACTCATTCAAATAAAGGGTGTGTAGGCTATCCAGAATGATTTCGGTTTTTTGGATGAGGTACGCTAAACAGATTTGTTCGCATCACAAGAAGCAGTTCTTTGATTGGTAATCAGAAATTAGAAGAGCGAAAAATCGGGAAGAATTTACGATAGAAATTTAAAAAAAAAAAAGGAAGAATGAATCAAATCTGTAAACTAAAATTCAGTAAATGGCGGGAAAAAATATTTCAACATTGATCTCTAATTCAAGGCCGGAAATTGGCATTGATTTTTAGATCGCCGTTTGAAAACCATGATGCTAGGTCAATTGCAAATTTGTTCACCGGGCAAAGATGAGTTCAAATTAACACGAAAATAAAAGAAGTATAACTTGCTTGATATAGGAAAAAAAAAAAAAAAATTCTTCGTGATGCTATTTTGTTTTTTCGTTAATCATTACACTAATTTGAGATCACCAACAGGCTCTACCTTCTGATTTTCATTGATTTTCTGTCGTAAAATTTATTTGCAATGCATTTTTATTGTTTAAATGCAAGCAATGATCTTTGTTCTGTAGATGGGTTTACTAAATATATGAGGACGACTTGAATAGTACCTACCGTAAGTACATATATTTATACAAACGTTTATAATAAAATAAAGAGAGGTCGAATAAACGTAAATGAAGCTTTTATTTTTCTGGACAGGAACCTGCTATAACAAAGTGTAGTATAATTTTATATGCCTTCTCTCCGATCCTGGAAAGGAAAGTTAACCCTCTAGGGCCATTCGTATCATATTTGATACAGTATGAAAACAAGCCTTGAAGGAAATATTTTCCTGAAAAATTTTTTAAGAGAAATATTTTATAAATTTCAAATGAAAGCAGTACTGACTGCTCAGTCAATGTATACCAAATGTTTCCTTATAGGGAAATACCAAATGTTTCCTTATAGGGAAATACTGTATCAAATATGATACGAATGGCCCTAGAGGGTTAATGGTTGTTACAAAAATCTTTTCTTTACTCACAAGTCTGGCACATCCAGTTGCAAAAATTTGAGTTTGAGGGTGGATTATTTAATGCCAAAAAGGTGGGATTTTAAGGTATTTTTTTAATGTTCGGTTATTATGAGAAGGTTGATTTAGTCAGATTTTGATCAAAATTGTTTGTTTTTATTCTTTTTTATTTTAGAAAACTGAAAATGACTTCTAGTTTTGTATTCAATTGACCCCAGTTTAGGGTTTAACTATTTGCCCATAGCTGAGACCCTAATACTTGCTACCACTCCTGGACAGGGTGGACCTGGAAACAACAGCAATTAAGAGGTGGTTCCATGCTCCTCACAACCTCCCAATCAGAAGCCTTGCTGCCGGATGCAGTTGATCGTCATGCCCAGGACCACCAGTTGCAAGAGGATTTGCTTCACTCACGTATTAGGAAAGCATCTCGTCGCAACTTCTCTCTCCAAACTAGTTCAGTGATTCTCAACCACCTTGCTCCAGCACTCTAATGGGCCACGCGATTCTCTTAACTGTACTGCGAAATTCTGTCACCACACACACACACATATATATATACATATTTAAGTAATTCATCGAGTTTTATTCGACCTCAGCAGAATGCAGAGAACACTGGACAGCCGTTTCGTCCTATATTTGGGATTCATCAGCAGTGCGCATCCACTACCAGGAATTGAAACCCAGATAGTTAGGTTATTAAGCAAGCGTCATACCAACTGTACCACTGGCCCCGGTGACGAAGAGATAATGAGTCCCAAATATAGGACGAAACAGCCGTCTCGTGCGTTCTACATTCTGTTGAGGTCGAATAAAAACTCGATGAATTACTTAATTATTTCAGATCCTCCTACTATTTCTGTTATATCGTTGCTTGAACCAGCTTATAATGCTATGGAGTGAGCGGCTTGGTGGGAGTAGTCACGGCTCTGGAAGACACCGTCCTACGGGTAAAGGAACTTGGATGAGTTCCACCACGGAATATGTGAACGAGCGGCGCGTCATCGAGTTTAATTCGTTACTTCTATTTGTTCTGCTATCCATTTTCACGAGCTCGTAAGATACTTCATTATGTTGATTTCTTCAGTGCATCTTGTCTTCAATCTGCTCTAAAAGATCTTCTTCTTTATGTACCGGTTCTTTTCAGGGTGAATGTGATCATGCCACTCCACATTTTCCTTTCTTTTGTAGATGTTGTGGGATCTTCCCTTTGTATATGATAATGAACTCGACTGGAGTATACATATACTCCTGCCATAGTGAGATATGGGAGCTGTCATAGGGGAGATCCGTTCGAATTATCGGAGAGTACCGGAACTGATACGTAAGTACCGAGAGATACCGAAGTTACCCAGAGATTACCGCATCAGAAATCAGAATAGCTCTCTGATCTCCACTCAGCTAGAATAATATACACGGATATACTATTTCTAACGACTTCACTTCAAGACGTGTATATATTTATTTCTTACTGATAGTATTCCTGGATTTACTAACCTGCGTTCAAGTTTGTATATTATGTTGAATATAACCTACTTTTCTATCTCAATACCTGTTTTTGTTGTTCATTATTTTGTGCGGTTCCTCACCCGGAATCCACGACAGTAGAATTTAATGAAGGTTGTCTTTTTATGGTCTTTCCTGAGCTTTGTTACACCATCCGTCTTCACGAGTTCATTCGGTAGGCTATTGCGTTGTTTTCTAGTTCCTCTTGCCTTCAGCCTGTCCTTACATATCTTCCCTTTCTTTATATGCTATGTCTACTCAGGACATAGACGATCATGGCTCTCCACAATGTCCTGTCCTTTTTATCTCGTTATAAATTATAAGAATATTTCTGTTTTATTATTGATATTTTTCTTATTCTTCATTTTTGAATATGCAAACTTTTTTCTTTTTTTTTTTTTTTTTTGAAAAATTAATTTTACATTAATTAAATTCAAATTAATCTGGTCGATTCGCGTTAAGTTAGCACGTTTTGGAAGAAAGAGTGATGCAGGTAGCATTAAAAATAATTTCTCTTTTGTTAGATCAAATCAAATAAACCCCCAATAAATCTATCATCAATACAAACTTTAAGAAAGCCGTCAATCACACGAATGTTGCTTTTAAAACACTTGTTAAAGACTATTTTAGTTCCGATTGCTTGTGGTGTGTAACAAAGACGGGATGTTGTTGTTATTATTATCATTATTATTATTATTATCACTACTATTATTATTACTGTTATTTATTTTTTAATCTGTACAACTACATTGATTCACAAATTACAAAAAAAGAAAAAAAAAGAAAGAAGCGAAAATGGAAAAGAGTAAAAAATTTTTCCTCCGGATTTACTAGCGTTTTATTTTTTCATAATGAATCAATAATTTGTTTGCTTATTTTTGCTTTGTTTTCTATTTTTAATTTTCGGTTTGTTCGCATTTATTTTTGAAGCATTTGAAAACAATTTTTACCTTTTCGCTTTCACTGAACAGTTACAGAGAAAATAGTGCCAAACGAAAATTGAGAGATTTGGCGAAAATTAAAAGCATTTAAATAATACCTTAATTTCCAAATATTGTGCTAAATGAATTAATTCAATTTAGTTAATTGCGTAAAAAAGAAATGTGGGTTGATAAAAAAAAGAGTGATTTTATAAAATCTATTCTTTTAGTCGTAATAAAACAGTTAGACTCGTTTATAAGCAACTGAACACAAATCTTATTAAATTATAAGTAACTCCACGACTGACGTAGCTGTGGTTTAAACAGCTAAATAATGAAAAATAAAGAACGCAAAACGTCACATGAAACCAAAATACTTACTAAATACGTTTTTTTTATACTGTATTCCAGAAATATACAGTATAGTTTTATCCACATTCCATTCATTAGTAAGGAGGAAATTCTTCTCAGGTAAATTCTTCATAGGAAGTGTTATTTTGTGGAACAGACGGCCGAGAGTATAATCGCCTGGCAAGACCTCGTCTCAAATAAGAGCGTCCTTGATCGGGTGGACATCTCAAGCATGTTCACTCTGCTCACCCAGCGTCGACTCCGGTGGCTTGGAAGACCTGTCCTACGCTACAAGGATGTCTGCAAGCGAGACATGATGGCAGGTGGCATCGACCCCAGCAAGCTGGGAGTAGGTGGCTGAAGATCGCAGCAGTTGAAGAATTGCTGTGAAAGCATACTCCAAGAGGAGTGAGGAGAGGAGACACCAGCAATGAAAGGAGAGGAGAAAACGAAAAAAGGCAGAGGAATGCATCAGTGCACCTGCCCCTGTGGCAACTGCAACAGAGCCCACCGATCCAAGATAAGTCTGTTCAGTCACAGCAGACATTGCAACTCTGTAACAGATTGATCTGAGACGCAGAAGTCCATTGTCACCCGAAACAGACAAATGCTGACAAGACTTCCTGCCTTACAATGACTTCATCCAGTAACCATCTATTTTGAGTGGCGCTTAGGCCTTGTATTCGGTCAATCATCGTATATTAAAAAAATATACTAGTGTAGTTGTATTAAAATGTTTTTCTATTTATTCTTCTTCTATGTGGCTTGTCCCTTCAGGAGGTAGCCGATCATGGCCATCCACTGGTGGTTCTGAGCACGCCTTCTCCTGTTACACTATGCAATCCTCGTTCCGTTATCCACCTGATTAGGTCCTTCTAATATGTTATCTGTTGCTTTCCTCTGTCTCTTTTTCCGTCTATCTGGCCTGTTAGTATCAGATTCTCCAAGCCCTCCTTCCTATTAGACTCGCGAAAAACAATTTTTTTAAATTAATAAAATCTTTTGTATTTATGCTCGCATCAATGTGACGAAGTTTGAGTATTGTTCAGAATCCACTTCTATGTACAGTGTTCCCTCATGACCATGATTCTCCACTACTTCTTGCTCTTTAATAAATTTTGTCTTTTTGCTATCTCACTTAAACCTTGTTTCGCCATCTATACACTCATGCTCTCTAAGTAGGTTATTTTGCTTTTAAGTGTCCTGTGAGTATCAAATTTCCCAGGCCCTCTTTTCCTGTGCTCTAGAGATTTCAACTGGATCTTTCTGGTGTTAAATAAGTGTATTTTTTATTTCTATTTTCTCTAAAACTTCGTCGTTGCTCACCTGTTCGATTGATAGTATTCTATAGAACCACATATCTATCGCTTGAAGTCTCTTCTTTGTCTGTGAAGAGATTGTCCAGCAATTACTGCCGTTTTTTGTTGTTTTTTGTTTTTGTTTTGCTTTGTTTTTGGTTTTAGCTGAGGGCAAATCTAATGCCAGCTTTCTCGGTAATTCCAGCTCCGGTGGTGTATATTAAAATTACTTTAAGCTCGTATTTCGAACTCGGGTTCGCGGTCGCGTTCGCGGCTCATGGACCGCTATGTCATCGTCCGTCGTTGACTTTGATCATCCATGCGTATTGCAAACACTTTCCGCCGAAAATGTTTTTATTCAGTAAAAAAAGTACTCTTGTGATATACAAACAGTCAGTCAGTCAGTTATGTGCCATACGTGATACACGCTTGGACGATCATGTCTCGAAAGAGACATGACTGACTGGGCAGAATATTATCCCGCAGTAGGTCGCCATTGCTTTCTGCGGTAGACTGATTGCCGACCAAGGCTATAGAACCCAATCTGTCCTGGATCACAACGCACATCCTTCTTTCTGGTAGCTCGTATTTATTCTTGTTTGAAAACTCCTCGAGGTCGAGGACTGTTACAAAATAACAGCGGAAAACTTGTGGTTCCCAACATTTCTTTCTCTAAACTGTCCCGCTAAAGAGTCTATATATTTTTCTCTTTGGTTAGTCTGAAGCTATAGGGTGCATGTTCCCGTCGGGGGTCACCTCGAGGTCCTGTTATTTAACTCATAACTGGAAGGAATAAACGGATTAATACCTTTCCCAAGGGTATTTGCGCGTAAGTGAATGCAAGGAATTCAAGTGGAATTCGAACTCGGCTGTCCGATTTCTTATTCCGAGCCGATAACCACTGTGCCACAACGGAGGAAATTCAGAATAGCAGAGAAAAATTTTAGAAACAAAATGCCCACAGGACCGATTTCACAAGACACCGAATCTCTTTATGTGTCATTTCTAACCTTATTTCATTAGAAGTAATATTTTTGTGCTAAACCCATTAACTGTATATACAATGTTTATGCCATCTTATAATGTTTGTTTTTTTACACTATTGCATTTAATAAAAAATTGTAACTTGGCGCCTATTTTAATTTTCTTTCTGGTCAGTCAGTTAAGTGCCATACGTGATACACGCTTGGGCGATCATGTCTCGAAAGAGACTTGACTCACTGGGCAGAAGACTATCCCGCAGTAGGTTGCCATTGCTTTCTGCGGTAGACTGGTTGCCAACCAAGGCTATAGAACCCAATCTGTCCTATTATTTGACCCATAACTGGAAGGAAGAGACGGATTAATACCTTTCCTAAGGGTATTTGCGCGTATATGATTGCAACGAATTCAACTGGAATTCGAACTCGGTTCTCCCATTTGTCGTTCCGAGTCGATATCCACTGGACCACAACGCACATCCTTCTTTCGGGTAGCTCGTATTTATTCTTGTTTGAAAACTCCTCGAGGTCGTGATTCCCAACATATTTATTATAAGCGATATTTCTTTCTCTAAACTGTCCTGCTAAAGAGTCAATATATTTTTCTCTTTGGTTAGTCAGAAGCTATAGGGTGCATGTTCCCGTCGGGGGTAACCACTGAAGAAAAAAGGTGCGTGTTTCTTGAAAGTCGGGAGTCACCACTATAAAGTGGAGTGCGTCTTCTTTGTACATCGGGAGTCACCACTGTATCTATAGGAAGGTGGTTAATTTTTCTTTAATTCGGCCTTGTGTCAGACAAAACCAGAAGTTGGAATGCGTGGAATTGTGTGAAATAGTGTAAGAATAAAATATACATTTTGTATTTTAAAATAGAAATTTATTAAAAAGAAAGAATAACATAAGTTGAAGAAGTTAATGTGTAATTAGAAACATTATTAAGAAGTTAAGGGTAGAGTTCGTGTTCAATGAAAAAGTTAAGGTATCAAGATTTGTAGAAAATATTCGTAGTACTAACTGTTGAAAGAGTATATGCGTACGTACGTATGTATGTGTTTGTTTGGTAGGAATGTCTTTGGATTGAGAAGAAGTAAAAGAAATCAGCACACGAGAAGGAAAGAGAAAGAGGACAAATGTCCGGGCCACTTGAAGCTTCTCCCGTTACATTTTTGCTTGTTGTCTTTCCTGCTTCCATCCCTGACTGACTAACGATTATCGGGGCCCTTTTATTGTCATTAGATTTTTCGCACTGACTCGTGTAGTCATCAAGTGTTGCAAGTCGCTACCATTGGTCAAAAATCAATTTAACGCCTACTTGCGAAATCTGGTTTCTTTAAGCACATGGTCAATCCTTTTCTTATTTGGGGAAAAAACAGGAATTCACACGTCATTGTGAATTTTTGTAAAAGTGAAGAAAAAGGTTGATTTTAATTCTTAATTTCCTATTCACTACAAGTCTAAGAGTCGGGTAAAAAAATACATTTAAAAGTTTTGAATTTAAAAAGACTTCCTTACTTTGTCTTGGTCTATACTTTACGCCTGAAATGCGATTGAATAATTTAATCCGCTTCCTCAGCTAAGTACCTTCCACTCTGTAGTGTCAATCTTAAAGAGGACTGCTGCTACTATTATACTAAACAGTGACAGTAATAAAAATCGCTTTGTAAAAAGAACATGGCGTCGTCATCTTTTCCTAAATGCAACTACGTGTGTAACTTTTGTCTTATTCTTTGCACAACTAGACCAGCTTTTTAAACAAATACTTTACAAACTAGGATGTTCGTTGTGGTGCATTGGATATCGGCTCGGAACGAGAAATCGGGGAGCCGAGTTCGAATTCCAGCTGAATTCATTGCATTCACTTACGCGCAAATACCCTTGCGAAAGGTATTAATCCGTCTATTCCTTCCAGTTATGGGTTAAATAACGGGATAGATTGGGTTCTATAGCCTTTGTCGGCAACCAGTCTACCGCAGAAAGCAATGACAACCTACTGCGGGATAATCTTCTGCCCAGTAAGTCATGTTTCTTTCGGGACATGAACGCCCAAGCGTGTATCACGTATGGCACTTAACTGACTCACTTTACAAGCAAACTTGCCTATGTTGTATCGTCTTACTGCAAGACGTCATTTCAGAGGTAAGACGTATAATTATTTCATCTCCCTCTGAGAAAGCATTTTATAAACTTCGTGAGAAAGTTATAGATAGCGTGTTCGGCAGAGTCGACCGACCAGACTAAGAGTATTTCGCAGTTATTGGAGAAAGAAACACGAGGTGATAAGTACCCCCACCTTAACTCCTCAAACCTTCGCAAAAGTTACCAGGGGTTGCTGTATGGAAGTGTACTGCTAGGCACGTATTCACACATTTCGTATGTCAGGTATTACAACAGAAAAATATTTTGTTTACATATGCTATCTTTAGCTACTTTTAAGGTATAAATCGAGTATTACGTTTACAAATTACAGTTAATTAATCTTTTAATTTACTAATTTACCTTGAAACATATCTCACGAACGCATATTAGATATAATTGCGGCGAAATAAGTCGACGAATGAATGAACCAAAGATTTCAAAACGCCTAAAACCCTGTTTCTAAATGAAGATTTTCTTTTATCTTTCATACAAATTAGCTTTCGGTTGTTATCTTTCAAGTAAAACCAAAATTTAACTTCAAAGTAAAATATAAAATATCTGATACAAAATTTTCTTTTCAAAAGTATGGCATTTCGCTCATTTTAAAATCATAAGATTTTTTAGTTCCGTTCTTTAAAAATATCGATTTTATAGATGACATATGCAAAGTTTCTTTTTCAATAAATTCCATCCCGAGTAAGGCGATAATGCCACTAAGACGTAATGGGCTACTGGGATTGAAAGACAAGAAAACTTCACAGGAAACGGTAAATCAAATCATGAATAGTAAAACAAGGGATGAATCTGTATTGCTGTTCAAAAGATCGGAGAGCAGTGTAAAATGGACAACAGGCGAACCTATCGACACCTATTGATGAAAGAATAAAAATAAATAACATTTAATTGTTTAAGCGGAGATGTTAGAAGTATAGAGTTGAAGTAGGCTTCAGAAGGAACCGGAAACCCAACCCTAAGCAGGAAACAAGAGTTAAACCTCTGCTCCTGTTCAAAAGACCTGGGAAGTTTGTAAGCCGGGCGATAGGCGAATCTATTTACTCCTTTTGGGAGTGAAGAAAAAATAATTAGTGAATGACATTTCATGGTTGAGTCTGAGACATTTGAATTATAGAATTGAAGTAGACTGTATAATAGATCAGAAATTTTAAACAGGAAATAATAGATAAACCTTTGCTTCTTTTAAAAAGACTGGGGAGGAGTGTGAGCCGGACGATAGGCAAATCTGTTTACTTTTATTAGGAGTGAAGAAAAAATAATTAGTGAATAATATTTCATGGTTGAGTCTGAGACATTAGAATTATAGAATTGAAGTAGACTGTATAATGGATCAGAAATTTGAAACAGGAAATAATAGATAAACCTTTGCTTCTTTTAAAAAGACTGGGGAGGAGTGTGAGCCGGACGATAGGCAAATCTGTTTACTTTTATTAGGAGTGAAGAAAAAATAATTAGTGAATAACATTTCATGGTTGAGTCTGAGACATTTGAATTATAGAATTGAAGTAGACTGTATAATGGATCAGAAATTTTAAACAGGAAATAATAGATAAACCTTTGCTTCTTTTAAAAAGACTGGGGAGGAGTGTGAGCCGGACGATAGGCAAATCTGTTTACTTTTATTAGGAGTGAAGAAAAAATAATTAGTGAATAACATTTCATGGTTGAGTCTGAGACATTTGAATTATAGAATTGAAATAGACTGTATAATGGATCAGAAATTTTAAACAGGAAATAATAGATAAACCTTTGCTTCTTTTAAAAAGACTGGGGAGGAGTGTGAGCCGGACGATAGGCAAATCTGTTTACTTTTATTAGGAGTGAAGAAAAAATAATTAGTGAATAACATTTCATGGTTGAGTCTGAGACATTTGAATTATAGAATTGAAGTAGACTGTATAATGGATCAGAAATTTTAAACAGGAAATAATAGATAAACCTTTGCTTCTTTTAAAAAGACTGGGGAGGAGTGTGAGCCGGACGATAGGCAAATCTGTTTACTTTTATTAGGAGTGAAGAAAAAATAATTAGTGAATAACATTTCATGGTTGAGTCTGAGACATTTGAATTATAGAATTGAAGTAGACTGTATAATAGATCAGAAATTTTAAACAGGAAATAATAGATAAACCTTTGCTTCTTTTAAAAAGACTGGGGAGGAGTGTAAGCCGGACGATAGGCAAATCTGTTTACTTTTATTAGGAGTGAAGAAAAAATAATTAGTGAATAACATTTCATGGTTGAGTCTGAGACATTTGAATTATAGAATTGAAGTAGATTGTATAAAGAAGCAGAAATCCAATCTTAAACAGGAGACAATGGATAAACCTTTGTTCCTATTCAAAAGACCGAGGAGGAGTGTGAGCCGGATGATAGGCGAATATATTTAATCCAATTGGGAGAGAAGAAAAATAATTAGTGGTTAACATTTCAGAGTTCAGTCGGAGGCGTTAGAACTATAGATTTAAAGTAGACTTTTAAAGAAACTGCATACCCCAGTCAGGAAACAAGTGATAAGCCTCTAAGGCTGCTGATTTTCTCTCAGGTGTGGCACAAGGCCGAAAGTTCGAGGTAGCCATTTAGGATAGAACACTACTCAATTATGATAGGTTTTAGTGAGATGAGCTTGCTAACCATTACACCACGTCGAAATGCCCAAAGAGAGGAGGAGTGTTAACCAGACAATAGACGAACGTCATATTTGTTTTACATCGGAAGTTATACAAATTTGAAATTATTGTCATTAAAAAAGAATATTTTGTCGCATTATCCTGTGATGTGAACTTTAGACAACTGTTTAATAAAAAGTAGATGTATTAATATGGATCTTTTTCAAGAATGTTAGTGTTGCAAATTAAAATGCGTTTAAATTTGTCACTGTTTGTGCTCAAGAAAGCGCTTTTTCCCCGACTTGGGTATTTGAAAAAAAAAAAAAAAAAGATGTCCTCGCTAAGACAAAGTGATTAGATTTAAACGATAGAACTTTCCAGAAACACCTGCCATCACTTTTCTTCGAATGCTTAAACGGCAGACGACCACCGGTGAAATTACTAACGTAAAAATAATACAAGTAAATTCAAATAAAAAAAACCCAAAAAAACTCAGTCGGTTAATAATAAAAACAAAACTTAATCAGTGCCTTTCATCGATTATATATTGTAATTTGCCATAAGACAAAAAGAATTTTTGCTTCGGATTGACAATCAGATTACCAAAGAAAAAACTTTTTTCTACTGTATTTCTTATTATTTAGTAAAAAAAAATTATCACGTAAAATGTACAAACCTAATACGGATATTTACTCAGGATTTGTGTTGTCGTGCAGTGGATATTGACTCGGAACGACAAATCGAGGAGCCGAGTTCAAATTCCAATTGTATTCCTTGCATTCACTTGCGCACAAATACCCTTCGAAAAGGTATAAATCCGTCTCTTCCCTCCAGTTATGGATTAAATAATAGTTGGTCGGCAACCAGTATACCGCAGATGCAATGACAACCTACTGAGGGATAATCTTCTGCCAAGTCAGTAATGTCTCTTTCAAGACATGATCGCCCAAAGCGTGTATCACGTATAGCACTTAACTGACTGACTCAGTTTAGAAAAGTTTGCACATGCGCAGAGCTTTGTTGCTATCTTCACAAAATGGGATAGGTATACTAGGTTCGAAATCCGGTCGATATCGTTATGATCACTTTCCCATCGTAATAATAATAATAATAATAATAATAATAATTCTATATGCCGTGCCCCTATATGCTCAAACCATTCATGTATGTCATAAGTTGCTTTCTCCTGTGAGTATCAGATTCGCCAATTCCTCCTTCCTCATTACATGTCCCAGAAACTTCAGATGTCTTTCCTGATGTTAATTATAAGTTTCCTTTTCGCTTCCATCCTCTCCAGAACCTTGTCGTTGCTCACATGTTTGGTCCATATTATCCCCAGCATCCTTCTGTAGAACCACATTTCGGTTGTTTCAAGTTTTTCTTTAATCTTTGATGAAATTCTCCAGCATTTGCTGCCATACTGAAGGACAGACATTACATAACAATCCAGCACACTTTTCCATGTTTTCAACGAATTTTTCCTGTCTTTCAATACTCTGCTTAGGTTTTAGAATGCATCATTGGCCAAACCAATATGACTTCGGGTCTTACTGTCCCGGGTTTCTCTTCTCTTTTAGAACATTTCCCAGGTAATTCTAATGTCTGTGTCTGCTTGGTTTTAGTATCAAAATGCTATTTAAGAACAATACAAATGCAAAATGTTGTATACTTCAGATTCATAGTCTTTACAAAGGTAGCTTGATAAGATACTGTACAAAGATCACTTTGAAATCAAAGGAAAACTCAATCTAGTATTTTTTTAATCGTATCACCCCGAGCAAGGCGGTAACGCCACAGATGTGCAGGGGGCTACATAAGAGTACAAAAAATTAGATAGGAGGCGAGTAAAGAAAAGACGAACCAATTAAGGATGGGAATACAGGTGTGATGAAAGTTGCAAAGATGGAAAGAAAGGAAAAGATAAACAGAGTGGTGTAGAAGGAACTAGAGTCAAGTAGTTAAGAGATGGGTACTGACATTGCATTTAAATTCCTGGAGGTTGTATCCGTCAGGAAAGCAAGAATATGGAAGCGAGTTCCAAGGCGGGAAGTGCGAGAAAAGAAGCTAATGGAGTAGAATTGTTGTATGCTTTTGATTGATCTAACTGTGAACTAGTGGGACCCAGTTGCCAGTCTGGTTGCATGAGTAAACACTTGTGGCAAAGGTATCAGTGACTTATGTTCGTTGGAGCAGAAGCCATGAAAATTTTTATAGAACAGACAGAGGGAAGCCACATCACGTCGGCGAGAAAGTGGCTGGAGTCAAGCCAACAAGTCGGTACCAATCACATATGTGATTCTCCTTTTGGAAAGAATATTAAAATAATCCAGAATTTATACGCCGAGCAAACCGCCCGCATACTGATAGAAAATTACTGAAGTTCACAAAAATGGAAAGAGTGGTAAAATGTGTTTTGCTATCCGATTTACATTGAGAAAACTTTAAAACGACTACAAGTCCTTCCTTGATTTATTTTCGGTGGGTATCATCTAAACTTATTTATAAATGGAACTTTGTGTGTGTGTGTGTGTGTGTGTGTGTGTGTGTGTGTGTGTGTGTGTATCCGTTACATATAGACTCCGAAACGGCTGAACCGATTTTCTTGAAAATTTACACAGTTGGTACTATAAGCATTTGCGAGTGTTCTTGGCTAGGTTTTGTGTCGAGATACCCCCGATAAATATCGAAAATCGATGATCGAAAAAATCGGGTTATAGAAGGAGTGGTCCGATTTTAATAAAATTTGATACACTCATAGACAAAGACATAAGAAATGATATTCAGAAGTTTCAAGGTTGTAGTTCTTACAATAGTGCAGGAAATTTGATATCGATACCAGGAAATCAAAATTTGACTTACATCCATTCATTTATCTTTCAGTCTACGGTTTCACTTTAACTGGAAACAACTATTGCATTTTAGTCTTTCGTGCCAATGTCCAAAGAGTCTGAGCTCCAGGACCATGGATTAGTTTTAAAGCTTTCATTACACCCGAGCAACGCCGGGCTATACTGATAGTCTTAACATCAGATGGTACCGTGATGGTGCTAGGCACAACAGTGTTGTAAAAGAAAGCGAAAAAAAGAACCAACAAACCTTCGTGTTCGCACAAGTGTTCCTTTAGGACGACAAGTGAACTACTGAAACATCGAAGAGTAGAAAGGAAAGATGTGTGTGAGTGAAAGCAAGAGCGGGAGAGAGAATGTGGAAGAAAAATGAAAAAACAGAGATATTGTGAGAAAAGGGAAAAACAGATTGAGAGGGGAAACAAAGACAAAAACTGTTAACGACACGGAAGAAGTGAAACGCACGGACTTTGTCGCCGACAGTCGTGGTAGACCAAGTCACCATGAGCCGTCTCTCCCGGAGGACGAATCGAGTCGGTCGAGGGCTTAGTCTCAATAGATCACAGTATGGTGGCTGCTCTACTAAGTACGACACCCTGAGTCTGAAGTCAAGTGATATACGAGCGATCCCTCATCTCACGCTTCACGAGGGATTCGAAATTTGACGGCGACAGAATGAATGTTTACCAGAAAGTGAGACAGACCATGATGCGAGCTGGGAACCTCGGCGTGGTGTAATTTTCTTTTTTTAATCATTCACCCCAAGCAAGGCATTCTACTGCCACTGTTGCGCAGGGGTTTACATAGGGGAAAGTGATGAGAAAGAGGGGTTAGTTATAGAAAATGTCAGGAGGAGGGTAATAGACGAATGAGAATACCGTGAATGGGGGTGGAGTAGATGGAAAAAAGAGCTTGAGAGAATGGAGCGAAATAGATGTCTATTGACCTTACATTTAAATTCCTGGCTATTGTAGCTGTCGGGGAAGCAAGTATATGGAAGGCGGGAAGTGCGTGAAAAGAAACTTTTAGAGTAGAAATTGCGGTTATATTTTATCGGTTTCACTATAAAAGGGTGGGACCTAGTTGCTAATCTATTTGCTGATGTAAATACATACCTTGGAGGCACCAGTGACCTAAGTTCATTGGAGCAGAATCCGTGTAAGTATTTATAGAAGAGGCACAGGGAAGCCACCTCACGCCAGTTAGATAGCTACTGCAGCTGAGCTGTCAAGTCGGTATCGATCACATTACAAATTCTCCGTTGGATTTTGTCAAGAACCCCGAGGTGAATAGCAGGGGTGGATGGTAGATTTATATATGTGCAGGATGGACTCAGACAGGAAAAAAAATTCTTGGCCCTGCACAGTGAACTGACCTTCTTATCAGCGGATTCAGCAATGGATTCGATATAGTCATTCCACTTGAGTTTCGCCGAGAGTGTGAGGCCAAGGAGGCCTAGTGTTTTACTCCCAGGGAGGCTAGCCTATTCCATGCTAATGGTGGGGGTAGGAGCGATTGTCTGTGAGGGTTAATAGCAGCTTCGTTTTGAAAGCAGTAAAATTTACGAGCTATTTCTTACCCCAGTCCACCACAGATTAGAGGTCCTTCTCAAGCTCGGCAGCGAGGTTCGCTTTGTCATCCACAGCAGATTTTTGATCGAGGCAAGAATAAACGGTAGTGTGGTCAGCGTACATGCCTACTTGGGATCTTATTACTTCAGGGATATTGTTAATGTAAATCAGAAAAATTGTAGGACCTAGAATAGAGTCTTGAGGGACACCCGCGTTCGTAAGGTAGTTTTGGGAGGCATGTCCGTTCAATACGACCTTCATCATGCTTTGATTTTTCGTAATATATTGCTTAGATTTTGGAAGTCAATTTCTGCACATTCGGATTACAGCGTTACATCTTTCGTCTCTGTTAAAATACTTATATATAAATATATATATATATATATTTATATAAATATATATATGATATATATACCATATATATATATATATATATATTTATATATAAATATATATGTGCGTCTGTAACTCTGTATCTGTTTGGTTTTGATATTTTGAATTCGTAGCTCGCATCTTGTTTCTGGTAATTTTCAGTGAGGATCGAACTCACTACTCAGTATCTCTCAGCCCACAGACTCTTCTCGGACAAATAGTATGGTTTCCGCTTCACCAGGTCTACTGCTGATATACTAACGACCATCACTGAGTATATATACCAGGCTCTCGACAAGAATGGCGAAGCTCGAACTGTTGCACTGGATATTTCCAAAGCGTTTGACAGAGTCTGGCATTCTGGCCTTCTATGCAAGCTGCGGAGCTATGGTATAACTGGACAATTGTTTGACATAATCCAGCTATTCCTCTTAAATCGCATAATAATAAACTTTCTGATTTTTCGTAATGTTCATATCTGCTCTGTTTTCATATCCTAATGTAAACAAATGTAAACAAAGACAATTTTATGACAATGTATGTCTACTTACTTCTGTAATATTTCCCAGTGGTTTGTCCCATAAAAACGACGGCAATGCAGCTTTACATATTTGTACATTATGTTCACTGGGCTTTTGGATGCTGGCCTTTTTCTGATATTAGTGTACAAGTTATTTTGCTGATCATTCAAACGGTGTGTTTTTTTTTTTTTTTGCTTTTTCAACTATCGTCATCAGATGTCCATACTTATCAGAATCTGTATCAGTTTGAGTTTCAGTTTTATTTAACGGCATATCAACACCACTGTGGGTTATTTAATGTAAAAAATGGGGGGTTAAGGTATTTTTTAATGCTTGTTATAGTGAGAAGGTTGATTTAGTCAGATTTTAATGAATGAAATTTTTTTGTTTTTATTCTTTTTTATCTTAAAAAATTGAAAATGTCTTCAAATTTTGTATTCAAAATGTTTTGTTGGTAATAGTTTTTTTCCTTAAAAAATGTGCTATGGGAGTAATGTTTTCTTTTAAAATATTTATTTTTCTATAAAAGTCTATTTTTATGTATTTTTCTATGTGCCCTGTCCTTTCAGGACGTAGGCGATCATGGTGTTCCACGTTTCCCTATCCCTGGTGGCTCTGAGCACGCTTTCTCCTGTTACACCATGCAACCCTCGTTCCGTCATCCACCTGATTAGGTCCTTCAAATATGTTATCCGTTGCTTTCCCCTGTCTCTTTTTCCCTCTATCTGGCCTGTTAGTATCAGATTCGTTATTTCTATAAAAGTGTATTTTAATACTTTCATGGTGTGTTGACCCTAGTTTGGGGGTTAACTATTTGCCCATAGCTGGGATCCTAACTCGTTCTACCACTTCGGGTCAGGGTGGATCTGGGAACGACAGCAATTAAGAGGTGGTTTCATACTCCTCACAACCTCTCAATCAGGGCCCTTGCTGCAGGATGCAGGTTACCGTCATACCCAGGACCTCTGCATCAGATTGACGTCACAGCTAGATTCTTCAGTTTCATTTCCTGAGAGATCATTATTTCCTTTTATATGGCCAAAAGCCACATCACACGAACATCTAAGCTTACAGGACCTGGAATCACCAAGCGGTCACCCATCTAGGGACTGATTAGGCTCGACGTTGCTTAATTTTGGTGATCATACGGTAACCTGTTGTTTCAGCTCGATATGGCCGTAAGCCTTGGCGGTAAAAATAACCTGGTAGTGGAAATAATTTTAAATAAATGAACACTGAAGAAATATTTTATAAGAAATATGCGCAGTTTTTGTTTTAAGCACTCGTCTAGAATTATCAACTCGTAAGATGTGGAAAGAACAAAGCAATTATTTCTGCAACTGGATATTTCACATCCGATTGCTAGAAGCATAAGCGACAAATTACGTTTCTGGAATTCTGGGTACCGTATATATTTCTGGATATGAGCTACAGTTGTTTCGATAAAAAATTAGTAGAATCACGTAAGGCTAGTAACCTCTAAAACTAGTTTGAGACCAAACAGAATCATGAGACTAGTATCCGAGTGTTCATTGACATATATAAAGTCTCAATCAGTCAGTTGTCATACGTGGTTTTCGATCTATAATTGACTCAGTCAGTCAAGTACACTACGTGATACACGCTTTGGGCGATCACGTCTCTTTCGTGACATGACTGATTGGGCAGAAGATTATCTTGCAGTAGGTTGCCATTGCTTTCTGCGGTAGACTGGTTGCCAGCCAAGACTGTAGAACCCATTCTGTCCTATTATTTAACCCATAACTAGAAGGAAGAGATGGATTAATACCTTTCCCAAGAGTATTTGTGCGTAAGTGAATGCAAGGAATTCAACTGGAATTCGAACTCGGCACCCCGATTTGTCGTTCCGTGTCGAGATCCACTGCACCACAACGAACATACATGACTGACTAGGCAGACGATTTTCCCGCAGTAAGTTGCCATTTCTTTCTGAGGTAGACTGATTGCCTTCCAAGGCTATAGAACCCAAAGCTGGAGGGGGAAGAGATGGATTCATACATTTACAAAGGAAAGTGAGTTCAACTAATTCGAACTCGGCTTTCCGATCTCTCATTCCGCGCCGATATCCATAGCACACCATCTAATGTCACATCATATAATGTCCGCTTTTATGTACCGTGTCCTTTCAGGACGTAGGAGATCATGGCTTTCCACTTCTCCCTATATATTGTAGCTTTTAACATCCCCTTTTCTTGCTACCCCTCCAAAACACTGCTTGGCCATCTATTTGTTCAAGTATGTCACGTGTTATTTTCCCCCGTCGCTTCTTCCCTCTCTCCGTCTCGTGAGTATTAGATTCTTCAAGCCCTCCTTTCTCATTGCATATCCCAAACACTTCAGCTGTCTTTTCCTGATTTCAGGTATCCTTCGTGTGCCCATCCTCTCTAAAATCTCGTCTTTGCTAGCTTGTTCCGCTAATGGCATCCTCAGCATCATTCTGTAGAAACACATTTCGGTTACTTCAAGTTTTTCCTTCATCTTTGATGAGATTGTCCAGCAGTAGCAGACATATTACAGGACAGACATCACATAATAATCCAGTACTTTTTTCTTTGTTTCCAACTAATTTTTCTGTCTATTAATTCTCTGCATAACCTTTTGGAATACATCTTTGGCCATCCCAATATGTCTTAGGATCTCAGTGTCGCACTTTCCATTTTTTGTTAGAACATTTCTCAGCTATCTAAATTTCTGTACCTACTTGATTTTAGTATTCTCGGTCTGCAGTTAGCATTTATCTATTTTTCCTGATGATTATGTACTCAATTTTCTTGTAGTTTATAAAACTAATTTTAGACTAGTTTAATACGTTTCCTGCCAGAGGTCAATTACGTAATCTGATTTTAACAGCTAACGTAGGCATTTATTTTTTATGAGTTTATCTGTAGCTACAGCTGAAGTCTTAACATTGTAGTCACACTAAAAGTATCAGTGCGACTAAATTCTTTGTCGTCGACAACAGCAGAAAATGAAAAGCACAAATAACTGGTAACCGGACGTTATAATAACTGCCAACCATGATTTAAATTATTAGCTGGTAGTCAACATGTTAATGAATACTAGTATGAGAAGCATGTAAATATATTTCTTTTAAATTATTATTAATCATTTAACCCCCCCTTATATATATATATATATATATATATATATATATATATATTTATATATATACACACACACACTCACACAAGCAAGGAACCAAAGCCACTAACACACAGGATGTTTTTTTTATCGTTTCACCCCATGCAAGGGGGTACCGCCACTGATGCGCATGGGGCTAAATAAGAGTAAAAGTTTAGACAAGAGGAGAGTGAAGAGAAAGACGGACCAGTTACAGGGGGTATCAGAGAAAGGGCAATAGAAGGATGGGAACACAGGTGTGAAGACAGTTGCAAAGGTAGAGAAAGGAAAAGAACAAGATATACAGGGTGACGTAGAAAAACTGGAGTCAAGTGGATAAGAGATGGGTATTGACATTGCATTTAAATTCCTAGGGGTTGTAGCCGTCAGGAAAGCAAGTATACGGAAAGGAGTTCCACAAGTGGGAAATGCAAGAAAAGAAGCTGATGGAGTTGAATTGTTAGCTGCATTTGGTTGATCTATCTGTAAATGAGTAGGACCGTGTTGCTAGTCAGGTTGTACGAGTAAATTCTTGTGGCGTGGGCACCAGTGTCTTAAGTTCGTCGGAGCAGAAGCTATGAATATATTTGTAAATTAGACAGAGGGAAGTCACATTCCGCCGGTGAGAAAGTGGCTGGAGTTGAGCTACCAAGTCGGGACCTATCACGTTACAGATTTTCCTTTGGAACCTGTCGAGAACACTGAGATGAACAGCAGGGGTTCCTGACCATATATGACAGCAGTATTCTATGCTAGGACGGATTGTTGATTTGTATATGTACAAGATGGATTCAGGCGTAAAAAATCTTCCTGACCCAACACAGTGATCCAACCTTCCAAGCAGTGGATGTTACTATAAAACAATGAAGTAAAATCTTATTACTGAGTGAGAACAATAAAAGAGTAGAAATTAAGAAAACAGATGATAACGATTGACATTGCATTTAAATTTTTGAAGATCAAAGTTGACTGGAAAGCAAGCAGTCTGAAGATGAATTCCACAAGCGACAGAAGCTCATTAAACAAAAAAAAACTGTTAGATATAATTTACAGTTCCATTTAGGCATTTCAATTGTAAAATACTGACAAGAAAGCTACATTACGATGATCGGAAAGTGACTGAAGCCGACATGCCAATGACATTGCAAATTACTACAGCTTATTGATAAACAATATTTCCAATATGATAAAATTCGTTTCAGAATGGATAAAATAAAATAAAAACTAGTTTCAAAATTAAGTAATGCTTTTCTTTCAACTTAGATTAGTTGCTTTAAAAATAATCTCTCCGATCATATAAAACAAATTTTACAGTCTGGAGAATAGTGGATTAATATCAAAATGAAGTCAATGTATTTCTTTTCAACATGTCTGGTTGTCAAATAAAGAGTTCGATACTATAAAAAGAAACAGTAATAAAACTATAATCGAAATGAAGTAAATATATTTCTCTTAAAAATGATTATTATATATGGTGTTAAGTTCCAGCAGACACGTTTTAGACAAGATAAAATGATGAAGCAGGTATCAAAATGAATCAATTTATCTTAAAAATGATTACAGATGATTGATAAATACGGTTTTCTATCCTGTCGGGCATGTTTTATGCTAGATAGGATAATGAAACAGGTATCAAAATGTAGTCAATTTATTTCCTTTAAAAACGACTACAGCTGACGATAAATATGCTATTCAATCATATCAGACGCGTTTTCGGCCAGATAGAATAATGTAACGGGTATAAAATGAAGTCAGTTTCTCTTCAAAATTACGACAGTTGATTGATAAATAAGTTCTGTATAAGATAAATATATGAAACTGTTGTAAATTTCGTTCCTTTCCAAATTACAAGTTTATTTTTCAGTATTTAATGCAACATATTTTTCCAAATGTTTCATTCACTTTAAACTTCTATCTATAAAGAAAGGTTTACTTTTGATCCAATGGAACGATTTTATTTTCAACATAAAAGCAATACGTTCAATTTTTAAATCCTCATTTAATTTCTGGAACAACCAGAAGTCAAAAGTAAGACTGAGTCCTTACCGTGAGCTTCAATGAATCAGCGACTATCTATACTTATACAATGACTATCTATACTTATACAACGACTATCTATACAACGATCAGCGACTATCTATACTTATACAAGTGCTAATGGTCAAAGCTAGTGACTGTATTGAGCCAAGTTGAACCTTACTACATTTTGGTGCAGATCCTGGATGGCGTATAATCCAAAGAAAACTCTTTAGCCTTTCCTATGGTGAGTAATATCTTTCCTTTAGAGTGGCATCTACGACTTGACAGACCCTGCTTGGTTCCTGCCTTCAAACATCCCGACTATAGATCCACTAAATATTCTACAAGTCTCCAGAACAACCTTGAGCTTCCAATGATGTCTCAGACTAACAAAGTCAACCTGACACTCAATGCAACAGAGACTAACAGGGTGATTTTCTAATCGCACAAGACCGAAAGTATGGGACACCCAGTAAGGATTGAACTCACTACTCTATTGTAACTGGTTCTAGCGAGACAAGCTTGATAACCATTACACCACGCCGAGGTGCCCTTTTAAAAGGGCCTCTTCTAAGTGCCGCTTAGATGTGGTACATGGCCGAAAGTATGGGGTACCCAGTGAAGATCGAATTCACGACTCAGATAAGCTTGTTAACCATTACACCACGCCGAAGTTCCGCCCAGAACAGAGACTAAGAGGATAACCCGCTGTAAACGAATTACCCATACGCCAGCTTGGTACCCTAAAAAGCTAAAAGAAGAAGATGACAAGATTTCACCAGGGCAATACTGTTAAATTTAATCCTATTAAACCTGCGTTAGTCACCTTAGATCTCTAAAAATGGATAGTCTGCTGGTGGGTTTACACACTCCAATACAAAACGCTTATTGTGCAATAAATCTCTAAAATATTGACATACTGCTGAAACAATCATAACAAGCAATCTCCGTAAAAATATACATTTAATCAAAACTTGAACTGAATGTATTTGTTTATAATCATATCGCCCCAAGCAAGGCAGTCTACTGCCACTGGGGGTTACATTAGGAGGAAAGTTATGAGAAAGAGTGACAGGTTACAGGGCGTGTCAGGAAGTGGGTAAGAGAAGGGTTAAGATACTGAGATTGGGGTGGACGGAGAAAGAGGCATGAGATAGAGGATGCAAGTTAGCAAGGTAGGAGATGACTATTGACTTTACACTTAAACTCCTGGAGATTGTAGCTTTCGGGGAAGCAAGTAAACGGAAGGGGATTCCACAGGCGGGAAGTGCGAGAAAAGAAGCTGAGGGAGTAGAATTTGTGTTTACATTTATTAGTTTCACAGTAAAAGGGCGAGACCTAGTTGCTAATCTTGTGGCTCGAGCAAATTCATGCATTGGGGGAACCAGAGAGTTAAGTTAATCGGAGCAGGAGCCGTGAAAGTACTGGTAGAAGAGATACAGTGTAGCCACATTGCGCAAGTGACTGTCTCTGAGCTATTTATTGAAATTAAAATTATAATAAATGTGTTGCATAAACATATGTTGTAAATTGTTGGTGAAACATATCTAAACTTATTTATAAATGGAACTTTGTCTGTGTGTGTGTGTTACCTATAGTCTCCGAAATGGCTGAACCGATTTTCTTGAAAATTTACACAGTTTTACTATAAGCGTCTGCGAGTATTCTCAGCTAGGTTTTGTGTCGAGGTACTCCCCATACATATCGAAAATCGATAAACGAAAAAATCGGGTTTTAGAAGGTGTGATCCGATTTAATCAAATTTGATACACTCATAGACAATGACATAAAAAACGATATTCAGAAGTTTCAAGGTTGCAGTTCTTACAATAGTGCAGAAAATCGATAATATATATATTATATATATTTATATATATAAAAGGAAAGATGTTTGTGTGTGTGTCTGTTTATCTGCCTGTATGTCTGTATTTTTTTCAGCCCTTTTATTTTAATTTTTGCTTCGGATTTGGCTCTAAGTAGGCATAATTGTAGTTTTTAGTCTCTGCTATGATACCATTTACTCAGAGGACTTATTTAGCCTTCAAAATCCAGTTTACGACGAAAAAAACTTATTTGATATCGATACCAGGAAATCAAAATTTGATTTACATCCATTCATTTTTCTTTCAGTCTACGGTTTCACTTTAACTGGAAACAACTATTGCTTTTTAGTCTTTCATGCCAACATCCAAAGAGTCTGAGCTCCAGGACCATGGATTAGTTTTAAAGCTTTCATTACACCCGAGCAACGCCGGGCTATACTGCTAGTAATACAATAATAGAGAAAAATATTATTCATAAAAATAGCCACAATTTCATGAATAGAAAGATATTACATTTGTTAAACTCGTAATTATAGAACTGAAAAAACATAATAATAGCATTCGAAGTCGAAACGTGGAATTCAGCATGGATTTGTTCAGTTAAAGTGACAGTATCTTCGTGCGTATCTGTCTCCGCTCCGATATCGAGTACGTTGCGATAAAAACTTGTTTGCCAAAAATACATTTTATCAGTGAAAAACCACAACCTTGGCGCTTAAAATTATCACTCAACACTCAACACTATATATAGATAGCCTTTGAGATTTGAAAAAGAAATTCCTCGACCGACTGTCGAGAGCGAGGGAAAATTTACTCGCCCCAAAATCATTTTACTCGACCGACTCTATTTTCTTAATAGTCGCCTTACGTAAACATACCGTGAACCGCTGACGAAAAACAAAAAATGAAATTTTAATTAAAATTTCGAACGTGTTAGAAAGGATTTTAATTTTTTAAAAATAATTGCAACAAAATTTGATCTTTCCTCTTAATAATAGCATAAACATTTTGATGATAAAACTTTTAAAAAGTTCGAGCCCTTTTAGCATCATGATATGCTGTTTATTTTTTTGTTTTTTTGGGGGGCAATAGAGTGGATGTACCTAAATTCGTAGTTTCTTTCTTCTGTTTAACTACAACCTCCATCTCATAGATGATAAAAAGATAACAAATCTGATTTTTTCAAGGATTTTCTATAAAAAAAAATAACTTGTATAATTTGTTTTTCGGTCCGTGGTTGAAAGAAGTATGCGTATTTGCTTTTTCTTTCTTTCAAATGTTTGTTTTTACTGTTCGTAAGCGGGGAGGAAATATAGATGTTGAGTCAAAGATAATATTTTTGCAAATGAGTTTCTAAAAATCTATGAGCGACGCAACAAAGACATTTTGGATCCACTCTGGAAGCGTTAATTAAACTAATTTTTGCACTGACCAGGACGATAAAAGGTCATTGTAGGCCATTCTAAGTAGCTTGTGAATCTTCAATGGCATACTTTTGGGTTGCAAAATCAGATTTCCTTTTCTATATTTGCGAGATTTTTAATCGACCGCGGAAAAGTAAAGCAAAAATACTTTAATCGGCCAGTTAAGTTTTTAATCGACTGAATCAATCAGGAAAGTGAAATCTCAAAGGCTATATATATATATATTAGTCATCCGCTTACAAGCCCGTTTCGCTGTATCACAGTTCATCAGTGTGGCTAGACATATTCACTTGTTTCTGGCCGGGATTGAAACTCGACCGTTTTGGTGTCAGTCGAAGTTTCTACTCCCTAATCCATCGGCGCATGGCATCAGAGAAGGGAAATTTTAACGTCTTGTATATAAGCAGTGTATACAGACGCCAGTCACCGAGAGAACTCAATTCATTTCTGAAGAGTCACGCATTATAGCCGAAGTGGAAACTGTTTTTAAAATTTTCTTCTCCAGAGAGCTCAATCGTAATGAGAGCATAATATATATGCAAGGCTTTCAACCGGAATTCGAACTCGGCTCCAAGCCACCGATTTCTCGTTCCGAGTCGATATCCACTGCACCACAACGTACATCCATCACTAAACGCTTACAGCACCTGGTATTCCCAAGCGGTCACCGACCAGAAAGAAGAAAAGTTTCTTTGTAAGATTTCCGCTTGTCAATAAACCGTGTTTTGTTGTTCTCTAGCTCAATTTATGGTCAGGTGCCCCTGCCGTTCTCCTCAGTGTTCTTGACAAGCTCCAAAGAAGAGTCTGTAATGTGATAGGTACTGATCTGTCGGCTCGACTGCAGCCACTTCCTCATCGTCGAAATGTGACCTCCCTTTGTCTTTTCTATAAATACTTTCATGGCTTTTGCTCAGACGAACTTAAGTCACTGATGCCTCCTCAACAGGTGTTTACTCGTGCAACCAGACTGGCAACTGGGTCCCACCCATTCACAGTCAGGTTAGACGACAATTCTACTCCTGCATTCTACTCTCTCACTTCCCGCCTGTGGAACTCGCTCCCGTATTCTTGCTTTCCTGACGGCTACAACCTCCAGAAATTTAAATGCAAAGTCAATACTCATCTACTAACCACTGGACTCTAGCTCTCTCCCCACCCCTGTATAACCTTCCCTTTCTCTCCACCTATGTATCTGTCATCGCACCTGCTTTCTCAGCTTTCTATTGTTCCTTTCTAACTAGTTTGTACTCCTCACTCTTTTCTAATTAATCTTTTTACATTTATGTAGCCCCTTGCACATCAGTGGTGTTTCCGCCTTGCTCGGGGTGAAATGATTAAAAAAAAAAATTACGACTCATAGATAATAATCAATGGCATTGCAATCTAGGGAGTTAGGTGCCCATATATAATGGGTGATGTTGTCTCAAAAATTATCTGAGAGCCATGACTGAGTTCTCTTGCTTCTGTGCTGTTGCCAATATAGCTTCTTTTAACAGCCACCCGCTTGACCCAGAGCAGCACTACCTGCTGAAGTTACTTTATGTAGTCTTCTGTGTTGAGTCTGTGGGAAGATGAATGAAGCCATAACGCTGCCAGCATTAGTGGTCAACCCAAATACCTTCGTAATCACCATTAAACTCATCCAACTCATTCGGAATTCTATGCACTGTCCTCATATTCACACCCAGACACTCTGAAATGTTCGTATTAGATCTTCCGGTGCAAATGCCAATTATTACAGCATACTTTTTCTAAATTTCTGTTGGAGTGGATTACATCATTGTTATCTTTTTCTAACAGACAGTATCCCACTGATCATGCTTCACTGTGCAGTCGACAAAAGCAAAAACAAAGTGCATGCGCGAAAGTTTAAAATATAAAATGGCGAAAATTTACCTATCGCACCATATATATGTGTGTGAGTGTGTGTGTGTGTGCGTGTGTGTGTGTCTGTATGTGTGTTTGTGCGTGTAAATTGTATTATATAATGTGTTTATTTTATAGCATATAAAATATTTATTCAAGACGATGTATATATGATGCAGATTTATATACTAAAATCACTATATATATGCATACGAAATAATACGAAAGACATATATATAAACTTTAGTAGAATACTAATTTTATACAACACACACACACACACACACACACACACATATATATACATATATATATATATATATATGCGCTATAGAATATGCGCTTTATATATTATAGAATATAGACTTTATATAATGGTCAATATATATTCGTATTATACAATGTGGATTTACCACATAATATATATATATATATATATATATATATATATGTATATATATATGCTATAGAATAAAGATTTTACATGCCACTCTCTCTCACTCTGTGTGTGTGTGTGTGTGTGTGTGTGTGTGTGTGTGTGTGTGTGTCTATATTATAACGTATATACTTTATTTAACAAAGATTACATCTATATATACAGGATACAGATTTTATATTCTACACACACACACACACACACACACACACACACACATATATATATAATAAAAAGCGTGAGAGTTCGTGAATGTTTTGCTTAAAGTGTAGATTTATTGTTGTTGTTATTATACATGTTATGATACATTAAGTCTTCATAATTGTATTTGTGACGCTACAAGTGTTTCGAGTCTAAAGTTGACTCTCTTCAGGAGAATAAACTTCTGACTTTACGTATTAAGATTCGTTTGATTTTCTGATGGCCAAGGTATCGTGTATTTAGACTCGAAACACTTGTAGCGTCACAAATACAATTATGGACACTTGATGTATCATAACAGGTATAATAACAACAGCAATAAATCTACACTTTGTGTGTGTGTGTGTGTGTGTGTGTGTGTGTGTGTGTGTGTGTGTGTGTGTGTGTGTGTGTTACGGAAATTAGCGAAGATGAACGCAACTGGTTATAGTCAACCGACAATTTGAAATGATTTATTTGAACATTATTTTTTTTATCGATACTTGTATTTAAGTAGATAATCAAACAGTATTATTTTCTAGCGGCCTGATTATTTACGATAAAGTTTTGTTACGAAAATGTCTGTCATTCGGCAGGATTCGAACCTATCCACATAGGGGGAGTCACCATGTGATCTGCCGAATGACAGGCATTTTCTTAAAAATTTTTCGTAAATAATCAGGCCGGTAGAAATAAATATATAATACTGTTTGATTATAAACAGAATATATACTTAAATACAAGTATCGATCAAAAATAATGTTCAAACAAATCATTTTAAATATGTATATGTATATATAATAATAATATAATATATATTTATATTATAATTTCATTATTTGTAGAACCTTTCCTATAGAAATTTGAGTTTGTTTTCTTTTGTCACAGAGTGTAATAACTAGAATATATATTTTATAAAATTTATTTTACAGAAAATTAGGAAATTAGATGTTATTATAAGTGAAAGAAACCGCCAGAAAATATATTGCTGTCAGACAGGATGAACTAATTATCATTTTAATGACTCATGTGAGTCCGGATAAATAAACATAAAAAATAAAGTCCTAGATTGTAAGAGAATCGTCATCGTCGGCCTCTTTTGCGGAATTCGTTCCCGAGTATTGAGTTGGTCATTGACATTTTCTTCTGTGTGAAATGAATCATATGTTGGATCTGAAGAGACATCCGCAACTTACTGCATGGTAGGAGGATTCAGTGAATGAAGAACACTGGCTTTTCTTTATTTTTGGGGGTTTTTTTTCTCCTCTCTTCTATATTTTCTTCTGGCGTTTTCCAATGATCATGTTTTTTCTTGAACTGCTCTTCTGCAACTTGTTCTTTCTGCAGATTCTGTCTCCCAATTGAACAGATCGATTTATCTCGTCAGGATTTTGTTTTTGAGCTGATCCTTGAGCCATCGATATGGGGCTCCACGTGATCTCTTGCTAGATGTCAGCTCCAAGAAGAGGAATTGTTTGGATAGGCGCAACTCTGGTATTCGGACAAGGTGTCAACATTAATTTCAGTTGATGTTTCTTATATACTTACATGTCATTATATAGTTACGGAAAATAAAAATAAAGAAAGGTACTTGCTGCCACACCTGCCGACGTGAAAATCAGGCAGGATTAAAAATAGAAAAAGAAAAAGAAAAGTCACGCCACTTGTAATTCTGGGGTTGGTAATCATTTAAATGTCCTCCAGGTTTGGGGGTTGGGTGCAGGGCTAACAACTCTGCTCCGTAACAACAGTTTGTTACAGAAACAGCAACAAAAAGTTGCTGCCCTATGCACCATCTGGGTGTGATGGATAAATGATGAACCATTTAAATATTCCTCCCTGCTAATAAACAAATATTTCTTATTGAATCTGTTTGTTTATAAATGTTTTTAAATGCTGTGACCAATGTACTGTTGGACCATTCATACAATACGAATCAGGATGTAGGGAACTTAACTATTTATAAAGATTTGAAATAAATGCAATACTTCTTCAGTCAATCAGTTAAATGCCATACGTGATACACGCTTGGGCGATCATGTATCTTTCGATACATAATTGACTAGACAGAAGATTTTCCCACAGTAGGTTGCCATTTCTTCCTGCGATAGCCCGGTTGCCAACCAAGGCTACGGAACCCAATCCTTCCTGCTACTTAATCTCTAGCTGGAGGGAGAATAAATTGATTAATACCTTTCTCAGTGGTATTTGCACGTAATTGAATGCAACAAATTCAACTTGAATTCGAACTCGGCTCTCCAATTTCTCATTCCACGCCAATAACCATGGCACATCAACGCACATCTATGCTCCACTTGCCACTACCTAATATTGAAGACTTTCATCATCCGGATTCTAATGAACAGAGCGCGTAACAGAATCGGCCCAGATATAGGACAAGAACAATGTGGCTTCGTTAAAGACACGAGAAAAAGTAATGCGATATTCATGCTCAGAATGCTATCTGAACGAGCAATACAGATGCAGAAGAACCTTTATCTGTGCTTTATAAACTACGCAAAGGCGTTTGACAAAGTACGACAGAAGGACTTGATAGAGATGCCCGACAACCTCAACATTTTCGGAAAAGACGTTAGGATAATCGAGAATCTTTAATGGCAGCAAATCGCTTGTGCACAGATAAGAAGTGAACTCAGCAGGCTTGCAAAAATAGAAAGGGGCGTAAGACAAAGATGTGTTTTCTCAACGGAACTTTTCAACCTGTACAGCGAAGCAATTATGAGAGAAATAAAAGCTTTGCCAGGATTCGTCATTGGCGGCCACAATCTCAACAATATCAGATACGCGGATGACACGCTGCTGACAGCAGACACGGAAAGGAAAGTGCAGGACCGCCTACAGAAGGTAGCAAAAGAAAGTGAGAAGAAACGACTGAGAAACTTAAAGAAAGCTGAATGTATGGCCATCAGCAAAAAGAGGAGCCCAATATGTCAACTACAAATCGGAGAAACTAAAATAAAACAAGTAAAAAATTCAAGTACCTGGGAAGTATTTTAACAGAGGATGGAAGGTGCGACATGGAGATCCAAAGACGCATTACAAAAGACGCATTTCAGAAGCTAACTAGAGTACTGAAAGATAATAAAATCTCATTAGAAACAAAGAAAAGTGTGCTGGATTGCTATGTGATTCTTGACCTTCTATAGGGAAGTGAATACTGGACGATCTCATCAAGGATGAAGGAGAGGGTTGAGACAGTAGAAATGTGGTTTTACAGAAGGAGACTGAGGATTCCATGAACGGAGCACGTGTGCAACGATAAGGTGCTGAAAAGGATGCAAACGAAAAGAAAACTCATACTAAATATCAGGAAGAGACAAATGAGGTTCCTAAGATACGTAATGAGGAAGGAGAGCCTAGAGAACTTAATACTCACAGGTCGGATAAAGGGAAGGAGAGACAAGGGAAAGCAGTGCGAGACGTACTTGTTAGGTCTGAGAAAATGGATCGTGGGGCGGGGCTTAGAGATACTAAGTGAAAAAATATTGAGAGCGAAAATAGACAGAGCCAAGTGAAAGTCTATGATCGCCTCCGGCCTGAAAGGACACGGCACATGAAGAAGAAGAAGAAGAAGAAGAAGAAGAAGAACCAGTAAGGTGTTCGGACTGGCCTTTTCTAGATAAGCGTTAGTTTTAAACCTGATTATGGGGACGTTCTGTTTGATGAATGACAATAAAAATTAAATGAGCAGCAAAAAATGATTGAGAAGGAAAACTCTGCTAGCGGATTATTTTTCCAACAGTTAGAAGAAAGGAATTTAAAACCGGCGATAATTAGAAAAGATACCGTCGTGTGTCTGGTGACCTAAGTATAATGAAATTCGCCAGGCGGTAGAAATCACTATTCATTCACACATTGTCAGAATCGGTAGCCATCACACAAATGGAGACAGGCACATCAGTTAGCATTTTCAGCTGAGAGAGAAAAATGATTTATATCCCGACACGACACATGTCTAACCCAAAATCCAGACACCATAGCCGAAAATAAAATCTGACAATTTGTTCTTCTGAAATTACCTTCATGCAGTGACAGATCGCTTCTACGAAAATTCTTTATTCAGTACTGATATTTCTTTGCTACTACTACGAATGAAGTCTTGATTTCTAGCAGATCCGATCGTGCACAACTGTGTATGAACTCTCGTTGCATCAATTTACTAAGGCTGCTTTTTAACTTTACTAGCAGTATAGCCCAGCGTTGCTCGGGTGTAATGAAAGCTTTAAAACTAATCCATGGTCCTGGAGCTCAGACTCTTTGAACATTGGCACAAAAGAATAAAAAGCAATAGTTGTTTCCAGTTAAAGCGAAACTTTTAATTTCCTGGTATCAATATCAAATAAGATTTTTTTGTCGCATACTGAATTTTGAAGGCTAAATAAGTCCTCTGAGTAAATGGTATCATGGCTGAGACTAAGAACTACAATTATACCTACTTAGAGCCAAACCCGAAGCAAAAACTAAAATAAAAGGGCTGAAAAAAATACAGACATACTGGCAGATAAACACACACACACACACACACACACACACACACACACACACACACACATATATATATATATATATATATATATATATTATCGATATTTTTCACTATTGTAAGAACTGCAACCTTGAAACTTCTAAAAATCGTTTCTTATGTCTTTGTCTATGAGTGTATCAAATTTGCTTAAAATCGGACTACTCCTTCTATAACCTGATTTTTTCGATTATCGATTTTCGATATTTATCGGGGGTACCACGATACAAAACCTAGCTAAGAACACTCGCAGACGCTTATAGTACAACTGTTTAAATTTTCAAGAAAATTGGTTCAGCCGTTTTGGAGTCTATTGGTAACACACACACACACACACACACACACACACACACAGAGTTCCATTTATAAATAAGTTTAGATTAACTGTGTAAATTCCAGTTTCATATAAACATTAGTTCTTTCTTCTTCTTCTTCTTCTTCTTCTTCTTCTTTTCTATGTGTTGTGTTCTTTCAGGGCGTAGGCGATCATGGCCTTCCACATCCTCCTATCACTAGTGGTTCTTGGAACGCTTTTTCGTATTACAGTTCAGTCCTCCACTTGCTCAAGCCCCGCAAGTATGTAACGCGTTGCTTTCCCCTGGTTTTCTTTCCCTCTATCTAACCTGTGAATATCAAATTCTCCAAGCCCTCCTTCCTCATTATATTTCCCAGAAACTTCAGCTGTATTTTCCTGATGTTAATTATTAGCTTCCTTTTCTTCGCCATCCACTCCAAAACCTTAACGCTGTTTATATGTTCGGTCCATGGTATGCTCAGTATCCTTCTGCAGAAACACATTTCGTTTGCTTCAAGTTTCTCTTTCATTTTTGATAAAATTTTCCAACATTCACTGTCATATTGAAGAGCAGACATAACATAGTAATCCAGTAATTTCTTCTTTGTTTCTAGTGGAATTTTCCTGTCTCTCAACTTCTAGAATGCCATGCCGGTTCGCCTTCGGATCTCAGCGTCGCACTTTCCGTCTTCTGTTAGAACACTTCCCAGGTATTTATATTCCTGTACCTGCTTGAGTTTCGTATCGCCGCCTGTAGTTGGTATTTTGGACTTCTCTTTTTACGGATGAACACGCATTCAGTTTTCTTTTAGTTTATTTGTAGTTCTTTCTTTCTGTTTTAATCAACTACTTTCTGTAAAAGGTTTGAGCAGGTCTTTAAATCATTCTTTTCATTATATTCACGGGTAGGGAAGAATATATATATATATATATATATATATATATATATATATATATATATATATATCCTCTCTATTATAATAAAGACCATTGTGTATTTAGTTTTATGTATATACGTACAAATAAGCATTAAAGATAGTTCCAATCCTACTCCTCCCCACATTTACACTTCCTTACTCTCCTCTTCTACTAAACCCGATGAACAAAGTCCAGGCATTAGGCCATAAAGCTATACCCCATCTTCTAATGCTAAATCTGTCTACAAAATTCCCGACACATTCATTAATTAACTCTATTCCCTACCCATCCCTTTTCCAAAATTCTAACGGACAATTTACAAGACTTATTCCATTGTCGCTAACCCCAACATCCCACACAAAACTCGCCAAAAATAAGAAAAGAGGCTTTCCAATCTTTTCCACACCACCTAATGAGATATTTTAATTTTAATTTCGAAATAAAATGTACACTTTGTAGTGGATAAAAATTTGTACATGTTCTAAACTATATATATATATATATATATATATATATATATATATATATATCCCCTGTCGCGCCCAGGGGGGGGGGTGATTTTTTATGTCTTAATGTAAGATGCTCAATACTACGTGCATCAATATATATATATATATATATATATATATATATATATATATATATATGTTACCGTCATTTTAGACGGCATATCGATATAACTATTTGTTCTATCGGGTTTATTCGTTTTAGAATATTTTTGCAGATGATATCATTTTATTTATGGTAACTAGATTTTTGGCGATTACCTTAGTTGGTTTCTGTCGTTCGATACAGTGCGCCTGCAAAATGTCATTTTTATCGTAGTCATCATCAGCCAGTCTTTTAGTTGGGAACAAAATTTAGTATCTACCCTCGGGTAGATAAACTACATTTCATCTTTCAATTGTGTATTTTCCTTCAAAAGCTACATTATGGCTGAAACTGAGACGCCATGTCAGGACCAATAATATTGCAGATACATTTTTGGATTTTATCAAGAATTATGCAGCAGGAACACCGAATCATGTGGCAACAATATTGTAGGCTTAGACGAATGGTAGACTTACAAATATATTAGATAGTTTCGTTGGAAAAAAAGTGGACCAACTTTCTTAGCAGCAGACCTAACAATGGATTCAATATTATCTTTCTACTTCCTGTTTGCCGATAAAGTAAACTTGAGAAGGCGCGATGAATTACTTTCATAGAGGTTAGCATCGGCCATGCTGACTTACAATTAGAAAGAAACTGCTAAAACCTCTGGGACGCATAATGAAGAAGGAGTGATTGAAGAATTTGACACTCACAGGAAATATCTAATCATAACCCTACCTAACAATTTGGATAGCAGAACGGAGAGTAGAAAGGATGGCAAAAAGATAAAGATTACTAAGAGATACAAAGGATAGGAAGTTGTGGAGGTCCATGATCCGCCGCCCTGTGAGGACACGTTACATGGTACACAGAAGAAGATTTCTTGGAGTGGAATAAGCTGTCATCTTTAACAGAAACAAGATAAACTAACCAGACATCTCAATCTGTCACTTTCTCTGTCTTTTCTACAGATACTTTTACGGCAACTTTTTTAGTGAGCTTTTTTCCTGGTTCCCCTACTAAATCAATTTAAGCGTGATACTAGATTGGCAATTAGGTCTCACCGTTTTACTGTTGAACCAGCTAAATGCTACCGACACTTCTACTCTAATAAGAGTTTCTTTTCTCACACTACTCACCTGTGGAACACTTTTCCGATTTCCTTATAACTACAAAAATCTGAATGTAACGTCTAGCCACCGACTTCGTCTTCTTGAACCCAATTCTTTTTTGTTCTTTCTCCAATCATCTTTTCTAAAGTCTTCTCATCCATTTTCCTTTCCTGTTGACCTTGTGTCTTAGTGGCTTTATTGCCTTGCTTGGCGTGAAACGAGTTAAAAAGAAAAAACGCACTCTTCGGAATTACTTATATCCATAAAAAGATATCTGGCTGGTTAAACTAATAAAAAAAAGTATCTATTGAGTAAAATACGAATATTAATAAAAAATAAAGAAAATAGTGTCGTTGATAATTATAGAATTATAGCCATCACTCGTGCTTGCTTGTCATTATAAACAAAAGAATGTTGGATCGCGATGTAATGTCTCTCCTACAGGGCAATGAATTCTGGACAATTAGATCGCAACGGAACAAAAAGACTTGAAGATGGTGAGAAGTAGTTCTATTGGTGAAGTCTGAGAATACCATGAACAAAGTATGCGAAGGAAATAAATTTTATCGTTCGGTTTTCTATTATTGGCTTCAGTGTCATAGAATTCAAACTTTCAAATCTCCAATAAAGTTCTGAATTACCAGCTGGAAAATTCAAAACCATGTTTGCAAGGGATTGAAAATGTCCTTAGAAATAAAGCAAAGAGTGCTAGATTGGGATGTAATGTCTACTTTCCTATATCGCAGCGAACGCTGAATAATTTCGTCACGAATAAACAAAAAGAATTGAAGCGACTGAGAATACGTTCTCTGAATATTGAAATTACCATTAACAGAATATACGACATCGGGAAGGGAATATATTTTATCGTTCGGAATTATTTTATTGGCTACAGTGTCATAGAATCCAAACTTTCAAATCTCGAGTAAAGTTCTGAATTACCATCTGCAAAAGGCGAAAACTTGATTGCAAGAGATGGAAAAATGTCCTGTAATGTCTATTTACCTATATGACAGTGAATGCTGAATAATTTCGTCACGAATAAACAAAAAATTGAAGCGACTGAGAATTCGTACTCTATGCATATTGAGAATACCATTAGCAGAACATGCAACATTAGGAAGAGAATTAATTTTATCGTTTGGATTTCTATTATTGCTTTCATTAGAATAAAATGCATGCTCCGATTTAAAATTCACTGTCCACCACTCATATATATATATGTATATATATATATATATATATATATATATATATATATATATAGTCATCCGCAGACAGATCTGTTTCACTGTATCACAGCTCATCAGTACGGTTAGACTCCGATTTCTTTTAACCCAGGATAGAAACCGGACCGAATTGGCGTCAGTCGGCGATTCAACCTCTGGGCTATGGGCGCTCGGTAGATGAAGGCAGACTTTTTAGCGTATATATTATCATTAAATAACCTGAGTAGCCAGAGTGCTCCAATTCATTACTGAATGAGTGATGCGTACATGCCAGAGTAGCTACTGTTTTTCAAAGTCTACCATTCTTCCAGAGTGCTCAATCAGGGTGTGAGAGCGTAAGTAGTCATCTGCAGACAGATCTGCTTCGCTGTATCACAGCTCATTAGACTCCGATTGCTTTTAACCCAGGATTGAAACCCGACCGAATTGGCGATTCTACCTCTGGGTTATAGGGAGAAGAAGAACCTAGGTCGCGTAATAGCTCGTTTACAAATGAAATATATATATATATATATATATATATATTTTATTTGTAAACGAGTTATTATGCGACCTAGGTTTCTACCTTGTGGTGTCTTCAGGCGATTTGCAAGAACTGATTTTGTCGTTTTTTTAAGAACGCTCACGTAACGAGGATGTTTTTATTTATTTATTTTTTTATTTTTTTATTTTTTGAACGTTCACGTAACGGGGATTTTTTTTACGCGCAATTTTCAAAATTAGAAGAAATTATAACGTTTTCATCCATGGTTGTCTGACCCTAATATATATATATATATATATATTGTAAAGAGAACCAATAGTTTTAGAATTCCAAGTTCTTCGGCATTTGAATATTTTAAAAAGTGGTTAATACAATAATAATATCCTAGAGGATAACATAATTATAATTCATATATATATATATATATATTTGGACAGCAATCTTTCTTTTAAACATGTTTCGCTAAAAACGTCAGACAAAGTAGATTTTATTGATTTTTTATTTAATTTTTCCATTATTCCTTTTTGCTAGCGATAAGGAATATAAAAATGTTCTATAATTTTCGACTTTTCAAGCGCTTTTAAGTACTCTTCACAGGAGATTTTCAAGTATCTTATTTTTCCGGTGTTGTTATTATGTCCTTATGTTAGACTGTAATGTTTTTTTAAGAAAGTTCTTTAAAGCTGTCACGTGATTCGCGCAACAGGCACAGTGTGAGCGTCTGTCTATTTAAAAAAAGAATTTCAATACTCCATGGAAAAATTAAATAAACAATTAATAAAATCTTCCTTGTCGGTCGTTTTTAACAATTATAACGATTATATATATATATAAGAAAAATTAAGCCAGACACGTTATTTCATGATAAATCGGAAGTATGGACCAATTTCAGGTGAACCATCATCAGCTTCCGTCTTTATTTTACAAAGGATTCGTGTAAAATCCTTTGTAAAATAAAGACGGAAGCTGATGATGGTTACACCTGAAGAAGGACGTGGATGTGGGTGCAAGATGATTATAAAGGCAGATTATGGAACCTTAATATTTGCTTCAGAATCTCTTGTTTATCTTCAGGGTATTTAGAATGCTACAAAATACATAAAAATTACGGAAGAAGGTTCATTTTTATGATACCATATTTACACTCCTATATAATGTGGCGAACTGGGTCTAAAAATATTAGTTACCAAGTGACAAAGGGGGTTCGCCTGTGGTAATACCGACCGAGCAAAAGCAATGGACCGGATGTTTGCGCTCTCACGACCAAAAAGCAAATGACCAAAAGTCGTCGTTGCGCATCCGAGTTTGCGCAGATGTTCCGGTTGAAAAATAAAAATTAATTAAATATTAAATTTACATTTCGCGAGCCTACGCGAATTTTATTTATCAGCCAATGGGAAACTCAGAATCAAATACAAGTGTGAAATCCCAAACGAGCTGCTGTGATCCAAAAAGATATAAAAAGCGGATACAGACAGACCCCAGCAGGCAGACCTCAAGGAGAAGAGTGTAATCAATATCCCCTTGACCTAAGTCAAGTGTCTACTACACTTGCCTCTTTCCTTCTCCCCTGTCTCAAAACTACTTACTGACCTAAGGAGCGACTACATCAAATACATTCCTCATTTACACGCTCCCCACATTCCTAAGCCTTAAATCTCTTTCAGCATATTATTTGCCATGAACATTTAACCTCCGTTGGACCTATATTCAAGTATTACTTTAATTGTAAAAACATAATTGATATGTGTATATATAAAAATGTTATTTTCAACTCAATTTGCTTTTCTTGATTTATACGCATTTTATGACTTATAGTGGGCTATCTACCACAAGGCCAAATTCCGTTAACCTGCAACAATTTACAACTACCCTTCTCTAGAACGGACTCCCACTACTAACAGAAAATGAATAGATAAGCAACCCCACTATACGCCCACAACTATAATGCTATCATTTAATTTTCATAATAAATATATAAAATTGTCGAAAAATCCATATGGAAGAAACAAGGTTTAATGTAGCGACTCGATAAGAAGTACATAGGTTTATGGTAATGGAAGAAAACAAGTTTCATAAGGGCTAAAGTATGAACAGCCGTCAGGAGCCACATAGCTGGCCCTCCACTGACCAGCTGTAATTGTTCTGAAATTTACACAACACTAAAGGCAGTGAAATTTCATTTTCTCCGTCAATTATTAAGAGAATAGGTCAACGTTTTATAAGAGTAGATAATCTATATCTATAAATGGCAATCTGTGAGTCTGTGTTCGACTGTTCCCTATAAACGCCTACATTTTTTAAGCTACGCCATTCAAACTTTCTAAGGACACATATCTACAGGGAAGCCAAGTCGACACATACTTTTTGAGTTTAAGTTCAGCAATTTTCCCTTTCGCAATTTTTGGCCAATGGTGCCGATTGTTTACATTTTCTCCTTAAAACATCTAAGATCTAAGATGGTTGCTAGGTTACGTCACAGAAATTAAATCAGACGTATCAAACGCGACTAAAAAAACAAAATGAGCCTTTATATATAATTTTTATTCCGACGTTTTAAAAATTCATTTGATCAACAAAAAAATGTGAATATTTTTCCTCGTAACTTTGAAACTAAAGAAAATTTTTTTAAAAGGTGTTTTTTAAACAAACAAAATATGTGAAAATAGTGCCAATGGTTAATTTAATTATTTAAAAAAATAAAATTCAAAAATAAGATAAAGCTTTTTTTTTTCGCTAAATATTTCATCTAGGAAATCAACTGTCTATAAATTCGTGTGGCATAAATGTAACTTTTTTCTCTAAAATTAAATATCTACATTTTTAAATATTCTTCGAAAATTTCTGAACTGAGAGCGTAATAGTCTTTATATTTCTAATTTTAGTAAAACAAAATAAATTATTTTTACTTTAATGTTAAATTCATTTAGTCAACAAAAAATGTAAATATTTTCCCTCGTAATTTTGAAACAAAAATAAACGCAATGTTGTTTACAATGTCATACAAAACATCAAATCACGTTTACGCGAAACAAACGAAAATAAAGTTTTTTAATGCTTCTCCTACTACTAAAATGCTTTGAGTTGCATGGGCAACGCCGGGCTATGATGCTAGTATTATCATAAAGAAAGAAACTGTAAGAACTAATGAATCATGCAGAAATTTACAGTTGTCTGAGACAGGAAAAAGGTCAGCAGTAAGTAAGAGTATTTAGAGAACAATAACTATAATGTGACACTTCTGAAAATAATGTTATCTAATGCAAGCCTTGTGTCTTGAAAATGATTTGAATATCCATTGTCTCAGATAAACATCAAAGACAAAATAAAGTTCTTAGTAGAATATGAAAAGTTTTATTCAAAAGTCTTTTCGCAGAGGAATCAAGATTTCCGTTGCATAGAGATTCTTTTTGAAGATCAGATGATCACCAGTGACTGTATATACACTATATTTAAGCATGGAAGAAATGTGCTAGATATAGCCTGGGGTATTTTGGAAACTGTATATGTGCTGGCGAGATGAGTCATTGTGAAAAGTCAATAACTGCTTTAGAATACAAAAGAATATTGCAAAGATATTTGCTTCCAACAATTGAAAAACTATTTCCTAAAGAGTCAGAGTAATGTGCTAGGTACTGACTTGGCGGGTCGACTCTAGCCACTTCCCTACCGACGGGATGTGGCTTCCCTCTGTCTGTTCTATAAATACTTTCATGGCTTCTGCTCAGACGAACTTAAGACACTGGTGCCCCTGCAACAGGTGTTTACTAGTGCAACCTGACTGGCAACTGGGTTTCACCCATTCACAGTTAGATCAACCAAATGCAGACGACAATTCTACTCCTGCAGCTTCTTCTCTCGCACTTCCCGCCTGTGGAACTCGCTTCCATATTCTTGCTTTCCTGACGGCTACAACCTCCACGAATTTATTTAAATGCAATGTCCATACTCATTTCTTAACCACTTGACTTTAGTTCTTCCGCACCACCCTGTATATAATTTCCTTTCTCCCCACCTTTGAAACTGTCATCACACCTGTATTTCCTTTCTTCTCTTGCTCCTTTCTAACTGGTTCGTTTTTCTCTTCACTCTCCTCCTATCTAATCTTTTTACTCGTATGTAGCCTCCCTGCACATCAGTGACGTTACCGCCTTGGGTGATACGATTAAAAAAATGTTATGTTTCGAAAAGACAATGTTCCTGCCAATGCGACAAAGTTTACCAAAAATGGTTTGCAATCCAGTCCACAGTGTTCGTATTTAATCCGAACCCCATGGTGAATATTTGGTCTCACATTAGGCACATGCTAAGGAAACATTTTTCAAATACTGATCAACTATTTCAAGATGACATTAACCCTCTAGGGCCATTCGTATCATATTTGATACAGTATGAAAACAAGCCTTGAAAGAAATATTTTCCTGAAAAATTTTTTAAGAGAAATATTTTATAAATTTCAAATGAAAGCAGTACTGACTGCTCAGTCAATGAATACCAAATGTTTCCTTATAGGGAAATACCAAATGTTTCCTTATAGGGAAATACTGTATCAAATATGATACGAATGGCCCTAGAGGGTTAAGATTAAGCTAAAAAATAGTATTGCTTGTTTCTAAAAAACAAAACAAAAAACAAGCCGTTTGAGGCTTTACCAGTAAGAGTTCAATATTTAAAGAAATTAAAGAAAAAACGTTGATTTCGTTAAAAAAAACTAAAAAAACCGGGCAATTTATTAATGGGAAGTGGAATTAGTAAAGCTTAAATAGAAATATAAAAAACAATTTCCAGTAAGTATGGTATGATACCATAAAATTTTCCATCCTCTTGACTATCAAGACAATGTTAAACTCAAGTCTCTAGTCATGACGATTTATCAGAACCCTGGCAGCCATGTTCTTATTGTAAATGTCTCCTCTTATTAATTTAGCGAATCAACGGATCTGGTTTGTTTTGCAAGAAACGAACCCACCTCCTAGTAAATATTTATGCGAGTCTTGTAATTAAAAAAAAAAATTGAGTAACTAACAACAGTTTCCTTTTCTTTATTGTTACATTGCGCAAAATAAAATTATTTCAATTCCCTTGGAAAAGTCCGTCATCTGTGTTACACCAATAAATAATAATAATCAAATTATGCTCATCATATATCATAAAAAATTAAAACATCTGACCTCATAGTCTCTAATAACCCTACAACCACACAACTAAATCCTCTACAGAAAACTAATGTAGTGTATCAATTTACATGCCCGTTCAGTGATTATATCTCTGGTATTAATAATAAACCCACTACATATATTGGTTTTACTGAAACCACGCTCTCCCGTAGACTTACCTGTCACCTTTCTGATTAGAGTTCAATTAAACAATATTTCTTTAAAAAAACATAGTTATGCATTTAATATTAGACAGGTTTTAGTCGATAACACAATAATGCTGACTCATACACACAGTAAAAGAACCTTCAGATATTGGAGGCCATCTACATTTAATAAAAAAACCCACACATAAAAAAAAACACATTTCAATCTAATCATAACACATTATATTGCATTTATACATATGGTTCTGTTAACATTTCAATCTTTCACGCGGTGTTACGTCATAGAACCGCATTACAAATTTACGAATTGCGTCTGCTATTCGGTGACTGTAATCGTTGCTTAGCAATGTTTTGTCAGCACAAGATAAAATCATCTTTATGGTGGATGTCTTTATGTTAACATCTCTGTAACCTCTCTGAAGATGGCTCATGTGAGCCGAAAGCTTAGAACCAGCATAATAAAAAATATCCAAATGTTGAACAATTTTTGTCTATTTTCACCTGAGAATCGCCGACTGACGCCAATTCGGTCGGGTTTCACTCCAAGGGTTAAGGAAGCGACCGGAGTCTAAGCCGTACTGATGAGCTGTAATACAGCGAAACAGATCTGTCTGCGGATGACTATAGTATATACATCACACTACTGTCTGTTACTGCTTGCTTAAGGTAACTTAATCTCTCCAGAACTCTATAGAAGAAACAGAATGAAGATAATTTTTGAAATTTTCTTAACTTTTTTCTGTCAGCAAGCCTGCAACTTGGTGAGTTTAGCCAGTGTGATCTTATTTTTTATTATTTTTTGAATTATTTATTTACTTATTTTTACTTGTATTTTTTATTTTATTTTATTCTTTTTCGGTTCTTATCTTTTCTGCCTAATTTTTGTGTAAATTGTTCTTAATTATGAAATTTAGGTTTGGTATATTAGGGTTTTGGTTATATGTAGGAATTCTAAGACCGGCCATGTTTTTTTTTGTTTTTTTTTTTATTGTTCTGTCATTCCCTTGCTAACTGGACACATGGCTTGGAGGTGATTCCCCCCTCCATCACACTACTGTCTGTTACTGCTTGCTTAAGGTAACTTAATCTCTCCAGAACTCTCCAGAACTGTATAGAAGAAACAGAATGAAGATAATTTTTGAAATTTTCTTAACTTTTTTCTGTCAGCAAGCCTGCAACTTGGTGAGTTTAGCCAGTGTGATCTTATTTTTTATTATTTTTTGAATTATTTATTTACTTATTTTTACTTGTATTTTTTATTTTATTTTATTCTTTTTCGGTTCTTATCTTTTCTGCCTAATTTTTGTGTAAATTGTTCTTAATTATGAAATTTAGGTTTGGTATATTAGGGTTTTGGTTATATGTAGGAATTCTAAGACCGGCCATGTTTTTTTTTTGTTTTTTTTTTTTTATTGTTCTCTGTCATTCCCTTGCTAACTGGACACATGGCTTGGAGGTGATTCCCCCCTCCATCACACTACTGTCTGTTACTGCTTGCTTAAGGTAACTTAATCTCTCCAGAACTCTCCAGAACTGTATAGAAGAAACAGAATGAAGATAATTTTTGAAATTTTCTTAACTTTTTTCTGTCAGCAAGCCTGCAACTTGGTGAGTTTAGCCAGTGTGATCTTATTTTTTATTATTTTTTGAATTATTTATTTACTTATTTTTACTTGTATTTTTTATTTTATTTTATTCTTTTTCGGTTCTTATCTTTTCTGCCTAATTTTTGTGTAAATTGTTCTTAATTATGAAATTTAGGTTTGGTATATTAGGGTTTTGGTTATATGTAGGAATTCTAAGACCGGCCATGTTTTTTTTTTGTTTTTTTTTTTTTATTGTTCTCTGTCATTCCCTTGCTAACTGGACACATGGCTTGGAGGTGATTCCCCCCTCCATCACACTACTGTCTGTTACTGCTTGCTTAAGGTAACTTAATCTCTCCAGAACTCTCCAGAACTGTATAGAAGAAACAGAATGAAGATAATTTTTGAAAT
Organism: Ascarosepion bandense; assembly: GCA_037127315.1. Lineage (NCBI taxonomy): Eukaryota > Metazoa > Mollusca > Cephalopoda > Sepiida > Sepiidae > Ascarosepion > Ascarosepion bandense. The sequence goes on along the minus strand of JBBBDQ010000870.1, from coordinate 62,660 downwards.
TTTCTTAACTTTTTTCTGTCAGCAAGCCTGCAACTTGGTGAGTTTAGCCAGTGTGATCTTATTTTTTATTATTTTTTGAATTATTTATTTACTTATTTTTACTTGTATTTTTTATTTTATTTTATTCTTTTTCGGTTCTTATCTTTTCTGCCTAATTTTTGTGTAAATTGTTCTTAATTATGAAATTTAGGTTTGGTATATTAGGGTTTTGGTTATATGTAGGAATTCTAAGACCGGCCATGTTTTTTTTTTGTTTTTTTTTTTTTTATTGTTCTCTGTCATTCCCTTGCTAACTGGACACATGGCTTGGAGGTGATTCCCCCCTCCATCACACTACTGTCTGTTACTGCTTGCTTAAGGTAACTTAATCTCTCCAGAACTCTCCAGAACTGTATAGAAGAAACAGAATGAAGATAATTTTTGAAATTTTCTTAACTTTTTTCTGTCAGCAAGCCTGCAACTTGGTGAGTTTAGCCAGTGTGATCTTATTTTTTATTATTTTTTGAATTATTTATTTACTTATTTTTACTTGTATTTTTTATTTTATTTTATTCTTTTTCGGTTCTTATCTTTTCTGCCTAATTTTTGTGTAAATTGTTCTTAATTATGAAATTTAGGTTTGGTATATTAGGGTTTTGGTTATATGTAGGAATTCTAAGACCGGCCATGTTTTTTTTTTGTTTTTTTTTTTTATTGTTCTCTGTCATTCCCTTGCTAACTGGACACATGGCTTGGAGGTGATTCCCCCCTCCATCACACTACTGTCTGTTACTGCTTGCTTAAGGTAACTTAATCTCTCCAGAACTCTCCAGAACTGTATAGAAGAAACAGAATGAAGATAATTTTTGAAATTTTCTTAACTTTTTTCTGTCAGCAAGCCTGCAACTTGGTGAGTTTAGCCAGTGTGATCTTATTTTTTATTATTTTTTGAATTATTTATTTACTTATTTTTACTTGTATTTTTTATTTTATTTTATTCTTTTTCGGTTCTTATCTTTTCTGCCTAATTTTTGTGTAAATTGTTCTTAATTATGAAATTTAGGTTTGACTTATACTAAGTTAAAACTTCATTAACTTCAGTCACATATTTATTTTTTTTAATTGGAGTAGATAGTACCTTCTATCGCCAGGTCTCACACTCCACCCCCTTCTTTTGGACAGGAGTAGAGTTGATCGCCTTGTTTCTAGTTTAGGAAGGGGTTCCCGAGTAGATAGATTAAACTAATTGGAGTAGATAGATTAAACTATCGCCCGGTTCACACTCCACCCACATCTATTGAACAGGTGAAGAGGCTCATCCCTTGTTTCCTGTTTAGGATGCGGTTTCCGGTTTTCTCTTTTCCAATCTTTTCACTCTTTTCCTTTATTATTTTATTTTTTTTTTCAATTGGAGTAGATAGACTAAACTATCGCCCGGTTCACACTCCACCCACATCTATTGAACAGGTGAAGAGGCTCATCCCTTGTTTCCTGTTTAGGATGCGGTTTCCGGTTTTCTCTTTTCCAATCTTTTCACTCTTTTCCTTTATTATTTTATTTTTTTTTTTCAATTGGAGTAGATAGACTAAACTATCGCCCGGTTCACACTCCACCCACATCTATTGAACAGGTGAAGAGGCTCATCCCTTGTTTACTGTTTAGGATGCGGTTTCCGGTTTTCTCTTTTCCAATCTTTTCACTCTTTTCCTTTATTATTTTATTTTTTTTTTCAATTGGAGTAGATAGACTAAACTATCGCCCGGTTCACACTCCACCCACATCTATTGAACAGGTGAAGAGGCTCATCCCTTGTTTCCTGTTTAGGATGCGGTTTCCGGTTTTCTCTTTTCTCTTTTCCAATCTTTTCACTCTTTTCCTTTATTATTTTATTTTTTTTTTCAATTGGAGTAGATAGACTAAACTATCGCCCGGTTCACACTCCACCCACATCTATTGAACAGGTGAAGAGGCTCATCCCTTGTTTCCTGTTTAGGATGCGGTTTTCGGCTTTCTCTTTTCCATTCTTTTTACCCTTACGTAGCCCCCTGCGCATCAGTGGCGTTACTGCCTTGCTCGGGGTGATATGATTAAAAAAAAAAAAAAAAAAAAAAATATATATATATATATATATATATATATAATTGATTTCTCAGTTCTGATGTGGCAGTTTCTCTCCACAACTGCCAAAATAAATTCTGCACATATAACCGTTCAATTATGTGTTGAGTTTTCTTTTCTACATATCATATCGCTCTGGATATTATCCATTGAGCTCTCTGTTTTTATCTATTTAAATTTTATATTAGTGAGATATATTTTTGGATTATCCTGCTCGTTTCTATGGATTTGTCATTATTTCTGATATATAATGCGTGTGTGGGGTTTATCTAATACATATCTTCTTGCGACTTGAAAATGATTTGAATATCTATTGCCTCGGATAAAATATCAAAGACAGAATGAAGTTCTTGGCAGAATATGGAAAGTTTGATTCAAATTTTTTTTTTTCTGTAGAGTTGTGCGACGCGATGAATGAAGTTTTCCGTTTCTTTCATTTTTTAAAGATCTGTTGATAAATACAATGATGAATGTATCTCCATTACAGTCAAGGCTGTAAGTAAATGTGTTCTGGCGTGGGTAAGCTTTTCAGCTGCTTACGCTGATCGGCTGTTTTCTTTGAGAAAGACAATGCTTCAGAATACAAAAGTGTATTATGGCCAAGCTTGTTTGCCAAAACTGAAATGTTTCATAAAAGAAACAATATTTATTATCAGAATGACATCAGACACATCGGATTTGTGATGCAGTGGATATCGGCTCGGTACGAGAAATCGAAGTGCTGAGTTCGAATTCCAGTTGAATTCATTTCATTCACTTACGCGCAAATACGCTTGCAAAGGTATTAATCCGTCTCTTTCCTCCAGCTATGGGTTGAATAGCAGAACATATTCGGTTCTATAGCCTTGGTTGGCAATCAGTCTATTGCAGAAAATAATGGGAACCTACTGCGGGAAAATCTTCGGCCCAGTCAGTCATGTCTCTTTCAGGACATGATCGCCCAAACGCGTATCACGTATGGCACTTAACTTACTGACCCGCAATATCAATACAGCTGGATATAAAATTATGCTTCAAACATTACGCAGAAACACTTAATAAGTTATTTGAACTGCTGTCACTATCTACTCGACTTACCAGTCTCTCGCTACTCTATCGATATTTTCATGGCAAATATTCATACGAGAGATATATTTATATTTTAATCTTCATCTAATGCAAGGGAGTAAAGCCACTAAGACAAAAAGGGTTACTGGATGTGGAGGAATTAGAAAATAGAAAAATTACTCAGAGAGCAAAAACTGTAATCAGGAGGATAGTAGATAGCGATTGACATCGCATTTAAATTTTTGAAGATCAAAGTTGGCTGAAAAGCATGGAACCGGAAGGATGTTCCACAAGCGAGAAGCGCGAGAAAAGAAACTGCTAGCATAGAACTTACGTCTGCATCTAGCCAGCTCAAATATAAACTGATGAAATCTCGGTGCCAGTCTAGTCAGTCAGTCAGTTAAGTACCATACATGATGCACAATTGGGCGATCATATCTCAAAAGAGACATGAGTGACTAGGCAAAAGATTAACTCGCAGTAGGTTGTTATTACTTTCTGTGGTAGACTGGTTGCGAGCAAAGGCTATAGAATTAAATCTGTCCTGTTATTTAACCCATAAGTGGAGAGAAGAGACGAATTAATACCTTTCGCAAGGGTATTTGCGCGTAAGTGAGTGCAATGAATTCGACTAGAATTCGAACTCGGCTCCTCGATTTTTCGTTCCGATCTGATATTCACTGCACCACAAAGTACTGCACTTAAATGAGTGCAATGAATTCGACTAGAATTCGAACTCGTCTCCTCGATTTTTCGTTCCGATCTGATATTCACTGCACCACAAAGTACTGCACTTAAATTAAACAAGTCTAACTACCATTGTGACAAGTTCATCTGAACAATAACTGTGAAACTATTTATAGAAAAGACACAGGGAGGCATGCTTACAGAACGAATTTTCTTAGTTGCTGACCTAGCAATGGATTCAATATAGACTTTCCATTCCATGTCAGCTGAGAACGTTAACCCGAGAAGGCGCGACAAGTCACATTCCTGGAGGTTAGCATCAGCTATGCCAATGGAAGAAAGGGAACGTTTTATCAGCTGAGTAAGAGAGAGTAGTATTTTTATTGTTTATTTTTATTTATTTATTTATTTTAATTTTTTTTTTTTTTTTTTTTGTGCGTTAAAATTAAAAAGCCATCTTTTGTTCCGGTTTACATCATACTGAAGGTTGTTTTGGACATAGGCTGCCATTTTGACCAGACCGAACTGGGTCAGTTTTATAGTCGAGACAGAATCAGATCTTTCAGATCTTCTCAGCTTGGAACTGCCATATCGCATACACTGGGCTGATTGAGCCTCATTAACTTCGTATTCCAGTGGTAATGTAGAAGTTAAGCTCAGACTGCTTCCTCACCCAAAACTGTTACTTTAGAGAAAAGTAATGGAGATTTGCTGATGATGTAAGGGTTAGCGGCTCACAAGGAGAAATAGGATAAACGGGTTCAAATTCCAGTCGAATTCATTACATTTCAGTTAATCGCAAATACTCTTGAGCAAGGTATAAATTTATCTATTCTCCAAAATCTGTGGGCTAAATAGTAGGACTTGTGCCTAGAAAAAAACATTGTTATCCCTAAAAACATTGTTATCCCTAAAAACATTGTTATCCCTAAAAACATTGTTAACACAGTATTCATTAAAAAATATATTCTTGCAATCTAAAAAACATGATTCGGATTTAAATAACACAAAGAACTGACAAGACAAGTTAATCAAACAATTGTGAAACAGACTCCCAAGAGAATGCTTCTCTTGTCACTGCACTTTTCTCCATCTACATTAGCCTTTATCAGTCTGACATATCCCAATAATAACAACTTTTTAATTGTTGTTATGCCCTTACAACCACCTCATTTAGTAGTCTACTAGCTTGAGTGGTTCTTGTTCCTTGTATAAGACGAAGAGCATTTAATTCAGATGATAATATTAATTCCATAGATCGAGTTTTATACAGTGAACATTTCATATCAGAATTTAGGTAATAACTACGTGTCAGACTTACTAGTTCAATAGAAAAGAGTACTGGACTAACATTTTGATGTTAATGGTTTTCTCTAGAATTTTTTTTACCTGAACTCATATTGTCTGTCCTCTTATATGGAAGCGAATGCTGGACAATTTCCTCAAAGATGAAAAAAAGATTTGATGCAACAGAAATATGATTCTATAGAAGGATACTGCGGATACCATGGACAGAACATGTGAGTAACAATGAGGTTTTGGATAGAATCGGTACGAAAAAGAAATTTATACTCAACATCAGGAAGAGACAGTTGAAGTTTTTGGGATACGCAATGAGGAAGGAAAGCTTGGAGGGTAAATGTTCGTTTTAAGTCCCGAAGGCTTTACCCCTCCAAATTTATCCAAAATAGCATTATCTCTGTATATGCTGAACTCAAATCAACAATTAGTTATTGAAGAAACTTACCTGTTTTAATGTAAATGTCCATAAAAACGAACTATATCTTGCACTTTTTCTCTCCTGTAACTCTCACGAAGTCATGTAATTAACTGCAGAATGACGTTCTACATAGACAGCAATTTTGGTAGAATTCGTCTTTTACTGAAACTTCCGGCGATGTACTTCCTGTTTTGAGAGTAATAAGCGTAGAAATACAATAGCGCATTACTTTAATTACCGGAAGTACATCGCCGGAAGTATCAGTAAATGAAGAAAAATCTGCCATAATTAGGTCACATGCGCAGTACGTCATTCTGCAGTAAATTACATGACTTCGTGAAAGTTTCGGGAGAGAAAAAGTGCAAGATATAGTTCGTTTTTTTTTATTGACATTTAGATTTAAAAAAAAAAAAGGTAAGTTTCTTCAATAACTAACAGTTGATTTGAGTTCAGCATATACATTTGCACAGAGATAATGCTATTTTGGATAAATTTAAAGGGGAAAAGCCGTCGGGAGTTAAAACAAACATTTACCGCTTGGAGAATCTGATACTAACCGGGCGGATATAGGGAAATAGAGACAAGGGACAACGGTGTGTGATATACTTGATAGGCTTAAACAAATTGGTGGCAGAGCAGGGTTTGAGAGAAATAACAGAACAAAATGCATTAAGAACTACAAAGGACAGGAATATGTGGAAGGCCATGATCGCCTAAGTCCTAAATGGCCAAGGCACGTAAAAGAAGATATGATCTCTCGTTGTTTACATTATGCTTTACTCAAAGGCGTAAGCTACACATGACCGGAAAAATAGAAGAACGTATTAAACGTACTTATATATCTATCGATACGCAAAAAAAATCCATACAAGGTATTTTTTAATCGTTTCACTCCAAGCAAGGTGGTACCGCCACTGATGCGCATGGGGGCTACATAAGAGAGTTAATGTTTTAGGCGGGAGGTGAGTGAAGAAAAAGACGAAGCCGTAACATGGGGTGTCAGAGAAAGGGTAAGGGAAGGATGGGAACACAGGAGTTAAGACAGTTGCGAAGGTAGAGAGAAAGGAAAAGAACAAAATATACGGGGCGATGTAGAAAAGACTGGAATCAAGTAGATGATAGATGGGAACTGACATTGCATTTAAATTCCTGGAGGTTGTAGCCGTCAGGAAAGCAAGTCTATGGAAGGGAGTTCCACAGGCGGAAAGTGCGAGAAAAGAAGCTGATGGAGTAGAATTGTCGTCTGCATTTGGTTGATCTAACTGTAAATGGGTGGGATCTTGTTGCCAGTCTGGTTGCATGAATAAATTCTTGTGGTGGGAGCACCAGTGATTTAAGTTCGTCGGAGCAGAAGCCATGAAAATATTTGTAGAATAGACAGTGAGAAGCCACATACCGCCGGTAAGAAAGTGGCTGAGGTCAAGCTGCCAAGTCTGGACCTATCACATTACAGATTCTCCTTTGGAGCCTGCCGAGAACACTGAGATGAACAGCAGGGTCACCTGACCAGATATGACAGCAGTATTCTATGCACGGACGAATGGTTGTTTTGTATATGTAAGATATTTCTTTTATAGCAGTCTGTAAGGTTACTCATGAGTTATAGTCAGACTGGGCGTCTTGCTTTTGCTGCAATGTACACGACGAAGTAAAGTATAGAAAGTACCGATAAGGGAACCTGGTGTGGGAGACTGAATAATTCTTATACGGAAATAGGCACGTAATGCTCATATAGATTTACAGAATGCTTTACCACAATATGGATTTACAGCGAAATCAAGGTTTCTTCTTCGACATCAGACAGCAGCTTCTTTTCTCGCACTTCCCGCCTGTGGAATTCCCTTCCGCATACTTGCTTTCCCGACAGCTACAATCTTCAAGAATTTAAATGTAAAGTCAATAGTCATCTCCTGTATCCCTAACTTACATGATTTTTCTCCGTTCACCCCACTCATCAGTATTCTCTTCCTTCTCATACTCTCTTCCTGACACCCTCTGTAATCTGTCACTCTTTCTCATAACATACCTCCTGCACAACCCCCTGCACAACAGTGGCAGTAAACTGCTTTGCTTGGGGCCAAACGATTATATATAAAGTTATATTAAGAGGCTGGATTTAAATTAAGTGCTTGCACGTAACAACAAACGCAATCAATTTTGTTAATTTGGATTTGAGGAAACCGATGCAGCTGCAGAGTTAAAGTTGTCGGATGGTGGTTACTCCCATTTTTCCAGGATGAATTTAGTTTTTTCTATACAAATATGTTCACCAAGTACAAAGCCCAAGAGCCACTCGAGCCACCACACCAAGTAAGGAGATAATTCCGTTAAGATGCAAGCGAGCACCCGAAGTGAAAGGGAAGTAAAATGCTTCAGAATCCATTGCTAAGTCTGCAGCTAAGAAAGTTGGTTCACTATGTCGTGCTAGACCATTTTTCTCGCCAGAATCTATTTTGCATAGATATATATGTTATAGTGAAACACACCTTTTCTTCAGATAATGGGCTCTCCCTCCTATATTACTAAGAGTTAACAAGAAGTTAACTCGAAAAGTTCTTGGAAAGTTCAACGGAGTTCTTAGAAGTTCTACAGAATTCTTTATAGTTCTACTGGAGTTCAGTAGAGCTACTAGGCAGTTGATATTAGTCTGCATTTAGCCGAATACTAAGGAGTCAGCTTACAGTGGAAGATTACCAAGTTCCTAACATTTTGGGTGCGTTAAGTCAATTAGCAACATACATAGCACGATTATAACTTTCAGTGCGAAAACTACTCCACAACAATATATAAATCTATTAATACGTCCTTCCTTTGAATATTGCTGCTGTAGTGAAGTTGTGGCGAAGTTTCGTCACAAAGTGTAGGTTTGTGCCGGAAATAAGACACAGAACAGGAAGGTGTGTTCAAAACAGTGTATTACTATAACAAGAATCAAGATATTCAAAAGTGTTAATAAATAGTAATATAGAAATAAATAAGTCTGATAATATTATTACGCTGCCTGACTAGTAGCCGTCGTTACTACTCTCGTTAACTGCTGTACTAGACTGCTCTCTAGGAGACACGCAGGTAATTTATATATAGCAAGAGGAAGAGTTCATTCCTCTTAGGAGGGTACCATAACAACTGCCACATCTGATTTAATGTTTCTGCTAGACATTTAGATATTCTTGATATAGCCCAACGAAGGATATGCAATGTTATGTCGTGACCAGGAATCTCGGCTTCAGTCCCTTTCCCACCGACTTAACGTAGCTTCCTGTATGGTACGTAGACAGCATGAATTTAAGCACAGTACTAAATTGGCAGCAATGTCTCATGATTTTGCAGTTGAAATGTAACCGTAAGTTCTATGATAACAGTTTCTTCCGGCTCCTTGCTTCCATTTTCAACGTTGATCTTTAAAAAATTTTAACGCAATGTCGATCGTTAACTTCTGTCTCCTTAATTCTTGTTCTTTTAATGTCCTCTCTCCTTAATAGTAGTTTTTTTCTTATATTCTCTAACATTCACTAACATTCACTAACCTCTTGCGTCTTAGTGCCTTTATTGCCTTGCTTTAGATGAAGTGGTTTTTAAAAAAGAATCAAGAAATCCAATCTTAAACAGGAAAATAGAGATAAACCACTACTCCTTGGCAAAAACCGAGGACGAGTGTAAACCGGACGATAGTCGAAACTATCTACTACTATTTAGAAAAGAAAAACTAATTCAATAGTAAATAAAAGTTCAGATTTTTAGGCGGTGATTTTAGAAGTATATAGTTTTAGGAGATTTTCGAAGAAAACGGAAACTCTATTCTAAACTGGAAATAGTGGGTAAGTCCTTATTCTTGTTCAAAAGACCCGGAAGTAGTGTGAACCGAACGGTAGACGAACCTATCTATTCTTACTATTAAAAAAGAACAGCAGATAGATTCTTGATGGGGCGTTAGACTAGATAGTGAGACAGTCACACCTACAGGAGGTGCGTGCATCTATAACCTGGATTGAATTGTCCAGAGATACAGCCATAATTCTACCTTTTATCGTGATATCGAGACGCCCCTCTACAGAAAATTGATACACGTTCCAAAAACCCATTGACAAAGTTGCATAACTATAGTCCCGACACCGCTGATAGAATAGCCTCCTTTGACACAAAGGTTCCGATCCCATGTCTTGCACATTTGGAAAGCAGAATTACCAACAATAAATTCTATAGCAAAATGACCAACAATACATTTTGTCTGTAGTTGAAGCCATAAAACTATGTTCAAAATATTTAGATTTCGGCATTAAATAATCCAATAATAATAATAATTAAATAATAAGCAAGAGAACATGGGCACGATCATTACAAGAAGGCGGGGAAGATGGATTGGTCATGTGCTTCGGAAAGATCTACAGTCAATCACAAGAACAGCGCTGCACTGGGCCCCAGATGGCAAAAGAAAGAGGGTAAGGCCAAGAACGAATGGAGAAGTACGATGGAGAATGAAATGAAAGCCATGCAGTACTCTTGGTATTCATTGACTAGTCTGGCCCAAGATAGGCACAGGTGGAGAAGTTTTGTTGCTGCCCTACACAACATTAGTTGCAATGAATGACGAAAAAAATGAATTGAATAATCTATAGAGGTTGATATGCCGCTAAAAAAATCAACCAAAAACAAGGCTTTAAGATGGGAAAAATATTACAATCAATGAATTGATTCAAACTAGGATTTTACATTTGGGGTCTTTTTTCTGTCTTTTTTTTTCCCCCAATAGGGAACCCTAAGAAGTATACTTTTCACTTCAAAGATGTATCAGTGTGGTTTTATAACTACTCTAAAGCAATCATTCAGATAATCTAAAAATACGGCTGGTTATACACACACATACACATACACAAATATATATATATATATATATATATATATATATATATATATATACAGAAAATCTAAGGAAGAGCCAACAAACCTACCTAGCTTTCACCTTACGGTTCGTCAGGGTAAATTGAAAGAGCCAATTTACCCTGACGAGCCGAATTCGTGAAAAATCTTTTCTAAAATAAAGACGGAAGCTGACGATGGTTCGCCTGAAATAGGCCCACACTTCCGATTCACCATGAATAAACGTGTCTGTCTTAATTTTTCTTATATTTGCTATATATGTATTTATATGCATATATGCTTAGAGATCTCTTAGAGAGTTATCCTACCACTGTATGTACAGGATACTCCTTTGGATCCTCCTATAACCACACTGAATGCTGATATATATATATATATATATATATATATATTTATATATATATAATAGAAAAATTAAAAAAGCTATACAAAATTGGTTAGCCACTTGTGGAAATTAAAATCAAAATATGGAAAAGACCCAGACATAAGGTGGAGCATTGTAAAAACAACCAAGCCTTACAACGGTGGACAAATATGTAGACTGTGACAAGAAGAAAAGATTAGAAATTATGTGATTCCCAAGTAAAGATGAACAGTTACATGAAAGAACGAAAATTATGACTTAATGCATCCACACTAAGAAATACCTCTTAGGTTCATACAACCTTGGATGAAAACGTTCTTAAAAAGAAAAACGGTAAACGATAAAATCAGTTATTAAAAATCGCCTGAAGACACCACAAATGGTAGAAACCTGGATAGCGAAATAACTCGTTTAAAAATGGAAAATATTTAAAAGTTCTGCAATATAATTGTATCGAACACTTTTTAATACAAATGTGTATGGTCTAACCCTATTATGACCAAAAACAAACTATTAAACAATATATATATATATATATATATATATATATATATTGTCATCCGCATATATATATATATATATATATATATATATATATATATATATATTGTTTAATAGTTAGTTATATATTTGTAGTATATATACTACAAATATTTTCACGGCTTCTGTTCGGACGAGTTTAGCTCCCTGGTAACCACTCTACATGAATTTACCACGAGCACCCAGACTGGCAACAAGGTCCCACTCTTACCATCAAAACAACCAAATGCAACCGCCTCTTCTACTAACCAGCTTCTTTTCTGGCACTTCCCGACTACTGAACTCCCTCCCATATACTTGCTTCCCTGACAGCTACAATCACCAAGAGTTTAAATGAGGCGTCAATTGTCCTATCTTATCCCCGTGGCTCCCATCCATCTCTAATCATTTCACTAACACCCACTGTGTCGTTTTTCACCATCAGTAACCAGTTCCTCCTACTCTTCGCTCTCCTCATATCTAATTTTTCACATTCCTCTTATGTAGACCCCTCTTATATATACATATAATCGTTTCTCTTCAAGCAAGTTATAAAAGCTTTGCCGCGTGTTTGCTCTTTAAAAGTGTCTTATTATTTTACTTTTTGCTATAATTATAACATCGAGTAGTGAATATATATATATATATATATATATATATATATATATATATATATTCTCTGTTATAAGAAAGACACTTGTATATATATATATATATATATATATATATATACTAGCAGTATAGCTCGGCGTTGCCCAGGTTTAACGAAAGCTTTAAAAGCTATGGTTCTGGAGCTCTTTGGGCGTTGGCACGAAAGACTAAAAAGCAATACTTGTTTCCAGTTAAAGCGAAACCGTAGACTGAAAGTGAAATGAATGAATGTAAGTCAAATTTTGATTTACTGGTATCGATTTATACATATATATATACTATCAATTTTTTTTGCACTATTGTAAGAACTGCAACCCTGAAACTTCTTACTATCGTTTCTTATGTCTTTGTCTATGAGTGTATCAAATGTCATTAAAATCGGACCATTCCTTCTATAACCCGATTTTTTCGATAATCGATTATCGATATGTATCGGAGGTACCTCGACACAAAACCTAGCTGAGAACACTCGCAGGCGCTTATAGTACAACTGTGTTAGTTTTCAAGAAAATCGGTTCAGCCGTTTCGGAATCTATAGATAACGGATACACATACATGCAGACACACACACACACACAGACAAAGTACTATTTATAAATAAGTTTAGATTTAGATATCACTCCTGTCACGCTCGAGGATTTGAATTACTTTTTTCTCTTATGCCATAATGTATGATACTCAATGTAGTTACCTCAATATATATGTTGTCATTTTAGACGGCATATCGATATACATATGCCATCACACACGCGCGTGCGCGCACGCACACACACACACACACACACACATATATATAAGACTTTATATATATATATATATATAATCATTCCTGTCACGCTCGAGGGTTTGGATTATTTATTTCGCTTATGTCATAATGTAAGATACTCAATATAGGTACCTCAATATATATGTTGTCATTTTAGACGGCATATCGATATACATATGCCATCACAGACACACGCACACACAGAGATACACATACACACATATATATATATATATATATATATATATATATATTTAATTATATATATATATATATATATATATATATATATATATATATAATCATTCCTGTCACACTCGAGTGTTTATATTAATTTTTTTTTCTTATGCCATAATGTAAGATACTCAATATAGGTACCTCAATATATATATGTTGTCATTTTGGACGGCATTTCGATATACATATGCCATCACACACACACACACACACACACACACACACACACACACACACACACACACACACACATACACACACACACTCCTATATATATCTATAATCATTTTTGTCACACTCGAGGTTTTGGATTACTTTTTCTCTCATGCCATAATGTAAGATACTAAGATACTCAATGTAGTTATCTCAATATATATGTTGTCATTTTAGACAGCATATCGATATACATATGCCATCCCACTCACACACACACACACACACACACACACACATATATATATGACTATATATATATATATGTGTGTGTGTGTGTGTGTGTTTACGTCTCTTCTCATGGATCAGTAATTATTAAATTATTAAATCAGTAATAATTTAATTTAAATTAAATCAGTACTTGCTTATATTTCTGAGATGAGGTAGTATTTTACAGTATTTACATTATTAGGACTATTGTCCTCATCTTTGTTGCCATTTGTGCGACGTTTCGGCCGTTGTACGCTCCGGCTTTCTTCAGTCGCTGGGGGATATGATTTTTTTTTAGCCACTTCTGGAATTCATGAGTTATCTCCTTCTAACCTTGTAAGCTATATGTAGCCTGGTATTAAACTCACAACTCTTTGTGTCAAGTCACAGAACTAACCAACGTCTATATCTATGTGTCCTTTAGAACAAGAAGAGAGTGAAGAGAAAGACGAACCAGTTAGAAAGGCGCAAGAGAAGAATGGGAATACAGGTGTGATGACAGTTGCAAAGGTGGAGAGAAAGGAAAGGACATATGGGGTGGTGATGAAAGAACTAAAGTCAAGTGGTTAAGAGATGAGTATTGACATTGCATAGTTTTTCATTTCATGGTATTATAGTTTAAGTATATCACGGGTATATCAATGTCTAATACGGGTCTGGGAAAGTGGCGAAAATCAAGATATTTCTTCTCTCTTTCCAAGTAACCCCATTAGTGTGAAACAGTTACGAAATTGACAGGTGAAGAACTGGTAGGGAAGTCGTTGTGTTTTAATCTTAATTGTTTTAGACGCATTTCAGTCTTTGCACTCTCCGGCCTTCTTCTGGAATTTCGAACTAAACCTTTTATTTAACCCGTTGTGAAAGACAGTTCTTATTCTCATGTTTTATACTAAAGGGAGATAACTCGCATAATTTCTTAGGTTATTTCGTCCTTGTAATGTTACTTCTGTTCATTCCACTGAGCTAGAGTTCCCTGCCTGATTCGGAGATTGAACTGGCAACCACCAAGCAAACTGCAAAAACGTAACACAAGAGTTTGTCATTAAATGTAAAAACGCACATTCAAACACAAAGAACTGTTTCTGTGTCGTGGAAAAATAATTAATACCATCTTTTTCTGCATTGTTGTTTTTGTTTTACAGTCATATAAATTTTACCAAAAAATATTTACTTCCCATTATTTAACGGAATAATTTAATACGTGGGTAGTGTAACGGTTAGCTGTTCGGAAAGAGAAATCAGCGAACAGAGTTTGAATTCTGGTCGAGTTCGTTACTAATGGCAGTTTACATGTCTCTGAAAATTTCTGTCTGATTCTCTGAAATGAGCTATTATCCTTATTACACACTGATTTATTTGAACTGGTATCTTCATCTTCGTTGTTATAGTCACAACATTTCCTCAGTGACCTGTTCTATCTGGTAACGTTCACAGGATTTCAAAGCATGACACTTTAGTTTATAAAAACTGATAGGCTGTTCGCATTCCCCACTTCAGTGGGTGAGTTGGTAATTTCGTTGGTAATTTACAATTAAATTAATCACTAATTTCCTATCATTAGAAATGTTGAATATATCAAGGCGTTCGTATAGTACGAATTTCCCCAAGATGAATTATGAGTCAATTAACGAAGGGAGAATCAAGATTAGTTAGTGTGAGTCTGCGTCTAGAATTTTTTTTCTGTCTGATAGGATATCGTTTATCGATCATTTTAGAGATTAACCCCATGGAGGATTATAAATAAATAAAAAAAATTAAAACAATACACTTACAATATAGTTGTGTAAGAAAATAAGACTATACAAAAAAATAAATAAACAAAAATAATAATGTGAAGGTTTTTTGAAAATGTATTCCATGGAGACATGGGCTTAAGTGTTCGTTCCTGAATAATTTCTTTTCTTCAGTTAAGATTAAATTAAATACAAAATTTCTCCAATTGTTTTATTGATTGAAAGAAAAACATCGTTCAAAGTATGTAATTAAGTGAATTTAGACAATTCCCGTTTTGTTAATGGCGTAAAAAAAATCGTTAATCACCGTAAGGGAAAAGTTCGCATTTAAACATGTTTTTCTTAATCACGAAATTATCTTAAAATTAGGCACTCCTTCACACACACACACACACACACACACACACACACACACACACACACACACACACGACAATTCTACTCCTGCAGCTTCTTCTCTCGCACTTCCCGCCTGTGAAACTCGCTCCCATATTCTTGCTTTCCTGACGGCTACAACATCCAGAAATTTAAATGCAATGTCAATACTCATCTACTAACCACTTGAATCTAGCCCTTCCTCCACCCCGTATATCCTTCCCTTTCTCTCCCCCCTTGCAACTGTCATCACACCTGCATTTTCATCTTTCTATTGCTTCTTCCTAATTGGTTTGTAATCCTCTTCTCCCTCCTCTAATTAATTTTCTTTCAGTTATGTAGCCCCCCGCACATCAGTGGCATTTACACCTTGCCCGAGGTGAAATGATTAAAACACACACACACACACACACACACACACACACACACACACACACACACACACACACACTATTCAATATATAAAAAGTAGATGCTATCTCCGTTTGCTGCAGATTGTACAACTGACATGACTTAAGAATTTCAGTCATGGTGCGTTTTTTTTTTTGTTTTGTTTTGTTTTTGTTTTGTTTTTTCGTGGAAGGGTCTGTCTCACAAGTGGTCCCGATTACACGGAGATTTAAATTTTTTATTTCTAGACTCGTTACCAACCAAAGCTAGAGAACGCAATCTGCTACGTAATTTAACCCATAGCTGGAGCGTGGAGAACCAGATTTGCATTCATAACTTTACTCAAGGGTATCTGCGCGACAGTGAGCGTAACATGCTCGACCGGAATTCGAACTAGGTTCGTTAATTTCTTTTTCCGAACCGTTAACCGATATACTAACCGCACATTAAATTATTAAATTAAAGGTGGGGCAATAGTTTTCGTAAAATTTATATCATTGATATAAAATGGCAAAAAAGAAACCATAAAAATCATTTTTCCACTAAACAGAAATAGTTTTTTGTATTTTGAATGTGTATTTTTACATTTGGAAGCAGCGGAGATATGGTTCTACAGAAGGATGCTGCAGATATCGTGGACCGAGCATGCGAGCAACGATGAGATGCTGGAAAGAATGGCAACGAAAAGGAAATTAATACTGAGCATGAGGAAGAGACAACTGAAATTCCTGGGACATGCAATGAGGAAGGAGGGCTTGGAGAATCTGATACTGACTGGCCAGATAGAAGGAAAGAGAGACGGGAAGGCAGCGGATAACATATTTGCAGGGCCTGATCAGGTGGATGGCGGAACGGGGGTTGCCAGGAGTAACAGGAGCAAACATACTAAGAGCCACAAGGGATAGGGAAACGTGAAGGGACAGGGCACACAGAATAAGAAAAATTTTACATTTAATGACAAACTCTTATGTCATTGAGGAGAGTTTTCAAATGCTATTTCTTTGTGATTTTCTAACCCCAGTCTATTGGTTCTGATGAAAGTTAATTTACTTTAATATTAAATCATGAATCAGATGTAAACTATATGTTAAATGAGGATAACAATGTATAGCAAATGTACAGAAATATATTCTTACCTTGTCTTTGTGCGCACATGAGTGTGCGAACCCAGCAGTATTAAAAAAACTATATGACTCCAATAACAGTTCAGTCGCAAAAGTCTTTCTTAAACAAGATGATGACATAAAGCCGAGCGTACGATCAACTGGCAAGGGATGAACTAATTTGAATCTTGTAAAAAGGCTACACGTGTGCAGACATTGAATTGGGATTGAATTAATAACAATAGCACTGATTTAACCGGTGATCCCTAGCGAAATGTTCCTTTCGTCATTTCTGTCTACATTTCTGAGATTATTACCGTACATTGATTTATTCGAACACGTGACCACATCTTGGTTGTGGTCCTGGGTATGACGGTAAACTGCATCCGGCAGCAAAGCCTCTGATTGGGAAGTTGTGAGAAGCATGGAACCACCTCTTAATTGAAACCAAAAACTATAATTTTACCAAGTTAGAGCAAATTCTACAGCAAGAACCACGATAAAAGGGCTGAAATCCTGATCTTGATCAGACCTGATTCGATATCGGAGTACCGATTTCCGGGGGGGGGGGGGGGTCGGAAAAAATAAGTAGCCCATGACCTGACTGGAAGTCAAAAAAATATTTTTTGTGAAGTTTGGTGAGAATCGGATAAAAATTGTGGATTTGTATAAAGGACATACAGACAGATAGACAGACAGACAGACAGATAGACAGACAGACACACAAACATCTTGCCTTTTATATAAATAGATACTTCTTTATGGGCTTTTCGCACTCGTTATTTTATTAACAAAAATGTTTGTTTAGCAGTAGCGATAATATTGGTAACAGAACTAATAATAATGTAATGCTTTAAAAATTGAACCTAAGGTAGGTGAGTCGTCTCCCTCTGGTTAACTCCACTCCCTAGGGAGTATGTTCATTAGAATCTTCTTTTAGCCGGCATCTTGTATTTCGTCGCAAATTGTTCTGTTTGCGGCTATAATATAATACTAAATAAACAATTATGAGTCCACTTAATTGAAATCCTTGTGTAGTAGAGTGCCATACGTGATACACGCTTGGGCGATCATGTCTCGAAAGAGACATGACTGACTGAACAGTAGGTTGCCATTACTTTCTGCGGCAGACTGATTTCCAACGAAGGCTATAGAACCCAATCTGTTCTGTTATTTAACCTATAGCTGGAGGGAAGAGACGGATTAATACATTTCCCAAGTTTATTTGCGCGAAAGTGAATGCAAGGAATTCAACTGGAATTTAAACTCGGCTCTCCGATTTCGCGTTCCGAGCCTATATCCACTGCACCACAACGCACATAAAGTCTAGGTATCATAGCGAAGAACTCATACGAACAATTACCATGAGTATATTTATAGAAAATGCACAGAGAGGTAGCCTTACGGCGGTTGGTAAGCCTGTTACTCGGTTTTGTTAGGGGAACTACTAGGGAAATCCACAAGTTGAGTAAGGGATTGAACAGTGGAAAAATTTAATATCTGAATAGCGGCAACATCAGTGACTTTAGAACATTTCATCCACGTGTCATGGTGAGCATTAAAGTCATTGAAGACAAAGATGTTTGCAGATGGATGGAGAGAAAGTGTCTTTTCTATAATGTCAGAGAGTCTAATATACTACAGTCTTGGGACGATGGAGAGCGATGAAGAAAAAAGAGAGAGCTAACAAAGTTTAGTAACGAAAGACGGAAACACATGAAAGGGTAGTCGACGGCCTCAGGTGACAATTCTCTGGCAATCGGAAGATTATCCCGGATGTAAACACTAAGGCAATGCATGTGAATACTGGAATCTTTTCAGCAAAGAGGAAGATAGCCTGAAACCAATAATTTATTGGTAGCAATAGAAGAATTAAGTTATTTTCACAGAGAGCAAAGATATCTGGCGACCGTTCCAAAAGGCATGATTCTACGCTGCAAAAGTTGGGACTGATACTACGAATATTAATGAAAGAAAGACTGAGGGGATAGGTTTTTGTTTTTTGTTTTTTTACTGGTTTAGTTGTATTTCTTTTTGTTGTGTTTTCCATAATATTCATTTTGTCGGGAGAGAGAAAATACTACCGTAATTGTTTGTCGTCAATGGCAGAACAAACCAGCCAGAAGACGGCTGAGAACAGAGCATAGTGCGACTACAAGGTTGCCTACGGGAAATACATGTAGGGACACCTATCCATGCGTGACATGATACTACAAATATCCCATTATTATGCAGTTATTGATCAGAGCAGCCTCTCTAAGCGCTACCAAAGAATTCAGGCCTTTAATGACCAGTTGGAAGTAGCAGTCAATGGTGTAACCTCACGCTTGGGCGATTATGTCCCTTTCGCGACATGACTGATTAGACAGAAGATTTTCCCGCAGTAGGTTTCTATTACTTTCTGGGATAGACCGGTTGCCAACCAAGGCTACAGAACCCAATATTTCCTGCTATTCAACCCATAGGTAGAGGGAGAAGAGATGCATTAATACATTTTTCCAAAGGTGTTTGTGCGCAAAATGTTGTGTCGTGGCTCGTACCATGATGTATAAAAAGACAATGTGCGCTTAGCACGGGATTGTCTTCGTGAAGTAACACCTACTACTGCCAGAGACTGTAAATATTGTAAATACCTCTTTATTGTACCACTCTGGTAATAAAGTAGTTTATCTACATTTCACTGTATATCTCTTCATTCCACGACACAACACAAGTAAATGAAACGAATTCAACTGGAACGTCTACTACCAACTAAAAAAATCGGAGTGGCAAAACTTTATTCAATATTGCTGCATCAATTTTTCAGAATTGATATGCAACAGTAGGTATATTCTAAATAAAATAAGTTGGGTGGAGGGAATTAAGTAAAAAGTTTGATAATCAATACTAATGGAGACAGTAAAATACATGACAAAAGAGGGATAGGTGAAAACATCAGAAGAAATATCAATTAACAAAAAAAAATTAATAAAATTGAAAAAAATAGCGCAGACATTTAAACATTTATAACAACAGGATGGCATAAGACACTTCGATTTACTTACAAAGGACTTTACAAATTCTCCACTTCAAGCATTTATGTTTTTTATGGTTAAGGTTAGCTGACTTATTTTCAATGGTGGTTTGATGAAAACTTGGCCGACTCAGAAATGCATCTCAGGATTCCGCAGCCAAAGTCTTAGACTGGCTATTGGTGGAGAAGGTGGTAACGGAATGAAGTATCATTTAAACAACGGGAGTAAGGAGTCAATATTCATTCAATTAGTGGACTACCTTTCCTTTTTTGTTCTTTTTCTTTCTTTTTTTTTTCTTTTTTCTTTTTTGCCTCGATCACAGGATCAGATTCATTCGCAAGTCACCAAAAATAAGTCATCCACAAACAAACTCAAATATCAAATAATACGCATATATATATATATATATATATATATATATATAGTAGTAAGAACTAATGGAATGGCATTAGAGAGCTCGGAGCATTTACTTTTTAACAGTGCTCGATCCATACTATAGCAATACTTTTAATAATATTTTTATTATTACAGTTTATAAATAAACATTTTTTCGCTACACAAGAAATGTCATGTTTCGGTGCTATATTAAGCACCTCATCAGGGGATACCTGAATATAGCACCGAAACAAGGTAGCTCCTGTATAGCGAAAAAATGTTTTTTTATAATTACTACAAATATATATATATATATATATATATATATATATATATATATATATGTGTGCGTGTGTGTGTGTGTGTGTGTGTGTGTGTGTGTACATTGACTTATAATTCAATGAGGGGAAATCAAATCCAGTTTAAACAGTTCCGGTCGGTGGGTGGGGGCTGAAGTAAAAAGTTTGATAATTAATAGTAATGGAGACAACAAAACTAAACTATCGCCCGGTTCACACTTCACCCTTGTCTATTGAACGCGTGAAGAGGCTCATCCCTTGTTCCCTGCTTAGCATGTGGTTTCCGGCTTTCTCTTTTCCAATCTTTTCACTCTTACGTAGCCCCCTGCACATCAGTGGCGTTACCGCCTTGATCGGGGTGATATTAAAAAAAAGGAAAACAAAAAAGAAAGATGGGCGAAAACAAAAAAATGATATAATTTTAAAAAATAACAGACGTATGCATACACACATGGATATAAAATTCACTGAAGCAGATTAAAATCCACGTTAAACAGCTGGTATGTAATGAAAAGATTATAATGAATCAACTCTTAAGTGTAATGCAAAGGAAGTTGGTTCCCTGTGTCGCAATAGATAATTTTTTTCTCAGATATTTATGAGTTTACCATTCGTCTTGCATTTAATACTTCTGCTAAATCTTCTATAAATTTAGAGAATTCTTGATAAGATCCAAAGAAGTCGTTGCAAGTTTTCGTTACCTAGTAGTATGATTATATTGTCATTCCTCAGTTTGGGTTTTGATTGCCAACCTATCTAATCTCGTGATATTTGTTTTAGGCGGCTTGGTTTTCTCCAATATCTCTCTCATTTTCCATCTTAGCTCATCCACACGAGCCTGGGGAATGTTCAAGGCTATTTCCTCGATTCGAACAATGATGTCCAAATATAGTATCCGCCTGATGGTTGTTGTGAACTTGAGACACTTGTGGATTTATTAAGTTTTTACAAATATAAGACCGCTCCAAGTGTTGTGTTTTGAAAAGCCATTTTAACATAGAAATCCACAGCATATATATAAATATACATATAGATAAATTTTGGTATTCATAATAATTAATGTATGCTCTTTAATAATAATTTTAACTTATTTTAAGACAGAAATATTCTTGAAGTATAGAAGCCCTTAATTATAAACATGGCAAAACATGATCTTCATTTACATTCCTTGCATGAGTTCAAAATTGAGCACAGTGCCTCCAAAACTTCTGCTAATATCAATAGAGCATGAGGAGATGGGTCCAAAGATGATTGGACAGTACGAAGGTGGTTCCAGAAACTCTGTACTGGTGATGGAAGCCTTGTGTCTTAGTGGCTTTACTGCCTTTCATAGGATGACACCGATTTAAAAAAATACGCTGATTAAGCAAAAATAGCTACATTCTTAAGAAAACTTGAGTCAGTAAAGGGTAAATTTTATTGCTATTATTATTATTATTTATTAATATTTGGTAAAACCCTTCAGGAAGTAAAATTCCCTCTGGCCCTAACTGAATTTGGGCTTTTAAAAACACCTCCAAATTTAAGTCGATTCTTCGAAATATAGAGGTTGGTCCCAAACATTTAGCCTTTACGCGATAACTTTTCGATAACTTAACCTTGAGAAAAATATGAATCCATTTCCTTCTCTAGTTATGGGTTTAATAGTCAGATGTAAAATAAAATCGCCGATTGATAGATATAAAAGTTGAGATAATAATGTTCTGGAACAAAATATCAACATCTTTCAGCAAGTGTTCTAAGAACTAAACTTCAAGAAAATACATTCCAAAACAAAAACTATGGCCTGGAATTAGAACGAAGGCAGTGATGGTCCCAACCCTACATAAAAATCATCAAAATCACGATATAGAATTAATAAATACAAACCATTCAAATACATAAATATATCAATCAGTGATAAGAAATTTAGTATAGGAGAAAATGAAACAGAACATAGATTAGGCTGCACTAGAGATAGTTTCATACAATACCGCTAGTTGGTGCAATTGTAACCCTATTTCTACATATGAAAAATGTAATTCTTAGTTTAATACGACGGAGCGAAAGAAATTATTATTAGTGGTATTGTTGATTTTGCAGTTTATTGAAAATCGCGACATGAGCTCTGATTAAAAATATTTAATACCTGGATGCTTGTAAAATCTGGAAAATATAAAAACTAGCTGAAAATTGGGGAGAAAGGAAAAATATATTTTTTGTATTGTTATTCAGAAGCGAGTTTTTGGTCAGTGGAAGTGAGAAATCGCGATAGTCAAAACAAATTATCAAAAACTTTTGGCGAGGTTAAGAAGGTCAAGCTTTGACTATAAGAATAAAAATGAATTATAAATCTCACTGGAGTTAAAGTTTCCAAGCTAAAGGCTGGATTTGCTGACGTAATCAGTTGAATTAAGAAGAAGAGGACAAAGAAAGATTACGTCAAAGGAGAGATTGCTGTTCATTGGTTGAACCAAGCCCCCACCTTGAACTGTGTGAAGTGATCTCATGGGTCAAGGATTTGATTTGCATAAGATACCTCGGGTCTCACCGCATCCCGCAAGAGAATTTGGGACAAGTATAAAACTCGAGACCCCGAGTAGAAAAATCAGTTGGAGTTGTTGTTGCAGTTCGTTAAGTTGCAGTCGAGATGTAACGACTGAGGAAAAAAAGTTCCCAACCGGGAGCCATGCCGATTGGGTGCCAGCCGTAAAGACAGTGACAGTCGTCTTCCACAGAGCTCCTAGCAGAAGATGTAAAGAAACGTAGAAAAGCCTGCTGCGGATAAACTTAAAAGAGTTAAAGTTGAATAATGCGCCTCAGATAGATTCCTAGTTGAAGATGTAATGCGCCTCTGACAGAGTCCTAGCTGAAGATGTATAGAAACAGAAAAATCAAGTTAAGTTAGAGCTGCCGAGCGACAGAAACAAGACGAATCTACTATCATCACCTACCCACTACTTCATTTCGGTTATTTTCGTAAAGCTTCGATGAAGAGCCCTGAAAGAACTTTTTGTTTTAAATGTAATTGGAAAAATTGAAAGCTCTAATTATTCTAAACGAATCTTTCGCTCCGTTGTGAAAATTGAATTCGACGATTGTACATTCTGCTTTTGTTGTTAATTATTTTTTAAATATATATATAAAGACGTTTTCGCAACTCATCCAGGCATCTTCGAACTTATTTATTTATTTTTTTATGCTGTGTTTATTTTATCAACACAAGTGTACACGTGTGTCCGGTCTGGTTTGAGGTGGTAGAGAAACGGCTACCGGGTTTTCAATGTGTCTTTCCTGAGGTCAACATACACAGCGTGGGCAGGAAACTTCATTGTTGTAACAGACGTCTTGAGGACCAGCTGTTGTGACGAGATCATCATCACAACTAGCAGCACGAGAGCGTCGTCATAATTGGTGCCGTGTTCGACAGCATCAACACTGACTCATGTTCCGTTCATCATCACCACAACAGGTTCCGGAGCAGGGGGCAGCGAGCCAGCCGAGCCAGGTGTCACACAATAACCAAAACAATAATCTCAAAACTCTAGTCATGTTTGTAAATAGACTCGTCAGATGGAGACATTCATAGGAATATCATGCATGACGCCAAACTCGTTCATAATATCAAAACTCTCAATAGCTTTCTATGATCATTATCGAAAATGGCCCCGAGCCAATGAATCTGTCTGCAACGCTTTCTCAGATCAATTATTAAATTGGTTTTGAGTGAATAAAGCCAGTAGTGTCTCAGCATGAAATATCTTTCATCGAACTTTGTAGACTGGCACTACAGAATCACAAACAAAAAATAGTACCAAAGGACAGAAACCACATCACTTGAGGACTTTCAACAACAGCAACAGCTAAAGTAGTTGCCATGTGTCATGTGACTCGAAAGAAATGCTGTGGTGCCCTCCTACGAGGAATGAACCCTTCCTCTTGCTATATAATTGGCGACGAAGATTCACAACAAAAACTAATGACATATTCAAGATGTTGTCATTTTACACTACTTCAAACAACAAGTTAGAAAGGAAAAACCCCATCAGTACTAAAATGAGCAAGAAAATATACTGAACTTAAGAAACCTATTTTCCTAACAGAATTGTTTCAACATCTGTCTATATTTCCGAGGTATTGTTCGGACATGTTAATCTCATCTTTGTTGTCATATTCACGACATTCCAACGTATATGACTTGAAGAAGACCGGAGTGTACAACAGCCGAAACGTCGTGAATACGACAACAAAGATGAGAATAACAGTCCGAACAATGTAAACAGAGAAAATAGAATTGTTTTAATAAAAATATTTTTTAAATTTCATCCGACAATAGCACTGGCTGCTCGGTCAATGGATACCGATTGCTTCCATATAAGGAAAAAAGTTCATATTTCTATGACTATTAATATGTGTGTATATGCATGGGTCTGTCTTTGTATTTATGCGCGTTTGCGTCTGTTTTATTGGAAGGATACTTCTGCAGCTTGTGGTGTAATGGATATCTGATAGGAATGAGAAACCGGAGAGCCAAGTTCGAATTCCAGTTGAATTCATTGCATTCACTTACACAAAGGTATGAATCTATCTCTTCTCCCTCTAGGTATGCATTAAATAGCAGGACAGATTGGGTTCTATAGCTTTGGTTTGCAATCAGTTTACTGCAGAAAGTAATGGCAGCCTACTGCGGGAAAACTTCCTTATTTATTCAGTAATCAAAATAGGCATAATTGTCCAGGAGTATATCACGTATAGCACTTAACTGATTGACCGACTGACTGACAATAGCAAAAAGCAATGACATCATGCAACTCCGTACGATACAATATAATGCAAGAAAAAATAAAGTCGAAAATAAGTTGAAGTTAAATGGTGTTAAATATTTGTTAATTAATATATATATATATACTAGCAGTATAACCCGGGGTTACTTGGGTGTAATGAAAGCATTAAAACTAATCCATGGTCCTGGAGTTCAGACTGTTTGGACGTTGGCACGAAAGACTAAAAAGCAATAGTTGTTTCCAGTTAAAGTGAAACCGTAGACGGAAATAAAAATGAATAGATGTAAGTCAAATTTTGATTTCCTGGTATCGATATCAATTTTTTTTCGTCATAAACTGAATTTTAAAGGCTAAATAAGTCCTCTGAGTAAATGGTATCATGACTGAGACTAAGAATTACAATTATACCTACTTAGAGCCAAACCTGAAGAAAAACTAAAATAAAAGGGCTGAAAAAATACAGACATACAGACAGATAAACAGACACACACAAACATCTTGCCTTTTATATATATATATATATATATATATATATATTATTGGTTTTCTGCACTATTGTAAGAACTGCAACCTTGAAAATTCTGAACATCGTTTCTTATGTCTTTGTCTTTGAGTGTATCAAATTTGATTAAAATCGGACCACTCTTTCTATAACCCGTTTTTTCGAATATCGATTTTCGATATTTATCGGGGGTACCTCGACACAAAACTTAGCTAAGAACACTTGCAGATGCTTATAGTACAAATGTGT
The DNA here is from genome assembly GCA_037127315.1 of Ascarosepion bandense. Taxonomy (NCBI): domain Eukaryota; kingdom Metazoa; phylum Mollusca; class Cephalopoda; order Sepiida; family Sepiidae; genus Ascarosepion; species Ascarosepion bandense. The sequence goes on along the minus strand of JBBBDQ010000870.1, from coordinate 36,468 downwards.
AAATTTTCAAGAAAATCGGTTCAGCCGTTTCGGAGTCTATAGGTAACGGACACACACACACACACACACACACACAGACAAAGTTCCATTTATAAATAAGTTTATATATATATATATATATATATATATATATATATATATATATATATATATATATATATATATGATTATTTGTCTTGTCTCGAAATTCTATTAAGTCTTCTATATTTTCTGATCAATTCTCCTGAAATGAACATTTAATTTTATTGATTAAACTGGTCAGCACGATTCTTGGTGCCAAGAAACAAACATGTTTTTTTACCTAATTTGATAAAGGCTGATTCCAAAAAAAGACCTTAGATTTTCATGGCTAGCTACCGTTTTTGAGAAATCGGAGAGTCGAGTTCGAATTGCAGTTGAATTCGTTGCATTCACTTACGCACAAATACCCTTGGGAAAGGTATGAAACCATATCTTCTCCCTCTAGCTATGAGGTTAATAGTATCACCGATTGGATTCTATAGTCTTGGTTTGCAACCAGTCTACCGAAGAAAGAATGGCAACCTAGTATGGAAAAATTGTCTACCTAGTCAGTTATGGATCGAAAAAGACATGATCGCCAAAGCGTGTATCACGTAGTGCATTTAACTGACTAAATTGTGTGCAGGTGTGTGTTGTTGGATTTTGATTACTGCATGTCAATAACTCAGCAACAGTAATCATTTCACCTGAAGAAGTAATCAGATCAAACGTTATGAGGGAAAAGAAAATGGCGATATTAAAACTAGAGTAGAAATGAACATTGATTCTTTTTTATTCTGTCGGGAACTTACCTCTCCACGACGGACAAATTGTGATTCGAGGTCAGCAAACCACTGACCAACCTTACCACCTTCAGGCTTCGGAGAGCACACCTGACGCTCTGCTGTTAATGCATTGCTGCGTGGGAAACTAGAATACTTCATTTGCACCGGTTGTTGCTAAAAGCCGAGTCACGACTGATCCCTGCCAAAAGCCGAGAACATAATTTTATTTTAAGATGAAACAAGTATTCTGCGTCAAATAAAGATCAAAAACAAGCAAAAATTAGTCCTCACTGATTTTTTATCCAATTAAAAAAGAGGGAAATATTTCTGTCCAATCAACAAACAGCGCATAAATGTTTTTTCTTTTCTTTTTTTTTTTTCCAAGACCAACACATACTAAAAATTCAGCTTTATTTTCCAGTTTGTAAACACTTGGTTTTCTCATTCGAGATTCAGTCAGTTAATTGCCATACGTGATACACGCTTGGGCGATCATGTCTCGAAAGTGACATGACTGACTGGGCAGAAGATTATCTCGCAGTAGGTTGCCATTGCTTTCTGCGGTAGACTGGTTGCCGACCAAGGCTATAGAACCCAATCTGTCCTGCCATTTAACCCATAACTGGAAGGAAGAGACGGATTAATACCTTTCCCAAGGATATTTGCGCGTAAGTGAATACAATGGATTCAACTGGAATTCGAACTCAGCTCCCCGGTTTCTCGTTCCGAGCCGATAACCACTGTACCAGAACGCACATCCTACATTCGAGATTACATATATTTTAACCGACATTCGCACTTTAGTATTTTTCCGCATTCAGTGCTTATCAACTCCTGCAAGAAAAAAATATTCAAATGAACGCCATTAATCGGCATTTTCTTCTTTTTTTTTTAGGTATGTTTACTGATCATGTGGCAAACTCGTCTTCCTGAAAATTGATTTCTGCTTCTAAACTGTTGCCGTAGTCATATATCAATTTCACTCAAGGTCATTTTTTAATACAGTTATTCTAACAGACGCTCGAACGCACAATAATGAGTATGAATGTTCTGCAATATTTACAACACTTTATTATACGACCTTTGAAGTATATGTTGTTTGGTAACCCTTAAGTGGTGCGAAAAGGTTATATGAACGCGCACGCAAAACAGGTAAAAAAAACGAGATAATTCATTTACTTAAAGAGTAGTTGCATGCTTATTTTCGCATTAATTATAGACAGAAACTACAAAAAGGGCATTTGAACTCTTTCTGTTCAGAAAAATAAAGAAGAAGATCGAAAACAAATTTTAAGATGCTAAATTTAAATATTTTTAACAGTATGACATTTCTTAAAGCATTTTATACACAACGAAACTGTGCATTCTTTGCACTAACTTGGCACTAAGTACGCATGTAGATAAAGAATTATTTTTGACCTGTTCAACTTTCACTTTTAGACAAATAATTTCATATGAGGTCAGGCTTAGACCTGCTACTGGTGACATGTAACCCAGTCCAACTTGCCACATGAATGGATGGTTGACACTTAAAAGAGCGTTTATCCTGGTGAGAGTCACCCCTCAGGACAAAAAGCAAAACCTGTCAAATACCGGATGAATCTTTTATAGAAGCCAACGGACATTTTTTTTTGTGTGTGTTAGGAATATGAGACAAATTAAGACAATCTTAGACATGCTGTGACCAGTCCGGTTTTGTACCCAGTTACCGCGTATGCTGGGTGATATTTGACTAGATACCTGAGCGTCTGCGCTTATGTTCCCCACGTTAAAAACCGACCTTGTGTCACCACTCGCTCCAGTGTAGGAGTAGGGTAAATCTCCATATATATATATATATATATATATATATATATAGTTGCAGGTTTTATTGATAATGACTGACAATATATTATGGTTAAGATTTTATATAAGTTTTCATGAAATTGTATTATTTTTTTTTCTTGTCAGAACATAAATTATATAAAAATTGCCCAAATGTTTTATTTCGGAAATACTTTCAATCATTACCAAAGATAAATTTTATTTTACTTGTAAATGAATGTGCATAGTGTTTATTAATTCGTGTAAAATCACGTGCATGTTTTTTTTTTTTCATAATCATATCGCCCCAAGCAAGGCATTTTACTGCCACTGTTTTGCATAGGGTTACATAGAAGGAAAGTTATGAGAAAAAAATGAAAGGTTATAGAGGGTGTCAAGAAGTGGGTAAAAGAAGATTGAGAATACTGTTGAGAGTGGAGTGGACGGAGAAAAAAGCATGAGAGAGAGGGGATGCAGGTTAGTGAGATAGGAGATGACTATTGACTTTACATTTAAATTCTTGGAGATTGTAGATGTCAGGGAAGCAATAAATGGAAGGGAATTCTCCAGGCGGGAAGTGCGAGAAAAGAAGTTGCAGCAGGAGAATTTGCGTTTACATTTTATTGTTTTCCGCCACTGAGTAATTGACTGTGTCTGAGCTGTCAAATCGGGATCGATCCCATTACAGATTCTCTGTTGGATTCTGTTAAGGACATCTAGGTGGATAGCAGGAGCACCCGACCAGATATGGCAGCAGTATTCAATGCCCGGGCGGATGGTAGATTTATATATGTGCAGTATTGTTTCAGACGAGAAAACTTCCTGGTTCTACACAAAGAACCGACTCTTTAGCAGCGAATTTAGTTATGGATTCTATATAGTCATATTCCAAAATTTTATATTCCAAAAACCTGCAAAAAAGAGAAAATGTTACCCAAATACACAATATATATATATATATTGGTTGATTGCTTAATACTTAGTTTTTGGTCCTAATAGGGTTAGACCAGTACACATTTGTATTAAAAAGTGTTCGATACAATTATATTGTAGAACTTTTGAATATTTTCCATTTTTAAACGAGTTATTTCGCTACCCAGGTTTCTACCATGGGTGGTGTCTTCAGGCGATTTTTAATAACTGATTTTATCTTTTACCGTTTTTCTTTTTAAGAACACTCTTGTAATGATGTTTTATTTGAACGTTCACGTGGTAGGGAATTTATAAACGCGCATTGTTTAAATTAAAACGAATTATGACGTTTTCATCCATGGTTATATGAACCTAAGAGGTATTTCTTAGTGTGGATGCATTTTGTCATAATTTCTGTTCTTTCATTTAACAGTTCGTCTTTATTTGGGTATATCATAATTTCTGATTTTTCCTCTTGACATAGTCTACATATTTGTCCACCGTTGTAAGGCTTGGCTGTTTTTACAATGCTCCACGTTATGTATGGTTTTTTTTTCATATTTTGATTTCAATTTCCAGACGTGTTTAGCCAATTTTGTCTTGTTTTTTAATTTTTCTATTTCAAATGTAGATCTGTGGTTGAACCAGCTGGTCTTAACCTGGTCTTTGTTTGAGCCCAAATATATTTTGTTTAGGCCATCTGGGTCATGTACCTCTGCCTTACAAATTATTTCTTTTGTGATGCAGAGACCTTGAAGTGGATATTTATTTTTGTCCCTGCAGTTGCATTCTTTGTTGGTGGTTTTGTTTTGTATGATGCTATTTAAGTTCCTGGCTTTTTTTAAATAAAATTATCTAAATTATTAGAGCAACTATAACTTAGTTTGATTGTGTTTCTGTTGAAAATTTGTTTAGTTCTGATTCTTTTGGAAAGTGCTTATCTATTAGTTTAAAAAATATATGTCCTATTTTGGTCTTTATTTCTAAATTAAATGGTGGGTTGAACCAGATAATGTTTCGTTTTCTATTGTTGTTTTTGATTTGTCTGTTTGGTTGAGAATTATATTGTAAAATGTTTAGTGCATCCTCATATATAATTTTTTTTTCATTAAATATTGATTTTTTTGACGAATTATTAGATAGTAGCGAAATAACTCGTTTAACGCTCTCACACCCTGATTGAGCATTCTGGAAGAATGGTAGACTTCGAAAAACAGTAGCTACCTTTGACATTTACGCATCGTTCATTCAGCAATGAATTAGAACACTCTCAGCTACTGGGCGTGTATAATGATAATATAAACGCTAAAAAGTCTGCCTTCTTCTACCGAGTGGCTGTAGCTCAGAGGTAGAATCCCTGACTGACGCCAATTCAGTCGGGTTTCAGTCCTGGGTAAAAAGCAATCGGCTGTCTGTGATATAGCGAAATATCTGTCTGCGGATGACTATATATATATATATATATATATATATATATATATATATACACACATATAAAGAAATTTTAGAATACAGTTTTTGCTCATCTCACAGATTTTTAGCACTCTATGACCAAGTCGGTAGCTCTATATCCTCTGAAATTAAATCTTAAATTATCTAGCTATTTTTTATTAAAATATTTTAGAATGTCAATTTACTTCATTAAAAATAGCAAAAAAACATTACGATCTACTTTATTAAAAATAATTAAAAACAGAAAATGACAGATTTTGTTTTGTATTTTTCGATTTATTTCATTTGAGATAACTAAAACATGCGTGCTTTATTGAACTATTTTTAAATGTCAATTTACCTTATTGAAAATAATTAAAAACAAAAAACTAGTTCATATTTTGTATAATGCCTTTTTAAATGCCTTAAATGAAGAAAAATATTCACTAATTAAGGTTTTAATCCTTAATAAATAACTGTTCTTCGGTTAGAAAAAAAAAGTTATGTTTTTCTGGTGCTGAGTTGTCTCGGTGTTGAGTTGTTACGGTGCTAAGTCGGCGGTGTTGAGTTGTCCCTACGCTCAGTCGGTGATAGTCAGTCAGCGGTGATGAGGTGTCTTGCAGCCATTCGTGGTTTATATGAAAACGTGTATTCTATTTTGATTCTGCGTCCTTCTCTCATAGTAACTGGCTTTAAAATATCATTACGTTACTGACAGGTGACTGCAAGTAAAGACATTAGCATAACATCGTATCAGAGAAAGAGTTAAGAAGTAGAAAAAAAATCAATATCAGCTCAAAAATAGTATTTTCCCAAACCTTTTTGCTCAAGACCCTGAACACAGTATTAAGGGATAGAAAAATGTTTTTAGCAACAAAGAAACAAATACTGAACTGCTATGTCCTGTCTGATAATGTAAAATGATGGACAATCTCCCCACTGATGAAAAGAAAAATACTTGACGTAACGAAGATGAGGTTCTGCCAACAGATGCTTAGAATACGACAGACAGAATATGTAAAGAACGAGGAACTTTTAAGGAAATTTGTAACTACAGGGAAACTGATACTTACAATTAGAAAGAGTTGAAGTTTCTGGGACTCATAATGAGGAAAGAAGACCTGGAGAATTTAACGCTTACAAGACAGACTGGAAGGAAGACTAGTGAGAGGAAAACAGTGATCAACCTACTTCCTTAGTTCGAGGATATCAAAACAAAGCAAAATGGTTTACTAAAGAGGCGAGTTACTTTCTCGCAACAAAATACGGGACGCTGTGGAAGGCCATGGTCGTTTACATCCTGAAAAGACATGGTATGTAAAAAGAAATTTAAATGAATTAGGGTTAGCTCGTTTGAAATTATGTAGCTAATTACAGTTGTTTGCAGTGTGCGATTGATTTGTTTTGTTGGTCCTTTGAAGCCGAAATAATTTTGTATTGTAAGGGTAATTCATTTTTTGTGAGCAAATATTTCATCAACAATATTTGAAAATATAAAATAATTTTCTATGTACAAATACTACTATTTAACCCATACCTGGGAGAGGAGATGAGTTCTGTTATGGCGCCAGATCTACATTTGAATGAACTCTTCCTACTTCATAAATACTAACCTGCAAGACTTTCTAAAGGAGTCAGTCGAGACGCAGTGTAATTTGACAGTTCGGACGGACACATGTATCTGCTGACTAAAAGCTCTCTTTTTTGTATATACAGTACTGTGCAAAAGTATTAAGACAAGAACTATTTTATCTTTTATGAGGCATATTAACAGAAAATAAATAATTTAATTAAAGTAATTTGATTTTATTTACTCAACAAATGCTTTAACAAGAAAAAATACTTGTTACAAAATAAATTTAATATTTAGTATAATAGCCTTTTGCTTTGATCACAGCATTCATTCTGTCAGGCATTGACATCACACGCTTCTTCAATGTATCTAATGGTATTTCCTGCCAAGCAGCTTGTATTTGTTTCCAAAGTGTGTCTAGCGAAGTAACATTAGATTTATCAATTTTTTTCTTATCCAAAATATCCCATATGTTCAATAGGATTGAGATCAGGGCTTTGTGGGGGCCAATTCAAATTCCGAAGCCTTCCTTCCTTCCTCTTCCTTTTTAGTTAAATTATTCTTATAAAGGTTTGAAGTATGTTTAGTGTCATTGTCTTGTTGATAAATAAATCCTTGTATTAATACTTTTGCACACTACCGGTAGTGTGCAGAAATGTTAGGACAGGGGTGATTTTAAACTTTATTTTGATGCCTCATAAAAGATAAAATAGTTATTGTCCTAATACTTTTGCATTGTACTGTATGTTCCGTTATTCCAATACACTGCTTCAACCTACCTTCTTCTTTTCGTGTCTTTCTTCCTGGCCTTAACAGGCCGCAACAGGTTCATACCTTTCCAAAGTGTATTTGCGCGTAAGTGAATGCAATGTACTCGGCTGGCGAGGTGTGTGAGTAGATATTATGCTTCTACTTCAGTAATTCATTGTAACAAGCACTGATATAACATAACGTTTCTGTTGACAAGTGAGTGTTTCGGTGAAAAGAAAAACATCATCAACTTCACATCAAACAAGAGGTTAACAAGTATAAAAACAACAAAGTCAGATCTGAAACAGTATTTTTCAAAACACAGATTTTTGACCTCGTGACCTTCAAGACAAAAACATAATTTCAGTGTTTATTCGTTTAGATTGATTCAATAACAATTAACTAAGTTTTACTTTTATTTAATAATCAGTACTAGCGGAACCCGTGGAATTTCCACGGAAGGATAATTATGATTTTCTGGAAAAATTTTACTTTGTCTTACTACAAATGTCTTCAAACATAATAGTATTGGATAATAAAATAACGATAACACAGAGTGTCTAATTTTATTAAAATATCTATAAAAGTAATGTCCATAGAAGTTACTTTAAATCTTAAGCGGCGTATGCACAGACCATAATCAAAATACTGCACGGTATTTTGTGAGAGATTTTGAAAGAGAAAATATTTTTTTTTTATTTCTGAAAAATCATGGCGCCTATGTCCATTGTAAACAGAAAAGACTAACTTAGTAATGACCAAGTGTTGAGAGGCCAGAAATTTTGTTATTAGGTAGCGGGATACAACAAACCTACCTATTTTTACTATATTGTATAAACACACACAATTACTGCTACAACAACCAGCTTAAGCTGCTACTGATACGATAGTATGCTATAGGCCTTCTCCTCCTACTCTCTCACTCTTTACTACTCTTCCGTTTGGCAAAGATGAGAGAAAGGCTGAGGAGAGATAGAGGGGAATGAAAAGCTCGTGTAGAGAGGAAGTGGTGTAACGGACGGAGGAACTAACTAAGTAATTAACAAGGAGAATTATTATATGATCCCTTGATATATTCTGTGTTTGAGTTTTGTTTAATGGCATATCAACCTCTGTAGAGGTTGCAGAGTTCGAATTCCAGTTGAATTTATTGCATTCACTTCCGCGCAAATACCCTTAGGGAAGGTTAATCCGTCTATTCCTTCCAGTTATGGGTTAAATAACAGGACAGATTGGGTTCTATAGCCTTGGTCGGCAACCAGTCTACCACAGAAAGCAATGGCAACCTACTGCGGGATAATCTTCTGCCCAGTCAGTCATGTCTCTTTCGAGACATGATCGCCCAGGCGTGAATCACTTATGGCACTTAACTGACTGACTCCTGATTACTCTTCTTCTGTACTCGCTCGTTAGTGGCATTTCTATTTTCTAATTCTTCCATACCCAGTAAACCCCTTGTGTCATAGTGGCTTAAACGCCATGCTTGGGTTGCACATGATTTTTAAAAAATAGTATGGTCTGAATAGATTTTTGTAGATTTGTTTGTTAAATTGTTCTTTTTTAAATTTTATTTACAGCATTATTCACCCAATAAAATGCCCAAGTGCCACTCAAAATAAAGGCTTCTTGAAAGATGTTGTTTAAGAAGAGGATCGATTGATTGTTTGATTTGTTTTTTACGGATTACCAACCTTTTTCATGTTATTTAAAGCCAGAAAATATATTTAGATTGTCAGAATTTTTTTTAGATAATGGTTTCGTGATTCAAGTCTTACTAAACTTAACCCATAGCTGGGGCGGGAAGAGTTAGATCAATACCTTTTGTGCGTAAGTGAATACAACGAACCCAACGGGAATTAGACCGCGGCTTTCCTATCAACAAGTCCGAGCCATTATTCATTACACCAACCGCAAATATAATCTTATAGCACCCAAGTTGTCACCCACCGAGATACTGACTAGGCTTGACGTTGCTTAACTTCAGTGATAAAAAAGGGGTGGCACGAAATGCAGGCTTGAAGATCTGTTGGGAAGGTCACTGTTAACCTGAGAATTGAAGAGGTTAGAAATTGCAATAATCGAGAATGCATCTCTACTGGAGTCTATTCCGGAAAGCAGCGGCTCTTGGAAGTAGTTTTTCGAATGGAACTTCCTTCTAACCAATGGAATATGAAAAAAAAAATGAGTATTACTCGTGTATCTGACATGGTAGGTCCTAGCTGTAAAGGCATGAACTGGCGGAACTAAAGAATGTAGTTAGTTTGAACATTTGCCATAGAAATAGCAAAAGAATAGCGAGAGGCTAGCAACTCCTTGCTTTGTTATATTTAGTTTTGGCATCTATAGGAGGTGTACGTTTGCACCGTGACCAATTGAACGTCTACAACCTAACTAGGTCAGATCGGCACAATTGAGATATTTTTATACTATACTCAGAAGCTAAGTAAAGTATTAAGAAACAAGAAAATTTTAATTAGAAACAATGAAAAGACTACTGTACTGTTATGTAATACCGGCACTAATATATGGGGAGGCAATCTCAGAGTGCGGAAAGTGTCTGTAAAACATACCCTATATTGACCCAAGCCTTTTGAACGAAATTTGGTGGGTGGAGATGCCCGAATTACAGCAAAGGCATAGGACTACAGGATAGCAGGTTGTGAAGAAGTAGCGGAAAAGAAATCAAGTGGACCAACAGTACTTCTCACATTGATGCTAAGCGGAGGAATCCGAAAAGATTAACGGTCAAGATCACCCAGCGCTATCAAAAGAGTTACTGAAATGCACACGGGGAAGAGGCGATGACCATGGTTGTGTAATCAGCTAATGAAAGATTCCTTATGACTCATGTTTACATAAACTAGAAAACCTTTTACCTGCCGAATATGATGAAGAACAGAAATGGACGGCGACAGAGAGACACGAGAATCCGTGCAAGCAGTGCGACCGGATGCAATTATTGGATTGGAGTGGAACTATCTCTTGGCCAAGTGGAATCTAGAAATGTCGAAAGCAAGTTGTAATTTCTTTCTCAGCCGCCTTCAGTCACTTTCCAACTGGCGTGATGTGGCTTCCCTCTGTCTTTTCTACAAATATTTTCACGGATTCGGCTCTAACAAGCTTCTTTCCCTGGTGCCCCGACAACATGAATTTACGCTTGCTACTTGTTTGGAATCTAGTTTTACCGTTTAAATAGTTAAAAATAACCGCCTCTTCTACTATAATAGTTTATTTTATCGCACTTCCCGTCTGTGGAACTTCCTTACGTTTACTTACTTCCCTGATAGCTACAATCTTCAAACGTTTATGTGCAACATCAATTGCCATCTTTTATCTCATTTATCTCTATCTTTTTTTTTTCTCACACTGTAACCCACGCGCATTAGTGGCGGTCCTGCTTTGCTTGGGGTGAAATGATTCTTTTTGATATGTCCAAAGAAAGTTGTTTTTAAAAGTCATTTACATAACTTCTTCTTATTCTTTATCTTTTTCAAAAATATTTGTGGGATAGGAAAATAAGAATTAAAATCGACCTTCTTCTTCACATTTACAAAAATTCACGATGCCGTGTAAAATCCTGGTTTTCCCCAAAGAGAAAAAGTATTGACCATATGCTTAAAGAAAAAATCGAAACCAGATTTTGCGAGTAGATGTTAAAGTGATTTTCTGACCAATGAGAGCAATTGCAAGACCAAAAAGGACTTAGCGACCTTGTGCGAAAATCTAGATTACTATAAATGACCACAATCAGCGTCAGCCAGTCAGTCAGATGGGAGCAGCGAGTGAGACACAACTAAAATGTAACTTCAACTTCAAGTCGGCCCAGACATAAGGTCACGTTGCACCTTGTTCTCTTTCTCCTTCTTTCTCGTGTGCTTATTTTATTTCTTCTTCTTCATCTAAAGACATTCCTACTGAACAAACGCTCATACATATCTACATACGTATGTATGCATATACTCTTGCAACAAATTACTACTACAAACATTTGTACGAACTCTTGATACCTTTAACTTTCTCATTGAACATTAATTTCTACCACAATTCATGTTGTCCTTTTCATTAATAAATTTTTATTTTAAAATGCAAAATCCATATTTTGTTTTTCCACACTAGTTCACACATTCCAATCTACAACCTGCCGACAACCAACCTTCTGATGAAAACTTTCTGATAATTCTGATGATGATAACTCTGAAATAACTTGTAAGCTG
>JBBBDQ010000870.1:0-22500 GCA_037127315.1 Ascarosepion bandense | reverse complement strand
CCCTCAATCTTTCTCTCTTTGTCTGTCTGTCTCTCACTCTCTCTCGATATACATATTTTGAAGAGATGTTTTATCCAAAACTTCTTATTTGTATAAACTTTATTTTTGGTGGGTACACGTATTTGAGTTCCTATCTCTCTTTTTGTTCTCTTTCGTTTTTAATGAAATTAATAAGAACCGGGATAGATTGAGAAGTCATACTTAAGAAAATTCATTACACCGATATTGGAGTCTCTGTCTGACTGTCTGTCTGTCTGTCTATATATATATATATATCAAATTGCAAAAACCTTATAGATTGCCCGTTAGAGAACAAGTACCTAACAGAATCAATTGTCTATCAATGCGAAATATCTTCAAAGGAAAACCCGAATAATATAAAAATTTATATAGGGAGTACTAATTAATTCATAGCTATATATATATATATATATATATATATATATATATATATAGAGAGAGAGAGAGAGAGAGAGAGAGAGAGAAAGAGAGAAAGATTTATATCTCTCCTTGTGGTCATAGCACTCTATTTGTTTATCTGTCTATTTGTGTGTCTCATATAAATATATAATTATATAGATATATTAATTCTTAATTTCTAGGAATTATATATATATAACACATGACTCAATAAGTCCCAGGTCTGACATATAGATGGCGCTAGTAATAAAAATATTCATATGATTTTTATGAAGTACTCACCTTCAAATGGCACGTGACAAAATTTGGACCCTATTATTAGTTTACAAATTACAGTTATTTAAGTGAAACTGTTGTTACAAATTTTTAAATAATGGAAAAATGAGAATTTCGTGTGTTGATAAGGCATTACTTTCTGATGGGAAGAATACTGTTCAAGCAAAGCAATGATTTGATAGGCGTTATTCGCACTCTGCTCTGTCCGAAACAACGGTTAAGAGGTCGTATGCTGACTTTAAACGCAGTCGTACAGACACAAATGATGCTGAACGCTCAGGTTGCAGGAAAACAACAAAAATCCACAAACTCGCTGTTTTGCTTTTTCTTCTCAGCACACTCGTTTTTGTAACTCCTCAACCGAACTTTGTAACAATTATAACACCGTAGGTTTAATTTTTGTTTCCCTTCTTTGCTGTTTGATTAACAAATGATGATGCTAGTATGACTGTAAATAACCGGCCTTGAATAAGTCATATATGACAACCATACTATCGCCAGCATTAAAAGAAGGGAGTGACCAGTAAACGCTGAAGCGAATTTTACATAAACGATACAATCTACATTGTTTATAATGTTCAAACTGATATCCTCATCTTTATTGCCATATTCACGTTTCGACTGCTGCACGCTCTGGCCTTCTTCAGATGATATTTGTTGGAATTTCAAAGCGAATTCTTTATTTAGTCCGCAGGGGGAGGTTGGCATAATGTCACGCGCCATACATTTTGATATTTCCTGTTTATTTATTTATATATTTTTATTTAGTTAATTCCCATTGATAAGTCATCTCTCCAAGTTTTTGTTCCCTCTACTGTTGCCAGGGATTGAACTCACAACTCTTTGGGTCAAATCACTTTTCGACTTCAGATTCTTAAAAGAGTTGGATATAAACGAAAACTGCTTGAAAGTTAAGAAAAAAGAATTTGACAAACGTAATTGTTATAATTTAAGAAAAACAATTGTTGGACATAAAAGAAAACTGTTAGAAATTAAAGAAAAGAGTTTAATAGAAACGAAAACTGCTAGAAATTTAAGAAAAAGAATTTAATAGAAATGAAAACTGCCAGAAATTTAAGAAAGACGAATGTAATAGAAACGAAAATGCTAGAAATTTAAGAAAAAATTCATATAAATAAAAGCGCTGAAAAACTACATATTGAGATTTATCTTCTTTTTCTATGTGCCCTGTCCCTTCAGGACGTAGGCGATCATTGCTTTCCACGTCTCCCTATCCTTGGTGGCTCTGAGCACGCCTTCTTTTACACCACGCAACCCTCATTCCGTCATCCATCTGATTAGGTCCTTCAAATATGTTATCCGTTGCTTTCCTCTGTCTCTTTTTCCCTCTATCTGGCCTGTTAGTATCAGATTCTCCAAGCCCTCCTTCCTCACTGTGTGTCCCAGAAACTTCAGCTGTCTCTTCCTGATGCTCACTATTAATTTTCTTTTTGTTTCCATCATTTCCAAGACCTCATCATTGCTCACATGTTCGATCCATGATATTCGCATCCTTCTGTAGAACCACATTTCAGTTGCTACAAGTTTTTCCTTAATTTTTGATGATATTCAGCAGACAAGAAAACAGCTTTAGATATGCAATGTGTGTTGAAAATGCGACGAGAAAATTTCATTCAAGTATTAGTCTTTACGTGCATGTGTGAGGAAGATAAATATCAATTTCAATATCTTTGAAAAATGGTTGTAAAATGTTTTGCTTGGAATATTTTTGATCATTAGTGGTATGTAGTCTGTCAAAGTCTGAACCTCTGACCCCAGTGAATAAAATTCTCCAGTTTTATAGACTTTGAGGTGAGCCGAGAAACTTGAAAATATTTTTTATCTCGCTAAAAACTAATGTTATATTAAGCGTGTGGTGGCAAAACAAAGTAGAAACGACGGGGGTTTATGAAATAAATAATTGTTAAGACAAAAGTGGTAAATCGTTGTAAATGTCTCTCGTTAAAAGAAAGAGATAAGCAGGATCATAAAAGTCGTCCGCGGAAGCGTACGGCAGGAGAAGGAGAGGCAGTTGTGACTTACTGCGGCGACAGGCTTTGATGGATATCATTAGAGTTGGTGAGGTCCAGTATTAACAAGCTTGTGCACCGGCCGACTGCCGAAGAAGTCCCTTTTATGGGTTTTTTAATCCTTTTCTTAAGCTCAAGTCAGATTCAAATTTTCTTTTGTTTCATTAGGCGGGAGTGGGTGCTATTGGTGAAAATTCTAAATTATATTTTTCTTAGAGTGTGTAAGTGAAATGGAAGCTATGTGCGGAGCCTATGCGCAGGTGACGAAGTTTTTAGTTCAATCTTGGGTTTCGGAGTGTTCAAATCCGGCCAGTGATGGAAATTTGTGGAACATGAATCAGAAGATGATCTACTTATAGGAAAATTATAATAATAAGAAGTGTTTTTAAACCATGTAGTATGTTTTCTAAAGTGTCAACATCTTCACGATGATTTCTCGAATGTGCAGAGTGATAGACATAATACACAATATTTAATAAATAAAAACTGGGCGTCTATTTAAAATGCGAAGTGTCTAATATAATAGCGTTTGAAGAAGTTGCTAAAACCTCCTGACGAGTGGACTGAACAATTACAAAAAAGGTTCGTCTACAAAACTCCAGTTGTGTATGACATCAATCAGGTAAATGACATTTGTATTTGTATTAATTATATATATATATATATATACTAGCAGTATAGCCGGCGTTGCTCGTGTGTAATGAAAGCTTACATATATATATTATCGATTTTCTGCACTATTGTAAGAACTGCAACCTTGAAAATTCTGAATATCGTTTCTTATGTCTTTGTCTATGAGTGTATCATATTTGATTAAAATCGGACCACTCCTTCAAAAACCCGATTTTTTCGATTATCGATTTTCGATATTTATCGGGGGTACCTCGACACACAACCTAGCTAAGAACACTCGCAGACTGTTATAGTACAACTGTGTAAAATTTCAAGAAAATCGGTTCAGCCGTTTCGGAGTCTATATATAACGGACACACGCACAGACACACACACACACAGACACACACACAAACACACACACAGTCAAACTTCCATTTATAAATAAGTTTATATATATATATATATATATATATATATATATATATACTAATCAGACATGATTTTTAAATGCAAATAAAACAAAAATCGAAATTTGATGAGCTGTGATACAGCGAAACAGGCTTGTATGTGGATGACGAATATATATATATATTCGTCATATATATATATATATATATATTCGTCATCCACATACAAACCTGTTTCGCTGTATCACAGCTCATCAAATTTCGATTTTTGATTGTTTTATTTGCATTTAAAAAAAAACGTCTGATTAGTATATTTTGTTTTGGCCTGCGTAGGAGAGATTCATTTACAATGAATTTGCATAGAAAACTGGACCCCTATTATTATTCTTCTTCATGTGCCGTGTCCCTTCACGATATAGGCAATCATGAACTTGCTCTCTGACCCTTGTCGTTCTCAACATACTACTTCTTGGCATCTCTTCCAAGCCCCAATCAGCCATCCATTTGCCCAGTTTTATCAAATCGGTCTTTCACTGCTTTACCCTTTCTCTCTTTCCCACTATCTGTCCTGTGAGTTTTAAATTCTCCAGACTTTTCTCCTCATTACATTTTCTAGAAAACTCATCTGTCTCTTCTTTATTAATATATGAATATGAGTTTTCTCCTCGTTTGCATCCTCTCCAACACCTTGTCGTTAGTCATGTGCTCCGTCCATGGTATCCTCAGCATCCTTCTGTAAAACCGCATTTCCGCTGCCTCAAGCTTCTCCTTCATGCTACAGGATATATCAGTCAGTTAAGTGCCATACGCGATACACGCTTGGGCGATCATGTCTCGAAAGAGACATGACTGACTGGGCAGAAGATTATACCGCAGTAAGTTGACATTGCTTTCTGCGGTAGACTGGTTGTCGACCAAGGCTATAGAACCCAATCTGTCCTGCTATTTAACCCATAACTGGAAGGAAGAGACGGATTAATACCTTTCCCAAGGGTATTTTCGCGTAAGTGAATACAATGGATTCAACTAGAAATCGAAATCAGCTCCTCGGCTTCTCGTTCCGAGCCGATATCCACTGTACCACATCGAAATAATTTAAAAACGTACATTTTAATCGGGATCTGGAGAGCTTAATATATATAGTAATATTAAAACAATGTTTTTCAATAATTATTTTTGTCACAGTGCTTGTCATTTACCTCTACTGAAAAAAGAAATCAGAAGCATTAAAAGATGGTTGCAGATGACAACTTTTAACAAAATTTTCTCAAGCTGATTGACATGATAAATTTTAATTTAATTAAACAATAATTTGACATCAGACATCGCAGAGTGATTCATGGGAAAGAATTCAGTTTGGCATATAACCGAGTTATTTCCCTTGGAAAAATGTGATCTAATTCTTTAAATTTCTACCTATAATTTCCTATCTATTTGTTTAACCTAAGGTAACGTAATAAAGCCGGTTGCATCTATATATTTCAACCGCAAAAAAAGTGTCGTGCCGATCTGCATCAGTTTGGAGAATTTCGGGCAGATGGTGTAAAGTTTTATGGTACAAAGCCGATTTTAGATGTGTAGTAATGGGGACAGTTTATAGTACTGTTAAAAATAAAATTTTATCTGTTCTCTCAAATAGCTCAGTTGGTGGAGCGTTAGACTAAAGGTCCCAAGTTCAATCCCGGGTTTCGGCATCCGGTGGCTGACAAGTGAGAATTTTTTTTTCTTTCTTTCTCATTACTTGTGAAATCTCTATGAATTTTTAACAGCCGTTTACCGTTTATCTCATATATTAACAAGCTGTCTTTAAATTAACCAAAAAAATTGAATAACAAGTTTTAGATTTTATGTGTGTACTGTCGGCTTTCAGAGAGTGTCATTTTGGTTAAATTGCGGGTAAGGCCCTTCAACATAGCTATTATAGTAGTTAGTTCGGAGGACGAAATAGAAACATTCTATTCAATACTGGACAGTGCCAAGGCTCAGTGCAAAAGCCAAGAAATTAGGATTATAATGGGCGACTTGAATACCAAGTTAGGTAAAGGTAGGGAAGGAGACACGACCGGCAACTTTGGACTAGGGGATCGCAAAGGAACGCAGTGGTCCAATGCAAAATATATCCATGTGCCGACTGCGGAAGTGACCACGTCCCAGTCATCTGTAAACTAAGGGTGAAACTTCGAAGACTGAAGAAGCCCAGCACATCACCAAGGCTGCAATACAACACGCTTGTGAATGACCTCACCCTGCAGAAAGAATACAATAACAGCGTGAGAAAGAAATATGAAGAACAAATTGGGAAAGAGCACTCAAAATGGGATTCACTAAAGGAAGCGATGGTGACCTCAGCGAACAACAAAGGAAATCAGACGCAGAAGAATAAACGAGTGGATGACCGAAGAGATTCTCCACATGATGCAAAGGAAACAAAAAATAAAGCCAAGACATGGAGCAGAGTACAAGAAACTTCACAGGGAGATAAGGAACAAATGCAGACAAGCTAAAGAGGAATGGCTCAACAACAAATGCGCAGAAGTAGAGAGACTAAGCAGGACCAATAAAGTAGAGATGCATAAAGAGATAAAAGAACTGACAGGACAAAAAACCTGATCCTCAACAGGATGCATAAAATCCAAGGATGGAACAATCATATTGGAGAAAGAGGAAATACTCCAGCGATGGGAAGAGTATATAAAGGATCTTTTTTGCGACAGGAGAGAACAACCGAGAATACACAAGATGGTGGATGGACCGGAAATACTAAAATCCGAAGTGGAAGCTGCAATGGCCAAAATGAACAGAAACAAAGCAGCTGGCCAGACGGCATATTGATAGAGTTGCTGATAGCCTTAGAAGAATATGGCATAGAAAAATTACCGACATAAAAAACGAAATTTATAGCAGTGGAATAAAACCAGACGACCTATGCAAGTCGATATTTATAGCACTGCCGAAGAAACCAGCTGCAAACGAGTGTGAACTACACAGAACTATCAGCTTAATGAGTCACATTACAAAACTGATTGTCAGAATCCTGATGAATAGAGCGAGAAGCAGAATCTGGCCAGAGATAGGGCAGGAACAGTGCGGGTTCGTCAAAGACACTGGAACAAGGAACGCCATATTCATGATTAGGATGCTCTCTGAAAGGGCAATACAAATGAAGAAAGACTTGAACCTATGTTTCATTGACTATGCAAAGGCATTCGACAAGATACGACACAAAGAATTGATGGAGATGCTCGGCGGCCTCGACGTTTCCGGGAAAGACAAAAGAGTAATCAAGAATCTCTACTGGCAGCAAACGGCCTGCATACGGACAGGTAACGATCTCAGTAGATTTACAAAGATAGAAAGAGGCGTAAGACAAGGATGTGTCTTTTCACCGGATTTGTTCAACCTGTACAGCGAGAATATTTTGAGGACCCTAGATCACACGCCAGGATTTGCTATTGGAGGCCACAACTTGTAGAACATAAGGTATGCAGATGATACAGTGCTGATTGCAGACACGGAAAGGAAATTGCAGGACCTCCTACAGAAGGTAGCGGTGGAGAGTGACAAAAAAGGACTACAAACATTAAAAAAACTGAATGCATAGTCATCAGCAAAAGGTGCAACCCAAAATGCCAAATACAGGTTGGGGGATACCAGAATAAAACAAGTACAAAAATTTAAATACCGAGGAAGTGTTCTAACAGGAGATGGAAAGTGCGACACGGAGATCCGAAGGCGAATTGGCATGGAAAAGGACGCGTTCCAGAAGCTGGGTAAAGTACTAACACACAGGAAAATTTCCCTAGAAACAAAGAAAAGAGTGCTGGATAGCTATGTGATGTTAGTTCTTCAATACGGCAGTGAATACAGGACAATATCATCGAAAAGGAGGACAAAATTGGAAGCAGCGGAAATATCGTTTTCAGAAGGATGCTGCAGAT
This sequence comes from Ascarosepion bandense, assembly GCA_037127315.1. Taxonomy (NCBI): domain Eukaryota; kingdom Metazoa; phylum Mollusca; class Cephalopoda; order Sepiida; family Sepiidae; genus Ascarosepion; species Ascarosepion bandense. The sequence goes on along the minus strand of JBBBDQ010000870.1, from coordinate 14,814 downwards.
ATCGTGGATTGAGCATGCAAACAACGATGAAGTGTTGGAAAGAATGGCAACAAAAAGGAAATGAATACTGATCATAAGAAAGAGATAACTGAAGTTCCTGTGACACGCAATGAGTAAGGAGAGCATGGAGAACTTGATACTGACTGGCCAGACAGAAGGAAAAGAGAGACAGAGGAAGGCAGCGGATAAAATATTTGCAGGGCTTGATCAGGTGGATGACGGAACGGGGGTTGCCAGAAGTACAAGGAGTGAACATACTAAGAGCCAAAAGGGATAGGGAGACCCGGAGAAACATGATCGCCGACGTCTTGAAAGGACAGGGCACATAGAAGAAGAAGATGTGTCGTGCCGATCTACATCAGTTTGGAGAATTTCAGGCAGATGATGTAAAGTTTTATGGTACAAAGCCGATATAGATGTGTAGTAACAGGTACAGTTTATACTGTTAAATATTATCTGTTTCCTCAAACTTTATCATAAACGTTTTTTGCATGATACTCATCAGCTGGGATATTGAATTAAAAGCAGTCTATATAATCAATCAAATGTCGGCCGAAATAGCTCAGTTGGGAGAGCGTTAGACTGAAGATCTAAAGGTCCCTGGTTCAATCCCGGGTTTCGGCATCCGGTGGCTGACAAGCGACGTTTTTTTTTTTAATTTCTCATTATCTATGTGAAGACGCTACGAGTTTTTAACCGCCGTTTATCTCATATATTAACAAGCTGTCTTTAAATTACACAAAAACTCCGAATGAAAAGATTTAGACTTTATTTAAATATTTCTTATTTACCTATTTGTGAATTTGTTGTGAAAAGACACGAAAAACATTCTATGAAATTCACTAGTTTTCATACATTATATTGAAATTGAACGTCTTAAAATTGTTCAATCGTTTAAGAGAAATCTAAAAATGACCGAAACATTGCTGCAAGTCATTGTTGAATGTTGATCTATTTAACATAGAATGGTCTCTTTACAGGTATCTATGATTTGGACCTAAACTTAATCCATTGTATACACCTTCGAAGATTCTGATTCAATTTTACACCTATATTGCATCATGTTAGAATTAAATTTGAATTTTATATGAACACTAGCATATGAAAATTCATACATCACAGGCATGCATTCGACTGAAAGAGATCACTTCAGAAAACTCTTGAAGAAAAATGTCCTGGAATAATAGCTCGTTTCGATACCAGTTCAATGATACCAGTAAATATTTTCCAGTTTCTATTTGTTAATAATAAAACGCTATTGTATATTTGTTTGGAAGAATATCTGACATCAGATCTAAGTGGCATTTGTTGAAACAGCTTCGTTTCGACATCGGTTGTCTGGCACCAGTGAAGAAGATTTTGTCTTTCTCATTGATTACGGAAAAATAAATAAATAAATAAATAAATAAAAAATAAATAAAAAATAAAGAAAGAAAGGAAGAAATAAAATAAAATAAAAACACGCACATTATCGCACAGTTTAAGTGTAATTAACAGGCAGCATTAACAAACATTTTTCTTTATCGAACGTTTAAAATTTGATGTCTATTGTCAGTCTGGTTTTCCAAACCAGTGTGAATGCAGTTTTCCATAGGCCTATTTGTCGTGCCGATCTACATCAGTTTGGAGAATTTCGGGCAGATGATGTAAAGTTTTATGGTACAAAGCCGATATAGATGTGTAGTAACAGGTACAGTTTATACTGTTAAATATTATCTGTTTCCTCAAACTTTATCATAAACGTTTTTTGCATGATACTCATCAGCTGGGATATTGAATTAAAAGCAGTCTATATAAGCGAGCAAATGTCGGCCGAAATAGCTCAGTTGGGAGAGCGTTAGACTGAAGATCTAAAGGTCCCTGGTTCAATCCCGGGTTTCGGCATCCGGTGGCTGACAAGCGACTTTTTTTTTTTTACTTTCTCATTATCTATGTGAAGACGCTACGAGTTTTTAACCGCCGTTTATCTCATATATTAACAAGCTGTCTTTAAATTACACAAAAACTCCGAATGAAAAGATTTAGACTTTATTTAAATATTTCTTATTTACCTATTTGTGAATTTGTTGTGAAAAGACACGAAAAACATTCTATGAAATTCACTAGTTTTCATACATTATATTGAAATTGAACGTCTTAAAATTGTTCAATCGTTTAAGAGAAATCTAAAAATGACCGAAACATTGCTGCAAGTCATTGTTGAATGTTGATTGTTGATCTATTTAACATAGAATGGTCTCTTTACAGGTATCTATGATTTGGACCTAAACTTAATCCATTGTATACACCTTCGAAGATTCTGATTCAATTTTACACCTATATTGCATCATGTTAGAATTAAATTTGAATTTTATATGAATACTAGCATATGAAAATTCATACATCACAGGCATGCATTCGACTGAAAGAGATCACTTCAGAAAACTCTTGAAGAAAAATGTCCTGGAATAATAGCTCGTTTCGATACCAGTTCAATGATACCATTAAATATTTTCCACTTTCTATTTGTTAATAATAAAACGCTATTGTATATTTGTTTGGAAGAATATCTGACATCAGATCTAAGTGGCATTTGTTGAAACAGCTTCGTTTCGACATCGGTTGTCTGGCACCAGTGAAGAAGATTTTGTCTTTCTCATTGATTACGGAAAAATAAATAAATAAATAAATAAATAAATAAATAAATAAAAAATAAAGAAAGAAAGGAAGAAATAAAATAAAATAAAAACACGCACATTATCGCACAGTTTAAGTGTAATTAACAGGCAGCATTAACAAACATTTTTCTTTATCGAACGTTTAAAATTTGATGTCTATTGTCAGTCTGGTTTTCCAAACCAGTGTGAATGCAGTTTTCCATAGGCCTATTTGTCGTGCCGATCTACATCAGTTTGGAGAATTTCGGGCAGATGATGTAAAGTTTTATGGTACAAAGCCGATATAGATGTGTAGTAACAGGTACAGTTTATACTGTTAAATATTATCTGTTTCCTCAAACTTTATCATAAACGTTTTTTGCATGATACTCATCAGCTGGGATATTGAATTAAAAGCAGTCTATATAAGCGAGCAAATGTCGGCCGAAATAGCTCAGTTGGGAGAGCGTTAGACTGAAGAATCTAAAGGTCCCTGGTTCAGTCCCGGGTTTCGGCATCCGGTGGCTGACGAGCGGCTTTTTTTTTTACTTTCTCATTATCTATGTGAAGACGCTACGAGTTTTTAACCGCCGTTTATCTCATATATTAACAAGCTGTCTTTAAATTACACAAAAACTCCGAATGAAAAGATTTAGACTTTATTTAAATATTTCTTAATTACCTATTTGTGAATTTGTTGTGAAAAGACACGAAAAACATTCTATGAAATTCACTAGTTTTCATACATTATATTGAAATTGAACGTCTTAAAATTGTTCAATCGTTTAACAAGAAGAGAAATCTAAAAATGACCGAAACATTGCTGCAAGTCATTGTTGAATGTTGATCTATTTAACATAGAATGGTCTGTTTAGGTATCTATGATTTGGACCTAAACTTAATCCATTGTATACACCTTCGAAGATTCTGATTCAATTTTACACCTATATTGCATCATGTTAGAATTAAATTTGAATTTTATATGAATACTAGCATATGAAAATTCATACATCACAGGCATGCATTCGACTGAAAGAGATCACTTCAGAAAACTCTTGAAGAAAAATGTCCTGGAATAATAGCTCGTTTCGATACCAGTTCAATGATACCATTAAATATTTTCCAGTTTCTATTTGTTAATATTAAAACGCCATTGTATATTTGTTTGGAAGAATATCTGACATCAGATCTAAGTGGCATTTGTTGAAACAGCTTCGTTTCGACATCGGTTGTCTGGCACCAGTGAAGAAGATTTTGTCTTTCTCATTGATTACGGAAAAATAAATAAATAAATAAATAAATAAATAAAAAATAAAGAAAGAAAGGAAGAAATAAAATAAAATAAAAACACGCACATTATCGCACAGTTTAAGTGTAATTAACAGGCAGCATTAACAAACATTTTTCTTTATCGAACGTTTAAAATTTGATGTCTATTGTCAGTCTGGTTTTCCAAACCAGTGTGAATGCAGTTTTCCATAGGCCTATTTGTCGTGCCGATCTACATCAGTTTGGAGAATTTCGGGCAGATGATGTAAAGTTTTATGGTACAAAGCCGATATAGATGTGTAGTAACAGGTACAGTTTATACTGTTAAATATTATCTGTTTCCTCAAACTTTATCATAAACGTTTTTTGCATGATACTCATCAGCTGGGATATTGAATTAAAAGCAGTCTATATAAGCGAGCAAATGTCGGCCGAAATAGCTCAGTTGGGAGAGCGTTAGACTGAAGATCTAAAGGTCTCTGGTTCAGTCCCGGGTTTCGGCATCCGGTGGCTGACAAGCGGCTTTTTTTTTTACTTTCTCATTATCTATGTGAAGACGCTACGAGTTTTTAACCGCCGTTTATCTCATATATTAACAAGCTGTCTTTAAATTACACAAAAACTCCGAATGAAAAGATTTAGACTTTATTTAAATATTTCTTATTTGTGAATTTGTTTAGTACACGAGAAAAACACTTATGAAATTCACTAGTTTTTCATTATATTGAAATTGAACGTCTTAAAATTGTCTAATCGTTTAAGAGAAATCTAAAAATGACCGAAACATTGCTGCAAGTCATTGTTGAATGTTGATCTATTTAACATAGAATGGTCTCTTTACAGGTATCTATGATTTGGACCTAAACTTAATCCATTGTATACACCTTCGAAGATTCTGATTCAATTTTACACCTATATATTGCATCATGTTAGAATTAAATTTGAATTTTATATGAATATTAGCATATGAAAATTCATACATCACAGGCATGCATTCGACTGAAAGAGATCACTTCCCAGGAAAAATTTGAAGAAAAATGTCCTGGAATAATAGCTCGTTTCGATACCAGTTCAATGATACCATTAAATATTTTCCATTTTCTATTTGTTAATAATAAAACGCTACTACATTGATTAAATAATATCTGACATCAGACAGATCTAAGTGGCATTTGTTGAAACAGCTTCGTTTCGACATCGGTTGTCTGGCACCAGTGAAGAAGATTTTGTCTTTCTCATTGATTACGGAAAAATAAATAAATAAATAAATAAATAAAAAAATAAAGAAAGAAAGGAAGAAATAAAATAAAATAAAAACACGTACATTATCGCACAGTTTAAGTGTAATTAATATGTAGCATTATCAAACATTTTTCTTTATCGAACGTTTAAAATTTGATGTCTATTGTCAGTCTGGTTTTCCAAACCAGTGTTCGCAGTTTTCCATAGGCCTATTTGTCGTGCCGATCTACATCAGTTTGAGAAATTTCGGCAGATGATGTAAAGTTTTATGGTACAAAGCCGATATAGATGTGTAGTAACAGGTACAGTTTATACTGTTAAATATTATCTGTTTCCTCAAACTTTATCATAAACGTTTTTTGCATGATACTCATCAGCTGGGATATTGAATTAAAAGCAGTCTATATAAGCGAGCAAATGTCGGCCGAAATAGCTCAGTTGGGAGAGCGTTAGACTGAAGATCTAAAGGTCCCTGGTTCAATCCCTTGGGTTTCGGGTATCCGGTGGCTGATGCCACTTTTTTTACTTTCTCATTATCTATGTGAAGACGCTACGAGTTTTTAACCGCCGTTTATCTCATATATTAACAAGCTGTCTTTAAATTACACAAAAACTCCGAATGAAAAGATTTTGACTTTATTTAAATATTTCTTATTTACCTATTTGTGAATTTGTTGTGAAAAGACACGAAAAACATTCTATGAAATTCACTAGTTTTCATACATTTATTGAAATTGAACGTCTTAAAATTGTTCAATCGTTTAAGAGAAATCTAAATGACCTAAACATTGCTGCAAGTCATTGTTGAATGTTGATCTATTTAACATAGAATGGTCTCTTTACAGGTATCTATGATTTGGACCTAAACTTAATCCATTGTATACACCTTCGAAGATTCTGACCAATTACACCTATATTGTATCATGTTAGAATTAAATTTGAATTTTATATGAACACTAGTACATAAAAAATTATACATCATGAAAATGTATCTGATCGAAAGAGATCACTTCCAGAAAACCTCTTGAAGAAAATGTCCAACAATAGCTCGTTTCGATACCAGTTCAATGATACCATTAAATATTTTCCACTTTCTATTTGTTAATATTAAAAACGCCATTGTATATTTGTTTGGAAGAATATCTGACATCAGATCTAAGTGTAATTTTGTTGCTGAAACAGCTTCGTTTCGACATCGGTTGTCTTGGCACCAGTGAAGAAGATTTTGTCTTTCTCATTGATTACGGAAAAATAAATAAATAAATAAATAAATAAATAAAAAATAAAGAAAGAAAGGAAGAAATAAAATAAAATAAAAACACGCACATTATCGCACAGTTTAAGTGTGAAATTAACAGGCAGTATTAACAAACATTTTTCTTTATCGAATGTTTAAAATTTGATGTCTATTGTCATTGGTTTTCCAAACCAGTGTGAATGCAGTTTTCCATAGGTCTATTTGTCGTGCCGATCTACATCAGTTTGGAGAATTTCGGGCAGATGATGTAAAGTTTTATGGTACAAAGCCGATATAGATGTGTAGTAACAGGTACAGTTTATACTGTTAAATATTATCTGTTTCCTCAAACTTTATCATAAACGTTTTTTGCATGATACTCATCAGCTGGGATATTGAATAAAAAGCAGTCTATATAAGCGAGCAAATGTCGGCCGAAATAGCTCAGTTGGGAGAGCGTTAGACTGAAGATCTAAAGGTCCCTGGTTCAATCCCGGGTTTCGGCATCCGGTGGCTGACAAGCGACTTTTTTTTTTTTTTTACTTTCTCATTATCTATGTGAAGACGCTACGAGTTTTTAACCGCCGTTTATCTCATATATTAACAAGCTGTCTTTAAATTACACAAAAACTCCGAATGAAAAGATTTAGACTTTATTTAAATATTTCTTATTTACCTATTTGTGAATTTGTTGTGAAAAGACACGAAAAACATTCTATGAAATTCACTAGTTTTCATACATTATATTGAAATTGAACGTCTTAAAATTGTTCAATCGTTTAAGAGAAATCTAAAAATGACCGAAACATTGCTGCAAGTCATTGTTGAATGTTGATCTATTTAACATAGAATGGTCTCTTTACAGGTATCTAGTGATTTTGGACCTAAACTTAATCCATTGTATGCACCTTCGAAGATTCTGATTCAATTTTACAATTTATATTGTATCATGTTAGACCAATTGAATTTTTATATGAATATTAGTATACAAAATTCATAAGACTTCAGGCATGCATTCGACTGAAAGAGATCACTTCAGAAAACTCTTGAAGAAAAATGTCCTGGAATAATAGCTCGTTTCGATACCAGTTCAATGATACCATTAAATATTTTCCATTTTCTATTTGTTAATAATAAAACGCTATTGTATATTTGTTTGGAAGAATATCTGACATCAGACAGATCTAAGTGGCATTTGTTGAAACAGCTTCGTTTCGACATCGGTTGTCTGGCACCAGTGAAGAAGATTTTGTTTTTCTCATTGATTACGGAAATAAATAAATAAATAAATAAATAAAAAATAAAGAAAGAAAGGAAGAAATAAAATAAAAATAAAAACACGCACATTATCGCACAGTTTAAGGTAATTAACAGGCAGCATTAACAAACATTTTTCTTTATCGAATGGTTAAAAATTTGATGTCTATTGTCAGTCTGGTTTTCCAAACCAGTGTGAATGCAGTTTTCCATAGGCCTATTTGTCGTGCCGATCTACATCAGTTTGGAGAATTTCGGGCAGATGATGTAAAGTTTTATGGTACAAAGCCGATATAGATGTGTAGTAACAGGTACAGTTTATACTGTTAAATATTATCTGTTTCCTCAAACTTTATCATAAACGTTTTTTGCATGATACTCATCAGCTGGGATATTGAATTAAAAGCAGTCTATATAAGCGAGCAAATGTCGGCCGAAATAGCTCAGTTGGGAGAGCGTTAGACTGAAGATCTAAAGGTCCCTGGTTCAATCCCGGGTTTCGGCATCCGGTGGCTGACAAGCGACTTTTTTTTTTACTTTCTCATTATCTATGTGAAGACGCTACGAGTTTTTAACCGCCGTTTATCTCATATATTAACAAGCTGTCTTTAAATTACACAAAAAATCCGAATGAAAAGATTTAGACTTTATTTAAATATTTCTTATTTACCTATTTGTGAATTTGTTGTGAAAAGACACGAAAAACATTCTATGAAATTCACTAGTTTTCATACATTATATTGAAATTGAACGTCTTAAAATTGTTCAATCGTTTAAGAGAAATCTAAAAATGACCGAAACATTGCTGCAAGTCATTGTTGAATGTTGATCTATTTAACATAGAATGGTCTCTTTACAGGTATCTATGATTTGGACCTAAACTTAATCCATTGTATACACCTTCGAAGTTTCTCATTCAATTTTACACCTATATTGCATCATGTTAGAATTAAATTTGAATTTTATATGAACACTAGCATATGAAAATTCATACATCACAGGCATGCATTCGACTGAAAGAGATCACTTCAGAAAACTCTTGAAGAAAAATGTCCTGGAATAATAGCTCGTTTCGATACCAGTTCAATGATACCATTAAATATTTTCCACTTTCTATTTGTTAATATTAAAACGCCATTGTATATTTGTTTGGAAGAATATCTGACATCAGATCTAAGTGGCATTTGTTGAAACAGCTTCGTTTCGACATCGGTTGTCTGGCACCAGTGAAGAAGATTTTGTCTTTCTCATTGATTACGGAAAAATAAATAAATAAATAAATAAATAAATAAAAAATAAAGAAAGAAAGGAAGAAATAAAATAAAATAAAAACACGCACATTATCGCACAGTTTAAGTGTAATTAACAGGCAGCATTAACAAACATTTTTCTTTATCGAACGTTTAAAATTTGATGTCTATTGTCAGTCTGGTTTTCCAAACCAGTGTGAATGCAGTTTTCCATAGGCCTATTTGTCGTGCCGATCTACATCAGTTTGGAGAATTTCGGGCAGATGATGTAAAGTTTTATGGTACAAAGCCGATATAGATGTGTAGTAACAGGTACAGTTTATACTGTTAAATATTATCTGTTTCCTCAAACTTTATCATAAACGTTTTTTGCATGATACTCATCAGCTGGGATATTGAATTAAAAGCAGTCTATATAAGCGAGCAAATGTCGGCCGAAATAGCTCAGTTGGGAGAGCGTTAGACTGAAGATCTAAAGGTCCCTGGTTCAATCCCGGGTTTCGGCATCCGGTGGCTGACAAGCGACTTTTCTTTTTTTACTTTCTCATTATCTATGTGAAGACGCTACGAGTTTTTAACCGCCGTTTATCTCATATATTAACAAGCTGTCTTTAAATTACACAAAAACTCCGAATGAAAAGATTTAGACTTTATTTAAATATTTCTTATTTACCTATTTGTGAATTTGTTGTGAAAAGACACGAAAAACATTCTATGAAATTCACTAGTTTTCATACATTATATTGAAATTGAACGTCTTAAAATTGTTCAATCGTTTAACAAGAAGAGAAATCTAAAAATGACCGAAACATTGCTGCAAGTCATTGTTGAATGTTGATCTATTTAACATAGAATGGTCTCTTTACAGGTATCTATGATTTGGACCTAAACTTAATCCATTGTATACACCTTCGAAGATTCTGATTCAATTTTACACCTATATTGCATCATGTTAGAATTAAATTTGAATTTTATATGAACACTAGCATATGAAAATTCATACATCACAGGCATGCATTCGACTGAAAGAGATCACTTCAGAAAACTCTTGAAGAAAAATGTCCTGGAATAATAGCTCGTTTCGATACCAGTTCAATGATACCATTAAATATTTTCCACTTTCTATTTGTTAATATTAAAACGCCATTGTATATTTGTTTGGAAGAATATCTGACATCAGATCTAAGTGGCATTTGTTGAAACAGCTTCGTTTCGACATCGGTTGTCTGGCACCAGTGAAGAAGATTTTGTCTTTCTCATTGATTACGGAAAAATAAATAAATAAATAAATAAATAAATAAAAAATAAAGAAAGAAAGGAAGAAATAAAATAAAATAAAAACACGCACATTATCGCACAGTTTAAGTGTAATTAACAGGCAGCATTAACAAACATTTTTCTTTATCGAACGTTTAAAATTTGATGTCTATTGTCAGTCTGGTTTTCCAAACCAGTGTGAATGCAGTTTTCCATAGGCCTATTTGTCGTGCCGATCTACATCAGTTTGGAGAATTTCGGGCAGATGATGTAAAGTTTTATGGTACAAAGCCGATATAGATGTGTAGTAACAGGTACAGTTTATACTGTTAAATATTATCTGTTTCCTCAAACTTTATCATAAACGTTTTTTGCATGATACTCATCAGCTGGGATATTGAATTAAAAGCAGTCTATATAAGCGAGCAAATGTCGGCCGAAATAGCTCAGTTGGGAGAGCGTTAGACTGAAGATCTAAAGGTCCCTGGTTCAATCCCGGGTTTCGGCATCCGGTGGCTGACAAGCGACTTTTCTTTTTTTACTTTCTCATTATCTATGTGAAGACGCTACGAGTTTTTAACCGCCGTTTATCTCATATATTAACAAGCTGTCTTTAAATTACACAAAAACTCCGAATGAAAAGATTTAGACTTTATTTAAATATTTCTTATTTACCTATTTGTGAATTTGTTGTGAAAAGACACGAAAAACATTCTATGAAATTCACTAGTTTTCATACATTATATTGAAATTGAACGTCTTAAAATTGTTCAATCGTTTAACAAGAAGAGAAATCTAAAAATGACCGAAACATTGCTGCAAGTCATTGTTGAATGTTGATCTATTTAACATAGAATGGTCTCTTTACAGGTATCTATGATTTGGACCTAAACTTAATCCATTGTATACACCTTCGAAGATTCTGATTCAATTTTACACCTATATTGCATCATGTTAGAATTAAATTTGAATTTTATATGAATACTAGCATATGAAAATTCATACATCTATGATGTCTATTGTCAGCATGCATTCGACTGAAAGAGATCACTTCAGAAAACTCTTGAAGAAAAATGTCCTGGAATAATAGCTCGTTTCGATACCAGTTCAATGATACCATTAAATATTTTCCACTTTCTATTTGTTAATATTAAAACGCCATTGTATATTTGTTTGGAAGAATATCTGACATCAGATCTAAGTGGCATTTGTTGAAACAGCTTCGTTTCGACATCGGTTGTCTGGCACCAGTGAAGAAGATTTTGTCTTTCTCATTGATTACGGAAAAATAAATAAATAAATAAATAAATAAAAAATAAAGAAAGAAAGGAAGAAATAAAATAAAATAAAAACACGCACATTATCGCACAGTTTAAGTGTAATTAACAGGCAGCATTAACAAACATTTTTCTTTATCGAACGTTTAAAATTTGATGTCTATTGTCAGTCTGGTTTTCCAAACCAGTGTGAATGCAGTTTTCCATAGGCCTATTTGTCGTGCCGATCTACATCAGTTTGGAGAATTTCGGGCAGATGATGTAAAGTTTTATGGTACAAAGCCGATATAGATGTGTAGTAACAGGTACAGTTTATACTGTTAAATATTATCTGTTTCCTCAAACTTTATCATAAACGTTTTTTGCATGATACTCATCAGCTGGGATATTGAATTAAAAGCAGTCTATATAAGCGAGCAAATGTCGGCCGAAATAGCTCAGTTGGGAGAGCGTTAGACTGAAGATCTAAAGGTCCCTGGTTCAATCCCGGGTTTCGGCATCCGGTGGCTGACAAGCGACTTTTTTTTTTTTTTACTTTCTCATTATCTATGTGAAGACGCTACGAGTTTTTAACCGCCGTTTATCTCATATATTAACAAGCTGTCTTTAAATTACACAAAAACTCCGAATGAAAAGATTTAGACTTTATTTAAATATTTCTTATTTACCTATTTGTGAATTTGTTGTGAAAAGACACGAAAAACATTCTATGAAATTCACTAGTTTTCATACATTATATTGAAATTGAACGTCTTAAAATTGTTCAATCGTTTAAGAGAAATCTAAAAATGACCGAAACATTGCTGCAAGTCATTGTTGAATGTTGAATGTTGATCTATTTAACATAGAATGGTCTCTTTACAGGTATCTATAATTTGGACCTAAACTTAATCCATTGTATACACCTTCGAAGATTCTGATTCAATTTTACACCTATATTGCATCATGTTAGAATTAAATTTGAATTTTATATGAATACTAGCATATGAAAATTCATACATCACAGGCATGCATTCGACTGAAAGAGATCACTTCAGAAAACTCTTGAAGAAAAATGTCCTGGAATAATAGCTCGTTTCGATACCAGTTCAATGATACCATTAAATATTTTCCACTTTCTATTTGTTAATAATAAAACGCTATTGTATATTTGTTTGGAAGAATATCTGACATCAGACAGATCTAAGTGGCATTTGTTGAAACAGCTTCGTTTCGACATCGGTTGTCTGGCACCAGTGAAGAAGATTTTGTCTTTCTCATTGATTACGGAAAAATAAATAAATAAATAAATAAATAAAAAATAAAGAAAGAAAGGAAGAAATAAAATAAAATAAAAACACGCACATTATCGCACAGTTTAAGTGTAATTAACAGGCAGCATTAACAAACATTTTTCTTTATCGAACGTTTAAAATTTGATGTCTATTGTCAGTCTGGTTTTCCAAACCAGTGTGAATGCAGTTTTCCATAGGCCTATTTGTCGTGCCGATCTACATCAGTTTGGAGAATTTCGGGCAGATGATGTAAAGTTTTATGGTACAAAGCCGATATAGATGTGTAGTAACAGGTACAGTTTATACTGTTAAATATTATCTGTTTCCTCAAACTTTATCATAAACGTTTTTTGCATGATACTCATCAGCTGGGATATTGAATTAAAAGCAGTCTATATAAGCGAGCAAATGTCGGCCGAAATAGCTCAGTTGGGAGAGCGTTAGACTGAAGATCTAAAGGTCCCTGGTTCAATCCCGGGTTTCGGCATCCGGTGGCTGACAAGCGACTTTTTTTTTACTTTCTCATTATCTATGTGAAGACGCTACGAGTTTTTAACCGCCGTTTATCTCATATATTAACAAGCTGTCTTTAAATTACACAAAAAATCCGAATGAAAAGATTTAGACTTTATTTAAATATTTCTTATTTACCTATTTGTGAATTTGTTGTGAAAAGACACGAAAAACATTCTATGAAATTCACTAGTTTTCATACATTATATTGAAATTGAACGTCTTAAAATTGTTCAATCGTTTAAGAGAAATCTAAAAATGACCGAAACATTGCTGCAAGTCATTGTTGAATGTTGATCTATTTAACATAGAATGGTCTCTTTACAGGTATCTATGATTTGGACCTAAACTTAATCCATTGTATACACCTTCGAAGTTTCTCATTCAATTTTACACCTATATTGCATCATGTTAGAATTAAATTTGAATTTTATATGAACACTAGCATATGAAAATTCATACATCACAGGCATGCATTCGACTGAAAGAGATCACTTCAGAAAACTCTTGAAGAAAAATGTCCTGGAATAATAGCTCGTTTCGATACCAGTTCAATGATACCATTAAATATTTTCCACTTTCTATTTGTTAATATTAAAACGCCATTGTATATTTGTTTGGAAGAATATCTGACATCAGATCTAAGTGGCATTTGTTGAAACAGCTTCGTTTCGACATCGGTTGTCTGGCACCAGTGAAGAAGATTTTGTCTTTCTCATTGATTACGGAAAAATAAATAAATAAATAAATAAATAAATAAAAAATAAAGAAAGAAAGGAAGAAATAAAATAAAATAAAAACACGCACATTATCGCACAGTTTAAGTGTAATTAACAGGCAGCATTAACAAACATTTTTCTTTATCGAACGTTTAAAATTTGATGTCTATTGTCAGTCTGGTTTTCCAAACCAGTGTGAATGCAGTTTTCCATAGGCCTATTTGTCGAGCCGATCTACATCAGTTTGGAGAATTTCGGGCAGATGATGTAAAGTTTTATGGTACAAAGCCGATATAGATGTGTAGTAACAGGTACAGTTTATACTGTTAAATATTATCTGTTTCCTCAAACTTTATCATAAACGTTTTTTGCATGATACTCATCAGCTGGGATATTGAATTAAAAGCAGTCTATATAAGCGAGCAAATGTCGGCCGAAATAGCTCAGTTGGGAGAGCGTTAGACTGAAGATCTAAAGGTCCCTGGTTCAATCCCGGGTTTCGGCATCCGGTGGCTGACAAGCGACTTTTTTTTTTTTACTTTCTCATTATCTATGTGAAGACGCTACGAGTTTTTAACCGCCGTTTATCTCATATATTAACAAGCTGTCTTTAAATTACACAAAAACACCGAATGAAAAGATTTAGACTTTATTTAAATATTTCTTATTTACCTATTTGTAAATTTGTTGTGAAAAGACACGAAAAACATTCTATGAAATTCACTAGTTTTCATACATTATATTGAAATTGAACGTCTTAAAATTGTTCAATCGTTTAAGAGAAATCTAAAAATGACCGAAACATTGCTGCAAGTCATTGTTGAATGTTGATTTTTGATCTATTTAACATAGAATGGTCTCTTTACAGGTATCTATGATTTGG
>JBBBDQ010000869.1:0-100000 GCA_037127315.1 Ascarosepion bandense | reverse complement strand
TAGATAGATAGATAGATAGATAGATAGATAGATAGATAGATAGATAGATAGATATGAACAGGCTGAGAATAATAGATAGATAGATAGATAGATAGATAGATAGATAGATAGATAGATAGATATGAACAGGCTGAGATAGATAGATAGATAGATAGATAGATAGATAGATAGATAGATAGATAGATAGATAGATAGATAGATAGATTGTTGTATTGTGGCTGACAACCCCGCAGCACTCTCAATTATGGAATGACAAATGGGCTGAAGTTGTCTATTTATGTAAAAATAAATAGTAGCATTCGCTTCGTAATATTCGGTTGTCATTCGAGTAATATTCAGACTGATTACTTCAGTGACTATTGCGGTCTAAGCGTCTCTTTTGTGTTGTAATTTCTATCTTGTCAGTCATTTAACAATTGTACTGTTCTGTCTATATCCGTTTAGCACCGGATATTGCACTAAATAATTTCGAAGCTCACTTTCTCTGTGTATCGTATCCAACTCGGCGATACCACAGATAGATTGATATATAAAAATAAGTCCGTTTGTCAAAAACCAAATTAAAGCACTGATAGATAGATAGATAGATAGATAGATAGATAGATAGATAGATAGATATGAACAGGCTGAGATAGATAGATAGATAGATAGATAGATAGATAGATAGATAGATAGATAGATAGATAGATAGATATGAACAGGCTGAGATAGATAGATAGATAGATAGATAGATAGATAGATAGATAGATAGATAGATAGATAGATAGATAGTGTTGTATTGTGGCTGACAACCCCGCAGCACTCTCAATTATGGAATGACAAATGGGCTGAAGTTGTCTATTTATGTAAAAATAAATAGTAGCATTCGCTTCGTAATATTCGGTTGTCATTCGAGTAATATTCAGACTGATTACTTCAGTGACTATTGCGGTCTAAGCGTCTCTTTTGTGTTGTAATTTCTATCTTGTCAGTCATTTAACAATTGTACTGTTCTGTCTATATCCGTTTAGCACCGGATATTGCACTAAATAATTTCGAAGCTCACTTTCTCTGTGTATCGTATCCAACTCGGCGATACCACAGATAGATTGATATATAAAAATAAGTCCGTTTGTCAAAAACCAAATTAAAGCACTGATAGATAGATAGATAGATAGATAGATAGATAGATAGATAGATAGATAGATAGCAATTAGTTGGTTTGTCAAAATCCAAATTTAAGCACTCATAGATAGATAGATAGTTAGATAGATAGATAGATAGATAGATAGATAGATAGATAGATAGATAGATAGATAGATAAAGGAAGGAAGGAAACATAGATAGATAGATAGATAGATAGATAGATAGATAGATAGATAGATAGATAGCAATAAGTCCGTTTGTCAAAAACCAAATTAAGACACGGATAGCTAGCTAGCTAGCTAGATAGATAGATAGATAGATAGATAGATAGATAGATAGATAGCAATTAGTCGGTTTGTCAAAATCCAAATTTAAGCACTCATAGATAGATAATAAATAGACTGTGATAGATAGATAGATAGATAAATAGATAGATAGATAGATAGATAGATAGATAGATAGATAGATAGATAGATAGATAGATAGATAGATAGATAGATCACCAAAGAAGACATTTCAATAATTTTGCAATTTCATTTTCCCAACCACAAAGAAAGAATATCAGAAGAAAACAACAAAAATAAATGTTATCAAATCGTAATCAATGTTAATATTTAAATCTTTTTTTGTATTCTTAAAGATTACTTTTAAAGCCGATACTTTTCTTTGACAATCATCTTGCAAATAATTACCTTCATTATGTAAATAATTACTTGCCTTTATGAGTTGAGAACGTTTCCTTGTTGCCTCACTCAAAAAATGCAAATAAATTGATACAATTTTTGTAATAAGAAAATAATAAATACCATAAAACATGTCTTCTATAAATATCTGAATATGACTGCACTAATCAAAAACGTTTAATAAAATTGAAACATTTTTTAGATGACAACGTCTCCATTTTGATTATGAGATGTTCAATCATGAATTTTTTAACCTTTCAAAATGCATGATAATAGACATACATTGGTTTTTCATTACTAGATTTCCAACTTCAAATATCACAAGTTGGTTACACGCTATCATTTTACAGATAGTGCAAATAGATTCATGTACTTAGAGTGAAAAGCATTAAAAGACTTTAGTGAGGAAAGACGGCAATAAGCGAACGAACAAAAAGACAGAAAAGAGTAGTTGATGTTGCATTGAAATTTTTCAAGATTGACAAGGATGCAAAAAATTTAGGGTTGGTTGAAAAGTTCGTAGTTTGACCAAGATACAAATATGAGTAGACATATCAGTTGGTAGACTAAAAGACATGCATGTGTACCAGAATAAAACAGTTGGTAGGTCACCAGATCGAGCTCTTGTCTTCTAGACAATTATAGCCAAAGCCAGAAAAGATATAAAATACGAATGTTTAAAAAAAAGCATACCAAAATTCCTCCTCCCAGACAATATTTTAACCTAAGTAAACCTAAAACAAATATTAATAAACAGTAATTTTCCCAACTACATTATAGATAAACAAACAGAATTACTCTTACAAAAAGTACATGGCATCAGTAATAAAAATACCACACAACAAAACATTAACATATTTTACTGCAACCAGATACACAATCAATATAAACAGGACAAATTTTCAAGGCTAAAATTCATTAAACACCCTACTTCAGCCGTAAATTCGGAAAAACAAGTAAAACTTATAATATATTAAAGAAAATAGAAACCACAAACCACAAAATAACCCCATCAAAAGTCATACATAAGTCATTATCAAAGGATGACCATTTAATATACAGTGAACATAGAATATTTAAATTATTAACAGAGTGGTGTTATACAGAGAAAATTAAACAAGTCCATTTTTGCGTCGCACGTGGCTGCAGGCCGAGAAGGAATGGTGGTAGTGGGTTTTTGATCAAATGAGAGTATAGTGGCATGAGGGGATCGGTCTGGGAACTGCTTCTACTATGGGTGTAGGGGGTAAGTATAATAACTATGACCTCTCCCGTCGATTATAGGCATTGAAGTATGTTAGTGGAGGTGCCGAAAGCTCAGACCTGATAAAAAAAAAATCAACAATTATTGCGATTTATGTCGTCTTTCCATGACAACACTATCAAGCTAATCAGATCATACGAAAGGATCTTACACAAAATAGACAGAACTTGTCTATATTATTCAATGAAACGTGTATCAATATATATTAGAAGTATAACCCGGCGTTGCTCGGGTGTACTGAAAGCTTTAAAACTAATCCATGGTCCAGGAGCTCAGACTCTTTGGACGTTGGCACGAAAGACTAAAAAGCAATAGTTGTTTCCAGTCAAAGCGAAACCATAGACTGAAAAAAAAATGAATTCATATAAGTCAAATTTTGATTTCCTGGTATCGATATCAAATAATTTTTTTCGTCGTAAACTGAATTTTGAAGGCTAAATAAGTCCTCTGAGTAAATGGTATCATGGCTGAGACTAAGAACTACAATTATACCTACTTAGAACCAAACCCGAAGCAAAAACTAAAATAAAAGGGCTGAAAAAATACAGACATACAGGCTGATAAACAGACACACACACAAATATCTTGTACTATTGTAAGAACTGCAACCTTGCAACTGTTTTAAATCAATGTTTTGGACGTTGTAAATTTTTCTTCGTTACTTATTCACTCCTTATATATATATACTAGCAGTATAGCCCGGCGTTGCTCGGGTGTAATGAAAGCTTTATAACTAATCCATGGTCTAGGAGTTCAGACTTTTTGGACGTAGGCAAGAAAGACTAAAAAGCGATAGTTGTTTCCAGTTAAAACGAAACCGTAGACTGAAAGAAAAATGAATGGATGTAAGTCAAATTTTGATTTCCTGGTATCGATATCAAATTTTCTGCACTATTGTAAGAACCGCAACCTTGAAACTTCTGAATATCGTTTCTTATGTCTTTGTCTATGAGTGTATCAAATTTGATTAAAATCAAACCACTCCTTCAATAACCCGATTTTTTCAATCATCGATTTTCGATATTTATTGGGTACCTCGACACAAAACTTAGCTAAAAACACTAGCAGACACTTATAGTAGAACTGTGTAAATTTTCAAGAAGATTGGTTCAGCCGTTTCGGAATCTATAGGCAACGGATACACACACACACACACAGACAAAGTTCCATTTATAAATAAGTTTATATATATATATATATATATATATATATAGTCATCCGCAGACAGATCTTTTTCGCTGTATCACAGCTCATCAGTACGGTTAGACTCCGATTGCTTTTAACACAAGTTTGAAACCCGACCGAATTGGCGTCAGTCGGCGATTCTACCCCTGGGCTATGGGCGTTTGGTAGAAGAAGGCAAATTTTTTAGCGTGTATATTGTCATTATACCCGGCCAATAGCCAGAGTGCTCTAATCCATTACTGAATGAGCGATGCGTACATGCCAGAGTAGCTACTGTTTTTCAAAGTGTACCATTCTTCCAGAGTGCTCAATCAGGGTGTGTGAGCGTATATATATATATATATATATATATATATATATATATATATATAGTTAGACCATGCAAATGCACATATATACAGATTATAGGTTTAAGTATAAAAATTATATTAAACGAGTCTGGAAAATATTTTGTAAAATCGAGAGAACTAAATCTGTTATTTCCAGATATTGTGTTTCCGACGTCAGTCTGGAATCAAACTACCTTGCTAAAATTACTCGTAAACAACTTCAAAATCTCAATTCAATAGACAAATAAATAGAAAAAGATTTTATCCATGTTTACGATTAAATACTACAGAAGTACGTATGCTTTAGTATGACATATGAAAAGTAAAATATCATTCGCATTCGTTCACATTTAATCAAGACTTACCAATTTTCTTTTAGTTTTTCCTTTCTTTTCATCGTAGCATAAGTGGCATTGTGAAAACGTCATTTGCGTCTTAACTTGACGTCAAATACCCAAACCCAATCGGTTCGCTTATTTTCCTCTTTTTATTTCTCTGCCTCCAGTTTTTCTTTCAAATTTTCTGATAAAAACGTTTTTTCTTTCAATCTGAAAACATTATTTCTGTCTTTTTTGCTTTCTTTTCTTTTGTCTTCTTATTCAGATTATTCTGTTGTTTTTTCCCTCCTTTCTTTCATCCTATAATTTTCACAGGTTTTTATTTATTTATTTAGTTTTGCAATATACTTGTTGCACGATATTTTTACTTATCAGTTTGTTTTTAATTTTTTTTCTTTTTCATTTATTTTTCTTCATTCCGCCATTTTGAATTTTTCCAAACCTTTCTCATTTTTTCTTTATTCTCTCATTCTGGATACCTCCATTTCTTTTTTATCCTATTCCCAATCTTAATTCCCATGATTTTTATTACCTTATTCCCAATATTTATTCCTATATTTTCTTATTACCTTATTCCCAATCTTCATTCCTATATTTTTATTACCTTATTCCCAATCTTTATTCCTATATTTTCTTATTACCTTATTCCCAATCTTAATTCCTATATTTTATTACCTTATTCCCAATCTTAATTCCTATATTGTCTTATTACCCTATTCCCAATCTTAATTCCTATATTTTTTATTACCTTATTCCCAATCTTAATTCCCATATTTCTATAAATTATTTACAAAAATACATGATATAGACCTAGTTGAATCCGGAGCTTCACTTGGGAACACCTAGTAGAAATATATATATTTTTTATAATCGTGTGGCCCAAGCAAGGCATTTTACTGTCACTGTTGTGCAGGGGGTTACAAATATTCTATTAGACTTTGTTCCACATATAGAGCAACCGACGATATCAAACATTTCAATAGTAATGGTCAGCGACGTGACAACCGACATAACCCTAACCCCAGCCCTAAACCCTAACCCTAACCCTAACCCTACACTTTTTACGTTCTATTTATCTCTTACATTTTTTACGTTCTATTTATCTCTTACATTTTTTACGTTCTTTTTATCTCTTACTTTTTTAAGTTCTATTTATCTCTTACATTTTTTACGTTCTATTTATCTCTTACATTTTTTACGTTCTTTTTATCTCTTACATTTTTTACGTTCTATTTATCTCTTACATTTTTTACGTTCTTTTTATCTCTTACATTTTGTACGTTCTATTTAACTCTTACACTTTTTACGTTCTATTTATCTCTTACATTTTTTACGTTCTATTCATCTCTTACATTTTTTACGTTCTTTTTATCTCTTACATTTTTTACGTTCTATTTATCTCTTACACTTTTTACGTTCTATTTATCTCTTACATTTTTTACGTTCTTTTTATCTCTTACACTTTTTACGTTCTATTTATCTCTTACACTTTTTACGTTCTATTTATCTCTTACATTTTTTACGTTCTATTTATCTCTTACATTTTTTACGTTCTTTTTATCTCTTACTTTTTTAAGTTCTATTTATCTCTTACATTTTTTACGTTCTATTTATCTCTTACATTTTTTACGTTCTTTTTATCTCTCACATTTTTTACGTTCTATTTATCTCTTACATTTTTTACGTTCTTTTTATCTCTTACATTTTTTACGTTCTATTTAACTCTTACACTTTCTACGTTCTACTTATCTCTTACATTTTTTACGTTCTATTCATCTCTTACATTTTTTACGTTCTTTTTATCTCTTACATTTTTTACGTTCTATTTATCTCTTACACTTTTTACGTTCTATTTATCTCTTACATTTTTTACGTTCTTTTTATCTCTTACACATTTTACGTTCTATTTATCTCTTACACTTTTTACGTTCTATTTATCTCTTACATTTTTTACGTTCTATTTATCTCTTACATTTTTTACGTTCTAGTTATCTCTTATATTTTTACGTTCTATTTATCTCTTAAATTTTTTACGTTCTATTTATCTCTTACATTTTTTACGTTCTTTTTATCTCTTACACTTTTTACGTTCTATTTATCTCTTACATTTTTTACGTTCTATTTATCTCTTACATTTTTTACGTTCTATTTATCTCTTACATTTTTTACGTTCTATTTATCTCTTACATTTTTACGTTCTATTTATCTCTTACATTTTTTACGTTCTTTTTATCTCTTACACTTTTTACGTTCTATTTATCTCTTACATTTTTACGTTCTATTTATCTCATACATTTTTTACGTTCTTTTTATCTCTTACACTTTTTACGTTCTATTCATCTCTTACATTTTTTACGTTCTATTTATCTCTTACATTTTTTACGTTCTATTTATCTCTTACATTTTTTACGTTCTATTTATCTCTTATAAATTTAAGTTTGATATCGTCGGTTGCTCTATATGTGGAATAAAGTCTAATAGAATATTTGTAACCCCCTGCACAACAGTGACAGTAAAATGCCTTGCTTGGGCCACACGATTATAAAAAATATATATATTTCTACTAGGTGTTCCCAAGTGAAGCTCCGGATTCAACTAGGTCTATATCATGTATTTTTGTAAATAATTTATAGAAATATGGGAAATAAGATTGGGAATAAGGTAATAAAAAATATAGGAATTAAGATTGGGAATAAGGTAATAAGACAATATAGGAATAAAGATTGGGAATAAGGTAATAAAAAATATGGGAATTAAGAGAGCCGAGTTCAAATTCCACTTGAATTTGTTGCATTCACTTACGCGCAAAAAAGGTATGAATCCATCTTTTCTTCCTTATGGGTTAAATATCAATACAGATTGGATTCTGTCACCTTGGTTGGAAACGAGTCTATAACAAAAAAATGGCAACTTATTGTGGGAAATTGTTCAACCTAGTCAGTCATGTCTCAAAAGAGACATGATCCCCCAAATGTGTCTCGCGTATGGCACTTAACATAGATTATCAGCTAGGTCTCGTCATTTTACGGTTAAAATGGCAAGGTATAACCGTAAGTTCCATGCTAACAGTTTCTTCTCTCGGACTTCTCGCTTGTGGAACTATCTTTTAGTCTTCTTCCTTTCCAATTAACTCTGATCTTCATAAATATTAACGTAATGCCGATCATTATCTTCTGTATTCTTAATTCTTGTCCTTTTATTATTCTCTCTTCTTAATTGCATATTTTTCTTATATTTTCTATCACTCAGTTACTCTTTGCAACTGAGTGACTGTTTGCCTTGTTTGAGGTGAAATAATTAAGACAAAAAAGCAAATCTACTCGAATTTGAGTTAATCTTAAGCGTTTACCATCTCCTGTATGACTTAAGCGTCTCAAAAAATAGAAATAAAAAAGAAAAGAAAAACTAAAGAAAAAAAGAGAAAGTTTTATATTGTGGTGCGGTGGGTATTGACCCGAACGTCAAATCGGGGAGCCGAGTTCGAATTCCAGTTGAATACCTTGCATTCATTTACGCACAAATAACTTTAGGAAAGGTATTAATTCTTCTCTTCCCTCTAGTTATGGATTAAATAATAAGATAGATTAGGTTCTATAGCTTTGGCTAGCAACCAGTCTACCGCGGAAAATAATGGCAACATACTGCGGTATAATCTTCTGCCTAGTCAGACAAGTCTCTTTCGAGACATGATCGCCCAAAGCTTGTATCACGTATGGCACTTTACTGTTTGACTCAATAATTACACTAATTCTACTAGTTAAGTTTCGTTGAAAATTACTTAAGAAGTTGATTATATGCGTTAACATTTTAGTAACGTCTTAGTAACATTTTAGTAAATATTCAAACAGATAGGGTAGTCTGGTGAAAAAACGAAGCGGCTGAATACTAGTAAAAATCTTCAGCTGCTACTTAAAAATTAAAAAATTAAACAAAAACGTTTACTTAACTAGTTTTTTCTCCATTTTTAGCAGAATTTTTCATTTATTTCTCTTTTATTATATCTTTTCACTCGTTCTATTTTTCTCTTATATTTTTTACGTTCTATTTATCTCTTACATTTTTTACGTTCTATTTATCTCTTACATTTTTACGTTCTATTTATCTCTTACACATTTTACGTTGTATTTATCTCTTACATTTTTACGTTCTATTTATCTCTTACATTTTTCAGGTTCTATTTATCTCTTACATTTTTTACGTTCTATTTATCTCTTACATTTTTTACGTTCTGTTTATCACTTACATTTTTTACGTTCTGTTTATCTCTTACACTTTTTACGTTCTATTTATCTGTTACATTTTTTACGTTCTGTTTATCTCTTACATTTTTTAAGTTCTATTTATCTCTTACATTTTTACGTTCTATTTATCTCTTACATTTTTTACCTTCTATTTATCACTTACACTTTTTACGTTCTATTTATCTCTTACATTTTTTACGTTCTATTTATCACTTACAATATTTGCGTTCTATTTATCTATTACATTTTTTACGTTCTACTTATCACTTACACTTTTTACGTTCTATTTATCTCTTACATTTTTTACATTCTATTTATCTCTTACATTTTTTACGTTCAATTTATCTCTTACATTTTTTACGTTCTATTTATCTCTTACATTGTTTACGTTCTGTTTATCTCTTACATTTTTTACGTTCTATTTATCTCTTACATTTTTTACGTTCTATTTATCTCTTACATTTTTTACGTACTATTCATCTCTTACATTTTTACGTACTTTTTATCTCTTACACTTTTTACGTTCTATTTATCTCTTACATTTTTTACGTCCTGTTTATCTCTTACATTTTTTACGTTCTGTTTATCTCTTACATTTTTACGCACTTTTTATCTCTTACACTTTTTACGTTCTATTTGTCACTTACAGTTTTTACGTTCTATTTATCTCTTACATTTTTTACGTTCTATCTATCTCTTACATTTTTACGTTCTGTTTATCTCTTACACTTTTTACGTTCTATTTATCTCTTATATTTTTTACGTTCTATTTATCTCTTACAATTTTGACGTTCTATTTATCTCTTACATTGTTTACGTTCTGTTTATCTCTTACTTTTTTACGTTCAATTTATCTCTTACATTATTTACGTTCTATTTATCTCTTACACTTTTTACGTTCTATTTATCTCTTACATTTTTTACGTTCTATTTATCACTTACACTTTTTACATTATATTTATCTCTTACATTTTTTACCTTCTATTTATCACTTACACTTTTTACGTGCTATTTATCTCTTACATTTTTACGTTCTATTTATTACTTACATTTTTTACGTTCTATTTATCTCTTACATTTTTAACGTTCTATTTATCACTTAAACTTTTTACGTTCTATTTATCTCTTACATTTTTTACGTTCTATTTATCTCTTACATTTTTTACGTTCTATTTCTCTCTTACATTTTTTACGTTCTATTTATCTCTTATATTGTTTACGTTCTGTTTATCAGTTACATTTTTTACGTTCTATTTATCTCTTACATATTTTACGTTCTGTTTATCTCTTACATATTTTACGTTCTGTTTATCACTTACACTTTTTTCCTTCTATTTATCTCTTACATTTTTACGTTCTGTTTATCTCTTACACTTTTTACGTTCTATTTATCTCTTACATTTTTTACGTTCTATCTATCTCTTACATTTTTACGTTCTATTTATCTCTTACATTTTTTACGTTCTATTTATCACTTACACTTTTTACGTTCTATTTATCTCTTACATTTTTTACATTCTATTTATCTCTTACATTTTTTACGTTCTATTTATTTCTTACATTTTTTACGTTCTATTTATCTCTTACATTTTTTACGTTCTATTTATCTCTTACATTTTTACGTTTTTTTATCTCTTACACTTTTTACGTTCTATTTATCTCTTACATTTATTACGTCCTGTTTATCTCTTACATTTTTTACGTTCTGTTTATCTCTTACATTTTTACGTTCTGTTTATCTCTTACACTTTTTACGTTCTATTTATCTCTTACATTTTTTACGTTCTATTTATCTCTTACATTTTTTACGTTCTATTTATATCTTACATTTTTACGTTCTATTTGTCTCTTACACTTTTATGTTCTATTTATCTCTTACATTTTTTACGTTCTATTTATCACTTACACTTTTTACGTTCTATTTATCTCTTACACTTTTTACGTTCTATTTATATCTTACATTTTTTACGTTCTATTTATCTCTTACAATTTTTAAGTTCTGTCTATCACTTACATTTTTTACGTTCTATTTATCTCTTACATTTTTTACGTACTATTTATCTCTTACATTTTTACGTACTTTTTATCTCTTACACTTTTTACGTTCTATTTATCTCTTACATTTTTTACGTCCTGTTTATCTCTTACATTTTTTACGTTCTGTTTATCTCTTACATTTTTACGTACTTTTTATCTCTTACACTTTTTACGTTCTATTTGTCACTTACAGTTTTTACGTTCTATTTATCTCTTACATTTTTTACGTTCTATTTATCTCTTACATTTTTACGTTCTGTTTATCTCTTACACTTTTTACGTTCTATTTATCTCTTATATTTTTTACGTTCTATTTATCTCTTACAATTTTGACGTTCTATTTATCTCTTACATTGTTTACGTTCTGTTTATCTCTTACTTTTTTACGTTCAATTTATCTCTTACATTTTTTACGTTCTATTTATCTCTTACACTTTTTACGTTCTATTTATCTCTTACATTTTTTACGTTCTATTTATCACTTACACTTTTTACATTATATTTATCTCTTATATTTTTTACCTTCTATTTATCACTTACACTTTTTACGTGCTATTTATCTCTTACATTTTTACGTTCTATTTATTACTTACATTTTTTACGTTCTATTTATCTCTTACATTTTTAACGTTCTATTTATCACTTAAACTTTTTACGTTCTATTTATCTCTTACATTTTTTACGTTCTATTTATCTCTTACATTTTTTACGTTCTATTTCTCTCTTACATTTTTTACGTTCTATTTATCTCTTATATTGTTTACGTTCTGTTTATCACTTACATTTTTTACGTTCTATTTATCTCTTACATATTTTACGTTCTGTTTATCTCTTACATATTTTACGTTCTGTTTATCACTTACACTTTTTTCCTTCTATTTATCTCTTATATTTTTACGTTCTGTTTATCTCTTACACTTTTTACGTTCTATTTATCTCTTACATTTTTTACGTTCTATCTATCTCTTACATTTTTACGTTCTATTTATCTCTTACATTTTTACGTTCTATTTATCACTTACACTTTTTACGTTCTATTTATCTCTTACATTTTTTACATTCTATTTATCTCTTACATTTTTTACGTTCTATTTATTTCTTACATTTTTTACGTTCTATTTATCTCTTACATTTTTTACGTTCTATTTATCACATACATTTTTACGTTTTTTTATCTCTTACACTTTTCACGTTCTATTTATCTCTTACATTTATTACGTCCTGTTTATCTCTTACATTTTTTACGTTCTGTTTATCTCTTACATTTTTACGTTCTGTTTATCTCTTACACTTTTTACGTTCTATTTATCTCTTACATTTTTTACGTTCTATTTATCTCTTACATTTTTTACGTTCTATTTATATCTTACATTTTTACGTTCTATTTGTCTCTTACAATTTTATGTTCTATTTCTCTCTTACATTTTTTACGTTCTATTTATCACTTACACTTTTTACGTTCTATTTATCTCTTACACTTTTTACGTTCTATTTATATCTTACATTTTTTACGTTCTATTTATCTCTTACAATTTTTAAGTTCTGTCTATCACTTACATTTTTTACGTTCTATTTATCTCTTACATTTTTTACGTTCTATTTATCTCTTATACTTTTTTCGTTCTATTTATCTCTTACATTTTTTACGTTCTATTCATCACTTACACTTTTTACATTATATTTATCTCTTACATTTTTTGCCTTCTATTTATCACTTACACTTTTTACGTTCTATTTATCTCTTACATTTTTTAAGTTCTATTTATCACTTACACTTTTTACGTTCTATATGTCTCTTACATTGTTTACATTCTATTTAACTCTTACATTTTTTACGTTCTATTTATTTCTTACATTTTTTACGTTCTATTTATCTCTTACATTTTTTACGTTCTATTTATCTCTTACATTTTTACGTTCTTTTTATCTCTTACATTTTTTACGTTCTATTTATTTCTTACATTTTTTATGTTCTATTTATCTCTTACATTTTTTACGTTCTATTTATCTCTTACATTTTTACGTTCTTTTTATCTCTTACACTTTTTACGTTCTATTTATCTCTTACATTTATTACGTCCTGTTTATCTCTTACATTTTTTACGTTCTGTTTATCTCTTACACTTTTTACGTTCTATTTATCTCTTACATTTTTTACGTTCTATTTATCTCTTACACTTTTTACGTTCTATTTATCTCTTACATTGTTTACGTTCTATTTATCACTTACACTTTTTACGTTGTATATATCTCTTACATTTTTTACGTTCTATTTATCTCTTACACTTTTTACGTTCTATTTATCTCTTACATTTTTTACGTTCTATTTATCACTTACACTTTTTACATTCTATTTATCTCTTACATTTTTTACCTTCTGTTATCACTTAAACTTTTTACGTTCTGTTATCTCTTACATTTTTACGTTCTATTTATCACTTACAATTTTTGCGTCCTATTTATATATATTTTTACGTTCTATTTATCACATACACTTTTTACGTTCTATTTATCTCTTACATTTTTTACATTCTATTTATCTCTTACATTTTTTACGTTCTATTTATCTCTTACATTTTTACGTTCTATTTATCTCTTACATTGTTTGTTTTCTGTTTATCTCTTGTTTTTACATTCTATTTATCTCTTTTGACATTTTACATTCTATTTATCTCTTACAATTTTACGTTCATTATCTCTTACATTTGCGTTCCTATTTATCTCTTACATTTTTTCATGTTCTATTTATCTCTTACAATTTTTACGTTCTGTTTATCTCTTACACTTTTTACGTTCTATTTATCTCTTACATTTATTTCGTCCCTTATCTCTTACATTTTTTACGTTCTGCTTTATCTCTTACACTTTTTACGTTCATTTATCTCTTACATTTTTACATTGTTCTATTTATCTCTTACACTTTTTACGTTCTATTTATCTCTTACATTGTTTACGTTCTGTTATCACTTACACTTTTTACGTTGTATATATCTCTTACATTTTTACGTTCTATTTATCTCTTACACTTTTACGTTCTATTTATCTCTTACATTTTTTACGTTCTATTTATCACTTACACTTTTTACATTCTATTTATCTCTTACATTTTTACCTTCTATTTATCACTTACACTTTTACGTTCTATTTATCTTACATTTTTTACGTTCTATTTATAACTATAATTTTTGCGTCCTATTTATCTATTATATTTTTACGTTCTATTTATCACTTACACTTTTTACGTTCTATTTATCTCTTACATTTTTTACATTCTATTTATATTTATTTTTACGTTCTATTTATCTCTTACATTTTACGTTCTATTTATCTCTTGTTATTTACTTTCTGTTATCTCTACATTTTTTACGTTCTATTTATCACTTACACTTTTACGTTGTATGTATCTCTTACATTTTTACGTTCTATTTATCTCTTACACTTTTTACGTTCTATTTATCTCTTACATTTTTTACGTTCTATTTATCCTTGCATTTACATTCCTATTTTATCTCCCATTTTTACATGTTCTCCTTACACTTTTACATTATATTTATCTCTTACATTTTTACGTTCTATTTATCACTTACAATTTTTGCGTTCTATTTATCTATTACATTTTTACGTTCTATTTATCACTTACACTTTTTACGTTCTATTTATCTCTTACATTTTTTACATTCTATTTTTATCTCTTACATTTTTTACGTTCTATTTTATCTCTTACATTTTTTACGTTCTATGCATCCTACACATTGTTTATGTTCTGTTTATCTCTTACATTTTACCTTTTTTTACGTTCTATTTATCTCTTACATTTTCAAGTTCTATTTATCTCTTATAATTTTTACGTTCATTTATCTCTTCAATTTTTACGTTCTGTTTATCTCTTACATTTTATGTATTTCTATTTATCTCTTACAATTTTTACGTTCTATTTATATCTTACATTTTTACGTTCTATTTATCTCTTACATTTTTTACATTCTATTTTATACGCTTACACTTTTTACATTATATTTATCTCTTACATTTTTACCTTCTCTTTATCACTTACACTTTTTACATTCTGTTATCTCTACATTTTTTTACGTTCTGTTTATCACTTACATTTTTAAGTTCTATTTATCTCTTACATTTTTAACGTTCTATTTATCACTTAAACTTTTTACGTTCTATTTATCTCTTCCACATTTTTTACGTTCTATTTGTCTCTTACATTTTTTACGTTCTATTTCTCTCTTACATTGTTTACACGTCTGTTTATCTCTTACATTTTTTACGTTCTCTTTATCTTACATTTTTACGTTCCGTTTATCTCTTACATTTTTACGTTCTGTTTATCACTTACACTTTTTTTCGTTCTATTTATGTCTTACATTTTTACGTTCT
The DNA here is from genome assembly GCA_037127315.1 of Ascarosepion bandense. Classification (NCBI taxonomy): domain Eukaryota; kingdom Metazoa; phylum Mollusca; class Cephalopoda; order Sepiida; family Sepiidae; genus Ascarosepion; species Ascarosepion bandense. The sequence continues at coordinate 84,409 of JBBBDQ010000869.1, read as the reverse complement.
GTTTATCTCTTACACTTTTTACGTTCTATTTATCTCTTACATTTTTACGTTCTATTTATCCCTTACATTTACGTTCTATTTATCTATTACATTTTTTACGTTCTATTTATCACCCTTTTTACGTTCTATTTATCTCTTACATTTTTTACATTCTATTTATCTCTTACATTTTTTACGTTCTATTTATCTCTTACATTTTTTACGTTCTGTTATCTCTTACATTTTTTACGTTCTTTTATCACTTACATTTTTTACGTTCTGTTTTTATCTCTTACACTTTTTACGTTCTATTTATCTCTTATATTTTTTACGTTCTATTTATCTCTTACACTTTTTACGTTCTGTTATCTCTTACATTGTTTACGTTCTATTTATCACTTACACTTTTACGTTGTATATCTCTTATATTTTTACGTTCTATTTATCACTTACACTTTTTACGTTCTATTTACCTCTTGCATTTTTTACGTTCTATTGTCACTAATACATTTTACATTCTATTTTATCTCTTACATTTTTTACCTTCTATTGTCATACACTTTTACCATTCTGTTTATCTCTTACATTTTTTACGTTCTATTTATCACTTACAATTTTTGCGTTCTGTTATCTATTACGTTTGCGTTCTATTTATCACTTACTTTTTACGTTCTATTTATCTACCCATTTTTACATTCTATTTATCTCTTACATTTTTTACGTTCTATTTATCTCTTACATATTTTAGGTTCTATTTATCTCTTACATTTTCATTCTATTTATCACACAATTTTTACGTTCCATTTATCTCTTACATTATTTACGTTCTGTTTTATCTCTTACATTTTTTACATTCTATTTATCTCTTACATTTTCGTTCTATTGTCTCTTACAATTTTTACGTTCCATTTATCTCTTACATTGTTTACGTTCTGTTTATCTCTTACATTTTTTACGTTCTATTTATCTCTTACATTTTTACGTTCTATTTATCTCTTACACTTTTTTACGTTCTATTTATCTCTTACATTTTTTACGTTCTATTTATCACTTACCACTTTTTACATTATATTTATCTCTTACATTTTTACCTTCTCTTTATCACTTACACTTTTTACGTTCTATTTATCTCTTACATTTTTACATTCTATTTATCCATAACATTTTACATTCTGTTATCTCTTGTTGCGTTCTGTTATCACTTAAACTTTTCATTCTGTTTATCTCTTATTATATACGTTCTATTTATCTCCTTTGTTTTACGTTCTATTTCTCTCTTATTTTTACATTCTGTTATCTCTTGTTGTTTACGTTCTGTTTATATACATTTTTACGTTCTATTTATCTCTTATATTTTTACGTTCTGTTTATCTCTTACATTTTTTACGTTCTGTTTATCACTTACATTTTTACGTTTCTGTTTATCTCTTTTTTACCGTTCTGTTATCTCCCACATTTTTAAGTTCTGTTGTCACTTTATTTTTACGTTCTATTTATCTATTACATTTTTACGTTCTATTTATACTTACACTTTTTACGTTCTATTTATCTCTTACATTTTTTACGTTCTATTTATCTCTTACATTTTTATATTCTGTTTATCTCTTACATTTACGTTCTATTTATCTCTTACACTTTTTACGTTCTATTTATCTCTTGCATTTTTACGTTCTATTTATCTCTTAAATTTTTAGGTTCTGTTTATCTCTTACATTTTTACGTTCTATTTATCTCTTACATTTTTTACGTTCTGTTTATCTCAAACAATTTTTACGTTCTATTTATCTCTCTTACATTGTTTACGTTCTGTTTATCTCTTACATTTTTTACGTTCTAATTATCTCGTACATTTTTACGTTCTATTTATCTCTTACACTTTTTTACGTTCTGTTATCTCTTACATTTTTTACGTTCTATTTGTCACTTACACTTTTTACATTATATTTATCTCTTGCATTTTTACCTTCTCTTTATCACTTACACTTTTACGTTCTATTTATCTCTTACATTTATTACGTCTATATTTTATCTTACATTTTTTACGTTCTGTTCTCTTACACTTTTTACGTTCTATTTATCTCTTACATTTTCGTTCTATTTTATCTCTTACACTTTTTACGTTCTATTTATCTCTTACATTGTTTACGTTCTGTTATACTTACACTTTTACGTTGTATATATCTCTTACATTTTTACGTTCTATTTATCTCTTACACTTTTTACGTTCTATTTATCTCTTACATTTTTTCCGTTCTGTTTATCATACACTTTTTACATTTTATTTATCTCTTACATTTTTTACCTTCTGTTATCACTTACACTTTTTACGATCTATTTATCTCTTACATTTTTACGTTCTATTTATCTTACAATTTTTGCGTCCTATTTATCTGTTATATTTTTACGTTCTGTTATCACTTACACTTTTTACGTTCTATTTATCTCTTACATTTTTTACATTCTATTTATCTCTTACATTTTTTACGTTCTATTTATCTCTTGTTTTTACGTTCTATTTATCTCTTACATTGTTTTACTTTCTGTTATCTCTTACATTTTTTACGTTCTATTTATCACTTACACTTTTTACGTTGTATATATCTCTTACATTTTACGTTCTATTTATCTCTTACTTTGCGTTCTATTTATCTCTTACATTTTTACGTTCTATTTATCACTTACACATTTTACATTCTATTTATCTCTTACATTTTTACCTTCTATTTATCACTTACACTTTTTACGTTCTATTTATCTCTTACATTTTACGTTCCTATTTATCACTTTAATTTTTGCGTTCTATTTATCTATTACATTTTACGTTCTATTTATCCTTACACTTTTTACGTTCTATTTATCTCTTGCATTTTTTACGTTCTGTTATCTCTTACATTTTTACGTTCTGTTATCTCTTACATTTTTTGCGTTCTGTTTATCTCTTACATTGTTTGCGTTCTGTTTATCTCTTGTTTACGTTCTATTTATCTCTTGTTTTCAAGTTCTATTTATCTCTTACAATTTTACGTTCCATTTATCTCTTACATTTTTTACGTTCTGTTTATCTCTTCACATTTTTTATGTTCTATTTATCTCTTACAATTTTTACGTTCTATTTATCTCTTACTTTTTACGTTCTATTTATCTCTTACATTTTTACGTTCTGTTATCACTTCACTTTTTACATTATATTTATCTCTTACATTTTTTACCTTCTCTTTGTCACCATACACGTTCTGTTTTATCTCTTGGTACGTTCTATTTATCACTTACATTTTTAAGTTCTGTTATCTCTTACGTTTTTAACGTTCTGTTTATCATAAACTTTTACGTTCTATTTATCTCTTACGTTCTGTTATCTCTTCACATTTTTTACGTTCTATTTCTCTCTTACATTGTTTTACGTTCTGTTTATCTCTTACATTTTTTACGTTCTATTTATCTCTTACATTTTTACGTTTCGTTTTATCTCTTTTATTTTTGCGTTCTGTTTATCATACACTTTTTTTCGTTCTATTTATATCTTACATTTTTACGTTCTGTTTATCTTTTACACTTTTTACGTTCTATTTATCTCTTGTTTACGTTCTGTTATCCCTTACATTTACGTTCTATTTATCTATTACATTTTTTACGTTCTATTTATCACTTACACTTTTTACGTTCTATTTATCTCTTACAATTTTTACATTCTATTTATCTCTTACATTTTTTACGTTCTATTTATCTTGTTATCTTGTTTTTTACGTTCTTTTATACACTTACATTTTTTACTATAATTATCTCTTGCTTTTACGTTCTATTTATCTCTTATATTTTTACGTTTCTGTTATCTCTTACACTTTTTACGTTCTATTTATCTCTTACATTGTTTACGTTCTATTTATCACTTACACTTTTACGGTGTATATATCTCTTATATTTTTACGTTCTGTTATCACTTACACTTTTACGTTCTATTTGTCTCTTGCATTTTTTTACGTTCTATTTATCACTGTCACATTTTTACATTCTATTTATCTCTTACATTTTTTACGTTCTATTTATCACTTACAATTTTTGCGTTCTATTTATCTATTACATTTTACGTTCTATTTTATCACTTACACTTTTTACGTTCTATTTATCTCTTACATTTATTACATTCTATTTATCTCTTACATTTTTTACGTTCTATTTATCTCTTACATATTTTTACGTTCTATTTATCTCTTACATTTTTCACGTTCTATTTATCTCTTGCAATTTTTACGTTTCATTTATCTCTTACATTGTTTACGTTCTTGTTTTATCTGCCATTTTTACGTTCTATTTATACTCTTACACATTTTCACGTTCTATTTATCTCTTACAATTTTTACGTTCCATTTATCTCTTACATTGTTTACGTTCTGTTTATCTCTTACATTTTTTACGTTCTATTTATCTCTTACATTTTTTACGTTCTATTTATCTCTTACACTTTTTACGTTCTGTTTATCTCTTATTTTTACGTTCTATTTATCATACACTTTTTTACATTATATTTATCTCTTTTATTTTTACCTTCTCTTTATCACTTACACTTTTTACGTTCTATTTATCTCATTTTTTACGTTCTATTTATCACTTGTTTTACGTTCTGTTATCTCTTACATTTTTAACGTTCTATTTATCACTTAAACTTTTTTACGTTCTGTTGTCTTACATTATATACGTTCTATTTATCTCTTGTTTACGTTCTATTTCTCTCTTACATTTTTTACGTTCTATTGCTCTCTTACATTGTTTACGTTCTGTTTATCTCTTATTTTTTACGTTCTATTTATCTCTTATATTTTTACGTTCTGTTTATCTCTTACATTTTTTACGTTCTGTTTATCCTTACCATTTTGCGTTCTGTTTATCTCTTACACTTTTTTACGTTCTATTTATCTCTTTACATTTTTTAAGTTCTATTTATCACTTACATTTTTGCGTTCTATTTATCTATTACATTTTTTACGTTCTATTTATCCCTTGCACTTTATACGTTCTGTTATCTCTTACATTTTTTACATTTCTGTCATACATTTTTACGTTCTATTTATTTCTTACAATTTTTATGTTCTATTTATCTCTTACATTTTAGGTTCTATTTATCTCTTACATTTTTACTTTCTTTTTATCTCTTACTTTTTACGTTCTGTTATCTCTTACATTTATTACGTCCTGTTTATCTCTTACAGTTTTAGTTCTGTTTATCTCTTTTGTTTTACGTTCTATTTGTCTCTTACACTTTTATGTTCTATTTATGTCTCTTACATTTTACGTTCTATTTATCCTTACTTTTTACGTTCTATTTATCTCTTACATTTTTTACGTTCTATTTATCTCTCTTACTTTTTACGTTCTATTTTATCTCTTACATTTTTACGTTCTATTTATCTCCTTAAGGTAGGTTCTGTTTATCTCTTACATTTTTTACGTTCTATTTATCTCTTTATTTTTACGTTCTGTTTATCTCAAACAATTTTGGATGTATTTTATCTCTTACATTTTTACGTTCTGTTTATCTCTTACATTTTTACGTTCTAATTATCTCATTTTCGTTCTATTTATCTCTTACACTTTTTACGTTCTATTTATCTCTTACATTTTTACGTTCTATTTATCCCATACACTTTTTACATTATGTTATCTCTTGTTTTGCAAGCTTCTCTTTATCACTTACGCTTTTACGTTCTATTTATCTCTTACATTTTTACGTTCTATTCTCTCTTACATTTTTTACGTTCTATTTATCTCTTACATTGTTTACGTTCTGTTTATCTACCCATTTTACGTTCTATTTATCTCTTATATTTTTACGTTCTGTTTATCTCTTACATTTTTACGTTCTGTTTATCACTTTACATTTTTACGTTCTGTTTTTTATCTCTTACACTTTTTACGTTCTATTTATCTCTTACATTTTTTACGTTCTGTTATCACTTACATTTTTACGTTCTATTTATCAGCCCATTTTTTTACGTTCTGTTTATCGCTTACACTTTTTACGTTCTATTTATCTCTTGTTTATTCTATTTATCTCATACATTTTTTACGTTCTATTTATTTCTTACAATTTTTATGTTCTATTTATCTCTTACATTTTTTATGTTCTATTTATCTCTTACATTTTTTAGGTTCTATTTATCTCTTACATTTTTACGTTCTTTTTATCTCTTACACTTTTTACGTTCTATTTATCTCTTACATTTATTACGTCCTGTTTATCTCTTACAGTTTTTAGTTCTGTTTATCTCTTACATTTTTACGTTCTATTTGACTCTTACACTTTTATGTTCTATTTATCTCTTACATTTTTACGTTCTATTTATCACTTACACTTTTTACGTTCTATTTATCTCTTACATTTTTTACGTTCTATTTATCTCTTACACTTTTTACGTTCTATTTATCTCTTACATTTTTTACGTTCTATTTATCTCTTACATTTTTAGGTTCTGTTTATCTCTTACATTTTTTACGTTCTATTTATCTCTTACATTTTTTACGTTCTGTTTATCTCAAACAATTTTTACGTTCTCTTTATCTCTTACATTGTTTAGTTCTGTTTATCTCTTACATTTTTTACGTTCTATTTATCTCTTACATTTTTTACGTTCTATTTATCTCTTACACTTTTTACGTTCTATTTATCTCTTACATTTTTTACGTTCTATTTATCACTTACACTTTTTACATTATATTTATCTCTTACATTTTTTACATTCTCTTTATCACTTACACTTTTTACGTTCTATTTATCTCTTACACTTTTTACGTTCTATTTATCTCTTTCATTGTTTACGTTCTGTTTGTCTCTTACATTTTTTACGTTCTATTTATCTCTTACACTTTTTACGTTCTATTTTTCTCTTATATTTTTACGTTCTGTTTATCTCTTACATTTTTTACGTTCTATTTATCTCTTACATTTTTACGTTCTATTTATCTCTTACAATTTTTACGTTTTATTTATCTCTTACATTTTTTACGTTCTATTTATCTCTTACATTTTTACGTTCTATTTATCTCTTACATTTTTTACGTTCTGTTTATCTCTTACATTTTTTACGTTCTGTTTATCTCTTACACTTTTTACGTTCTATTTATCTCTTACATTGTTTACGTTCTGTTTATCTCTTACATTTTTTACGTTCTGTTTATCTGTTACACTTTTTACGTTCTATTTATCTCTTACATTTTTTACGTTCTACTTATCTCTTACACTTTTTACGTTCTATTTATCTCTTACATTTTTTACGTTCTATTTATCATTTACACTTTTTACATTCTATTTCTCTCTTACATTTTTACCTTCTATTTATCACTTACACTTTTTACGTTCTATTTATCTCTTACATTTTTTACGTTCTTTTATCACTTACATTTTTTACGTTCTATTTATCTCTGACATTTTTTAGGTTCTATTTATCACTTACACTTTTTACGTTCTATTTATCTCTGACATTTTTTACGTTCTATTTATCTCTTACATTTTTTACGTTCTATTTATCTCTTACATTTTTACGTTCTATTTATCTCTTACATTTTTTACGTTCTTTTTATCTCTTACATTTTTTACGTTCTGTTTATCTCTTACATTTTTTATATTCTGTTTATCTCTTACATTTTTACGTTCTATTTATCTCTTACATTTTTACGTTCTTTTTATCTCTTACACTTTTTACGTTCTATTTATCGCTTACATTGTTTACGTTCTGTTTATCTCTTACATTTTTTACGTTCTCTTTATCTCTTATTCTTTTTACGTTCTATTTATCTCTTACATTTTTTACGTTCAATTTATCTCTTACATTTCTTACGTTCTGTTTATCTTTTACATTTTTTACGTTCTATTTATCTCTTACATTGTTTACGTTCTGTTTATCTCTTACATTTTTTACGTTCTATTTATCTCTTCCATTTTTTACGTTCTATTTATCTCTTACATTTTTTACGTTCTATTTATCTCTTACATTTTTACGTTCTTTTTATCTTTTATACTTTTTACGTTCTATTTGTCTTTTACATTTTTTACGTTCTGTTTATCTCTTACATTTTTACGTTCTGTTTATCTCTTACACTTTTTACGTTCTATTTATCTCTTACAATTTAACCTTCTTTTTATCTCTTACACTTTTTACGTTCTATTTGTCTCTGACATTTTTTACGTTCTATTTATCTCTTACATTTTTTACGTTCTATTCATCTCTTACATTTTTACGTTCTATTTATCTCTTACATTTTTTACGTTCTGTTTATCTCTTACATTTTTTACGTTCTGTTTATCTCTTACATTTTTTATATTCTGTTTATCTCTTACATTTTTACGTTCTATTTATCTCTTACATTTTTACGTTCTTTTTATCTCTTACACTTTTTACGTTCTATTTATCGCTTACATTGTTTACGTTCTGTTTATCTCTTACATTTTTTACGTTCTCTTTATCTCTTAAACTTTTTACGTTCTATTTATCTCTTACATTTTTTACGTTCTATTTATCTCTTACATTTCTTACGTTCTGTTTATCTCTTACATTTTTTACGTTCTATTTATCTCTTACATTGTTTACGTTCTGTTTATCTCCTACATTTTTTACGTTCTATTTATCTCTTCCATTTTTTACGTTCTATTTATCTCTTACATTTTTTACGTACTATTTATCTCTTACATTTTTACGTTCTTTTTATCTTTTATACTTTTTACGTTCTATTTGTCTTTTACATTTTTTACGTTCTGTTTATCTTTTACATTTTTACGTTCTGTTTATCTCTTACACTTTTTACGTTCTATTTATCTCTTACAATTTAACCTTCTTTTTATCTCTTACACTTTTTACGTTCTATTTATCTCTTACATTGTTTACGTTCTGTTTATCTCTTACATTTTTTACGTTGTGTTTATCACTTACACATTTTACGTTCTATTTATCACTTACATTTTAACGTTCTATTTATCTCTTACATTTTTTACGTTCTATTTATCACTTACATTTTTTACGTACTATTTATCTCTTACATTTTTACGTTCTGTTTATCTCTTACACTTTTTCACGTTCTATTTATCTCTGACATTTTTTACGTTCTATTTATCACTTACATTTTTTTCGTAATATTTATCTCTTACATTTTTACGTTCTTTTTATCTCTTACACTTTTTACGTTCTATTTATCTCTTACATTTTTACGTTCTTTTTATCTCTTACATTTTTTACTTTCTATTTATCTCTTTCATTTTTTACGTTCTATTTATCTCTTACATTTTTGCGTTCTTTTTATCTCTTACACTTTTTACGTTCTATTTATCTCTTACATTTTTACGTTCTTTTTATCTCTTACACTTTTTATGTTCTATTTATCTCTTTCATTGTTTACGTTCTGTTTATCTCTTACATTTTTTACGCTCTGTTTATCTCTTACACTTTTTACGTTCTATTTATCTCTTACATTTTTTACGTTCTGTTTATCTCTTACACTTTTTACGTTCTATTTATCTCTTACATTTTTACGTTCTTTTTATCTCTTACACTTTTTACGTTCTATTTATCTCTTACATTGTTTACGTTCTGTTTATCTCTTACATTTTTTACGTTCTGTTTATCTCTTACATTTTTTACGTTCTGTTTATCTCTTACACTTTTTACGTTCTATTTATCTCTTACATTTTTACGTTCTGTTTTTCTCTTACACTTTTTACGTTCTATTTATCACTTACACTTTTTACGTTCTATTTATCTCTTTCATTGTTTACGTTCTGTTTATCTCTTACATTTTTTACGTTCTATTTATCACTTACACTTTTTACGTTCTATTTATCTCTTGCATTGTTTACGTTCTGTTTATCTCTTACATTTTTTATATTCTGTTTATCTCTTACATTTTTACGTTCTATTTATCTTTTACATTTTTACGTTCTTTTTATCTCTTACACTTTTTACGTTCTATTTATCTCTTACATTTTTTACGTTCTGTTTAACTCTTACATTTTTTACGTTCTGTTTGTCTCTTACATTTTTTACGTTCTGTTTATCTCTTACACTTTTTACGTTCCATTTATCTCTTACATTTTTACGTTCTTTTTATCTCTTACACTTTTTACGTTTCTATTTTATCTCTTACATTGTTTACGTTCTGTTTATCTCTTACATTTTTAAGTTCTGTTTATCTGTTACACTTTTTACGTTCTATTTATCTCTTACATTTTTTACGTTCTACTTATCTCTTTCTTTTTTACGTTCTATTTATCTCTTACATTTTTTACGTTCTATTTATCATTTACACTTTTTACATTCTATTTATCTCTTCCATTTTTTACCTTCTCTTATCACTTACACTTTTTACGTTCTATTTATCTCTATTACATTTTTTACGTTCTATTTATCACTTACATTTTTTACATTCTATTTATCTCTGACATTTTTTACGTTCTATTTATCACTTACACTTTTTACGTTCTATTTATCTCTGACATTTTTTACGTTCTATTTATCTCTTACATTTTTTACGTTCTGTTTATCTCTTACATTTTTACGTTCTATTTATCTCTTGTTTGCGTTCTGTTTATCTCTTTATTTTTTACGTTCGGTTTATCTCTTACATTTTTTATATTCTGTTTTATCTCTTACATTTTTACGTTCTATTTATCTTTTACATTTTTACGTTCTTTTTATCTCTTACACTTTTTACGTTCTATTTTTATCTCTTCCATTTTTTACGTTCTATTTATCTCTTACATTTTTTACGTTCTATTATCTCTTACATTTTTACGTTCTTTTTATCTTTTATACTTTTTACGTTCTATTTGTCTTTTACATTTTTTACGTTCTGTTTATCTCTTACATATTTACGTTCTGTTTATCTCTTACACTTTTTACGTTCTATTTATCTCTTACAATTTAACCTTCTTTTTATCTCTTACACTTTTTTACGTTCTATTTATCTCTTACATTGTTTACGTTCTGTTTATCTCTTACATTTTTTACGTTGTGTTTATCACTTACATTTTACGTTCTATTTATCACTTACATTTTAACGTTCTATTTATCTCTTACATTTTTTACGTTCTATTTATCACTTACATTTTTTACGTACTATTTATCTCTTACATTTTTACGTTCTGTTTATCTCTTACTTTACACGTTTTCTATTTATCTCTGACATTTTTTACGTTCTATTTATCACTTACATTTTTTTCGTAATATTTATCTCTTACATTTTTACGTTCTTTTTATCTCCTTACACTTTTTACGTTCTATTTGTATCTCTTACATTTTTACGTTCTTTTTATCTCTTACATTTTTTACTTTTCTATTTATCTCTTTCATTTTTTACGTTCTATTTATCTCTTACATTTTTGCGTTCACATCTCTTACACTTTTTACGTTCTATTTATCTCTTACATTTTTACGTTCTTTTTATCTCTTACACTTTTTATGTTCTGTTATCTCTTTCATTATTTTTACGTTCTGTTTATCTCTTACATTTTTACGCTCTGTTTATCTCTTACACTTTTTACGTTCTATTTATCTCTTACATTTTTACGTTCTGTTTATCTCTTACTTTTACGTTCTATTTATCTCTTACATTTTTACGTTCTTTTTATCTCTTCCTTACACTTTTTACGTTCTATTTATCTCTTACATTGTTTACGTTCTGTTTATCTCTTACATTTTTTACGTTCTGTTTATCTCTTACATTTTTTACGTTCTGTTTATCTCTTACACTTTTTACGTTCTATTTATCTCTTACATTTTTACGTTCTGTTTTTTCTCTTACACTTTTTACGTTCTATTTATCCTTACTTTTCACGTTCTATTTATCTCTGACATTTTTTACGTTCTATTTATCTCTTACATTTTTTACGTTCTGTTTATCTCTTACATTTTTTTTTTTTTTTTATACGTTCTATTTATCTCTTATTTTTACGTTCTGTTTATCTCTTACATTTTTACGTTCGGTTTATCTCTTACATTTTTATATTCTGTTTATCTCTTACATTTTTACGTTTCTATTTATCTTTACATTTTACGTTCTTTTTATCTCTTACACTTTTTACGTTCTATTTATCTCTTCCATTTTTTTACGTTCTGTTATCTCTTACATTTTTTACGTTCTATTTATCTCTTACATTTTTACGTTTCTTTTTATCTTTTATACTTTTTACGTTCTATTTGTCTTTTACATTTTTTACGTTCTGTTTATCTCTTACATATTTACGTTCTGTTTATCTCTTACACTTTTTACGTTCTATTTATCTCTTACAATTAACCTTTATTTTATCTCTTACACTTTTTTACGTTCTATTTATCTCTTACATTGTTTACGTTCTGTTTATCTCTTACATTTTTACGTTGTGTTTATCACTTACATTTACATTATATTTATCACTTACATTTAACGTTCTATTTATCTCTTACATTTTTTACGTTCTATTTATCACTTGCATTTTTACGTACTATTGTCTCTTACATTTTTACGTTCTGTTTATCTCTTACACTTTTTCACGTTCTATTTATCTCTGACATTTTTTACGTTCTATTTATCACTTACATTTTTCGTAATATTTATCTCTTACATTTTTACGTTCTTTTTTATCTCTTGTTTTTACTTTCTATTTATCTCTTTCATTTTTTACGTTCTATTTATCTCTTACCATTTTACGTTCTTTTTATCTCTTACTTTTACGTTCTATTTATCTTGTTTACGTTCTTTTTATCTCTTACACTTTTTATATTTCTATTATCTCTTTCATTGTTTACGTTCTGTTTTATCTCTTATTTATTTTTACGCTCTGTTTATCTCTTACACTTTTTACATTTCTATTTATCTCTTGCATTTTTTACATTCTGTTTATCTCTTACACTTTTTACGTTCTATTTATCTCTTACATTTTTACGTTCTTTTTATCTCTTACACTTTTTACGTTCTATTTATCTCTTACATTGTTTACGTTCTGTTTATCTCTTACATTTTTTACGTTCTGTTTTATCTCTTACATTTTTTACGTTCTGTTTATCTCTTACTTTTTACGTTCTATTTATCTCTTACATTTTTACGTTCTGTTTTCTCTTACACTTTATTCTATTTATCACTTACACTTTTTACGTTCTATTTTATCTCTTTCATTGTTTACGTTCTGTTTATCTCTTACATTTTTTACGTTCTATTTATCTCTTACACTTTTTACGTTCTATTTATCTCTTGCATTGTTTACGTTCTGTTTATCTCTTACATTTTTTATATTCTGTTTATCTCTTACATTTTTACGTTCTATTTATCTTTTACATTTTTACGTTCTTTTTATCTCTTACACTTTTTTACGTTCTATTTATCTCTTACATTTTTTACGTTCTGTTTATCTCTTACATTTTTACGTTCTGTTTATCTCTTACATTTTTTACGTTCTGTTTATCTCTTACACTTTTTACGTTCCATACTCTCTTACATTTTTACGTTCTTTTTTTTTATCTCTTACACTTTTACGTTCTATTTATCTCTTACATTGTTTACGTTCTGTTTATCTCTTACATTTTTAAGTTCTGTTTATCTGTTACACTTTTTTTACGTTCTATTTATCTCTTACATTTTTTACGTTCTACTTATCTCTTTCACTTTTTACGTTCTATTTATCTCTTACATTTTTTACGTTCTATTTATCATTTACACTTTTACATTCTATTTATCTCTTACATTTTTACCTTCTATTTATCACTTACACTTTTTACGTTCTATTTATCTCTTACATTTTTACGTTCTATTTATCACTTACATTTTTTACATTCTATTTATCTCTGACATTTTTTACGTTCTATTTATCACTTACCTTCTTTACGTTCTATTTATCTCTGACATTTTTTACGTTCTATTTATCTCTTACATTTTTACGTTCTGTTATCTTACATTTTTACGTTCTATTTATCTCTTACATTTTTTACGTTCTGTTTATCTCTTACATTTTTTACGTTCGGTTTATCTCTTACATTTTTTATATTCTGTTTATCTATTACATTTTTTTACGTTCTGTTATCTTTTACATTTTTACGTTCTTTTTATCTCTTACACTTTTTACGTTCTATTTATCTCTTCCATTTTTTACATCTGTTATCTCTTACATTTTTTACGTTCTATTTATCTCTCTTACATTTTTACGTTCTTTTATCTTTATACTTTTTACGTTCTATTTGTCTTTTACATTTTTTACGTTCTGTTTATCTCTTACATTTTTACGTTCTGTTATCTCTTACACTTTTTACACGTTCTATTTATCTCTTACAATTTAACCTTCTTTTTATCTCTTACACTTTTTACGTTCTATTTATCTCTCTTACATTGTTTACGTTCTATTCTCTCTTACATTTTTGCGTTGTGTTTATCACTTACACATTTTACGTTCTATTTATCACTTACATTTTAACGTTCTATTTATCTCTTACATTTTTACGTTCTATTTATCACTTACATTTTCGCTATTTATCTCTTACATTTTTGCGTTCTGTTTATCTCTTACACTTTTTCACGTTCATTTTATCTCACCTGACATTTTTTGGTCTATTTCTCTTACATTTTTTTTTTGTAATATTTATCTCTTACACACGTTCTTTTTATCTCTTACACTTTTTACGTTCTATTTATCTCTTACATTTTTACGTTCTTTTTATCTCTTACATTTTTTACTTTCTATTTATCTCTTTCATTTTTTACGTTCTATTTATCTCTTACATTTTTGCGTTTTCTTTTATCTCTTACACTTTTTACGTTCTATTTATCTCTTACATTTTTACGTTCTTTTTTTTATCTCTTACCCTTTTTATGTTCTATTTATCTCTTTCATTGTTTATGATTCTGTTATCTCTTACATTTTTTACGCTCTGTTTATCTCTTACACTTTTTGCATTTTCTGTTATCTCTTACATTTTTTACGTTCTGTTTATCTCCCACCGCTTTTACGCTCTATTTATCTCTTACATTTTTACGTTTCTTTTTATCTCTTACACTTTTTACGTTCTATTTATCTCTTACATTGTTACGTTCTGTTTATCTGCCTTACATTTTTTACGTTCTGTTTATCTCTTACATTTTTTACGTTCTGTTTATCTCTTACACTTTTACGTTCTATTTATCTCTTACATTTTTACGTTTCTGTTTTCTCTTACACTTTTTACGTTCTATTTATCACTTACACTTTTTACGTTCTATTTATCTCTTTCATTGTTTACGTTCTGTTTATCTCTTACATTTTTTACGTTCTATTTATCTCTTACACTTTTTACGTTCTATTTGTCTCTTGCATTGTTTACGTTCTGTTTATCTCTTACATTTTATATTCTGTTTATCTCTTACATTTTTACGTTCTATTTATCTTTTACATTTTTACGTTCTTTTTATCTCTTACACTTTTACGTTCTATTTATCTCTTACATTTTTTACGTTCTGTTTATCTCTTACATTTTTTACGTTCTGTTTATCTCTTACATTTTTTACGTTCTGTTTATCTCTTACACTTTTACGTTCCATTTATCTCTTACATTTTTACGTTCTTTTTATCTCTTACACTTTTTACGTTCTATTTATCTCTTACATTGTTTACGTTCTGTTTATCTCTTACATTTTTTACGTTCTGTTTATCTGTTACGCTTTTTACGTTCTATTTATCTCTTACATTTTTTACGTTCTACTTATCTTTTTCACTTTTTACATTCTATTTATCTCTTACATTTTTTACGTTCTATTTATCATTTACACTTTTTACATTCTATTTATCTCTTACATTTTTTACCTTCTATTTATCACTTACACTTTTTACGTTCTATTTATCTCTTACATTTTTTACGTTCTATTTATCACTAACATTTTTTACATTCTATTTATCTCTGACATTTTTTACGTTCTATTTATCACTTACACTTTTTACGTTCTATTTATCTCTGACATTTTTTACGTTCTATTTATCTCTTACATTTTTTACGTTCTGTTTATCTCTTACATTTTTACGTTCTATTTATCTCTTACATTTTTTACGTTCTGTTTATCTCTTACATTTTTTACGTTCGGTTTATCTCTTACATTTTTTATATTCTGTTTATCTCTTACATTTTTACGTTCTATTTATCTTTTACATTTTTACGTTCTTTTTATCTCTTACACTTTTTACGTTCTATTTATCTCTTCCATTTTTTACGTTCTATTTATCTCTTACATTTTTTACGTTCTATTTATCTCTTACATTTTTACGTTCTTTTTATCTTTTATACTTTTTACGTTCTATTTGTCTTTTACATTTTTTACGTTCTGTTTATCTCTTACATTTTTACGTTCTGTTTATCTCTTACACTTTTTACGTTCTATTTATCTCTTACAATTTAACCTTCTTTTTATCTCTTACACTTTTTACGTTCTATTTATCTCTTACATTGTTTACGTTCTGTTTATCTCTTACACTTTTTACGTTGTGTTTATCTCTTACACCTTTTAAGTTCTATTTATCACTTACATTTTTTACGTTCTATTTATCTCTTACATTTTTTACGTTCTATTTATCACTTACATTTTTTACGTACTATTTATCTCTTACATTTTTACGTTCTGTTTATCTCTTACACTTTTTCACGTTCTATTTATCTCTTACATTTTTTACGTTCTATTTATCACTTACATTTTTTTCGTACTATTTATCTCTTACATTTTTACGTTCTTTTTATCTCTTACACTTTTTACGTTCTATTTATCTCTTACATTTTTGCGTTCTTTTTATCTCTTACATTTTTTACGTTCTATTTATCTCTTTCATTTTTTACGTTCTATTTATCTCTTACATTTTTACGCTCTGTTTATCTCTTACACTTTTTACGTTCTATTTATCTCTTACATTTTTTACGTTCTGTTTATCTCTTACATTTTTTACATTCTATTTATCTCTTACATTTTTACGTTCTATTTATCTCTTACACTTTTTACGTTCTATTTATCTCTTACATTTTTGACATTCTATTTATCTCTTACATTTTTACGTTCTATTTATCTCTTACACTTTTATGTTCTATTTATCTCTTACATTTTTACGTTCTATTTATCACTTCCATTTTTACGTTCTATTTATCTCTTACATTTTTTACGTTCTATATATCTCTTACACTTTTTACGTTCTATTTATCTCTTGCATTGTTTACGTTCTGTTTATGTCTTACATTTTTTACGTTCTATTTATCTCTTACATTTTTACGTTCTATTTATCTCTTACAATTTTTACGTTTTATTTATCTCTTACATTTTTTACGTTCTATTTATCTCTTACATTTTTACGTTCTATTTATCTCTTACATTTTTTACGTTCTGTTTATCTCTTACATTTTTTACGTTCTGTTTATCTCTTATATTTTTTACGTTCTATTTATCTCTTACACTTTTTACGTTCTATTTATCTCTTACATTTTTACGTTCTTTTTATCTCTTACACTTTTTATGTTCTATTTATCTCTTTCATTGTTTACGTTCTGTTTATCTCTTACATTTTTTACGCTCTGTTTATCTCTTACACTTTTTACGTTCTATTTATCTCTTACATTTTTTACGTTCTGTTTATCTCTTACATTTTTTACGTTCTATTTATCTTTTACATTTTTACGTTCTATTTATCTCTTACACTTTTTACGTTCAGTTTATCTCTTATATTTTTTACGTTCTGTTTATCTCTTACATTTTTTAAGTTCTGTTTATCTCTTACACTTTTTATGTTCTATTTATCTCTTACATTTTTACGTTCTTTTTATCTCTTACACTTTTTACGTTCTATTTATCTCTTACATTGTTTACGTTCTGTTTATCTCTTACATTTTTTACGTTCTGTTTATCTCTTACATTTTTTACGTTCTGTTTATCTCTTACACTTTTTACGTTCTATTTATCTCTTACATTTTTACGTTCTGTTTTTCTCTTACACTTTTTACGTTCTATTTATCACTTACACATTTTACGTTCTATTTATCTCTTTCATTGTTTACGTTCTGTGTATCTCTTACATTTTTTACGTTGTATTTATCTCTTACACTTTTTACGTTCTATTTTTCTCTTATATTTTTACGTTCTGTTTATCTCTTACATTTTTTACGTTCTATTTATCTCTTACATTTTTACGTTCTATTTATCTCTTACAATTTTTACGTTTTATTTATCTCTTACATTTTTTACGTTCTATTTATCTCTTACATTTTTACGTTCTATTTATCTCTTACATTTTTTACGTTCTGTTTATCTCTTACATTTTTTACGTTCTGTTTATCTCTTACATTTTTTACGTTCTGTTTATCTCTTACACTTTTTACGTTCCATTTATCTCTTACATTTTTACGTTCTTTTTATCTCTTACACTTTTTACGTTCTATTTATCTCTTACATTGTTTACGTTCTGTTTATCTCTTACATTTTTTACGTTCTGTTTATCTGTTACACTTTTTACGTTCTATTTATCTCTTACATTTTTTACGTTCTACTTATCTCTTTCACTTTTTACGTTCTATTTATCTCTTACATTTTTTACGTTCTATTTATCATTTACACTTTTTACATTCTATTTATCTCTTACATTTTTTACCTTCTATTTATCACTTACACTTTTTACGTTCCATTTATCTCTTACATTTTTTACGTTCTATTTATCACTTACATTTTTTACATTCTATTTATCTCTGACATTTTTTACGTTCTATTTATCACTTACACTTTTTACGTTCTATTTATCTCTGACATTTTTTACGTTCTATTTATCTCTTACATTTTTTACGTTCTATTTATCTTTTACATTTTTACGTTCTATTTATCTCTTACATTTTTTACGTTCTGTTTATCTCTTACATTTTTTACGTTCGGTTTATCTCTTACATTTTTTATATTCTGTTTATCTCTTACATTTTTACGTTCTATTTATCTTTTACATTTTTACGTTCTTTTTATCTCTTACACTTTTTACGTTCTATTTATCTCTTCCATTTTTTACGTTCTATTTATCTCTTACATTTTTTACGTTCTATTTATCTCTTACATTTTTACGTTCTTTTTATCTTTTATACTTTTTACGTTCTATTTGTCTTTTACATTTTTTACGTTCTGTTTATCTCTTACATTTTTACGTTCTGTTTATCTCTTACACTTTTTACGTTCTATTTATCTCTTACAATTTAACCTTCTTTTTATCTCTTACACTTTTTACGTTCTATTTATCTCTTACATTGTTTACGTTCTGTTTATCTCTTACACTTTTTACGTTGTGTTTATCTCTTACACCTTTTAAGTTCTATTTATCACTTACATTTTTTACGTTCTATTTATCTCTTACATATTTTACGTTCTATTTATCACTTACATTTTTTACGTACTATTTATCTCTTACATTTTTACGTTCTGTTTATCTCTTACACTTTTTCACGTTCTATTTATCTCTTACATTTTTTACGTTCTATTTATCACTTACATTTTTTTCGTACTATTTATCTCTTACATTTTTACGTTCTTTTTATCTCTTACACTTTTTACGTTCTATTTATCTCTTACATTTTTGCGTTCTTTTTATCTCTTACATTTTTTACGTTCTATTTATCTCTTTCATTTTTTACGTTCTATTTATCTCTTACATTTTTACGCTCTGTTTATCTCTTACACTTTTTACGTTCTATTTATCTCTTACATTTTTTACGTTCTGTTTATCTCTTACATTTTTTACATTCTATTTATCTCTTACATTTTTACGTTCTATTTATCTCTTACACTTTTTACGTTCTATTTATCTCTTACATTTTTGACATTCTATTTATCTCTTACATATTTACGTTCTATTTATCTCTTACACTTTTATGTTCTATTTATCTCTTACATTTTTTACGTTCTATTTATCACTTCCATTTTTACGTTCTATTTATCTCTTACATTTTTTACGTTCTATATATCTCTTACACTTTTTACGTTCTATTTATCTCTTGCATTGTTTACGTTCTGTTTATGTCTTACATTTTTTACGTTCTATTTATCTCTTACATTTTTTACGTTCTACTTTTCTCTTACACTTTTTATGTTCTATTTATCTCTTACATTTTTTACGTTCTATTTATCACTTACACTTTTTACATTCTATTTATCTCTTACATTTTTTACCTTCTATTTATCACTTACACTTTTTACGTCTATTTATCTCTGACATTTTTTACGTTCTATTTATCACTTACATTTTTTACGTTCTATTTATCTCTTACATTTTTCCGTTCTATTTATCACTTACACTTTTTACGTTCTATTTATCTCTTACATTTTTTACGTTCTATTTATCTCTTACATTTTTTATGTTCTATTTATCTCTTACATTTTTACGTTCTATTTATCTCTTACATTTTTTACGTTCTGTTTATCCCTTACATTTTTTAAGTTCTGTTTATCTCTTACATTTTTTACGTTCTGTTTATCTCTTACACTTTTTACGTTCTATTTATCTCTTACATTTTTACGTTCTTTTTATCTCTTAAAATTTTTACGTTCTATTTATCTCTTACATTGTTTACGTTCTGTTTATCTGTTACATTTTTTACGTTCTGTTTATCTCTTACACTTTTTACGTTCTATTTATCTCTTACATTTTTTACGTTCTATTTATCTCTTACATTTTTTACGTTCTGTTTATCTCTTACATTTTTTACGTTCTATTCATCTCTTACATTGTTTACATTCTGTTTATCTCTTACGTTTTTACGTTCTTTTTATCTTTTACACTATTTACGTTCTATTTATCTCTTATATTTTTTACGTTCTATTTATCACTTACATTTTTTACGTTCTCTTTATCTCTTACACTTTTTACGTTCTATTTATCTCTTACAATTTTACCTTCTTTTTTATCTCTTACATTGTTTTCGTTCTGTTTTCTTTCCTCTTACATTTTTTCGTACTATTTATCTCTTCCATTTTTACGTTCTTTTTATCTCTTACACCTTTTACGTTCTATTTATCTCTTATATTTTTATGTTTTATCTCTTACATTTTTTACGTTCTATTTATCTCTTTTCGTATTTTTACGTTCTATTTATTCTTACATTTTTACGTTTTTTTATCTTCTTTACACTTTTTACGTTCTGTTTATTCTTTACATTTTTTTACGTTCGGTTGTGATCTTTACATTTTTTTATATTTCGTTTATCTCTACATTTTTACGTTCTATTTATCTTTTTACATTTTTACGTTCTTTTTATCTCTTACACTTTTTATGTTCTATTTATCTTCCATTTTTTACGTTCTATTTATCTTCATATTTTAAGGCGTTCTATTTATCTTCATATTTTTATGTTTTATCTTTATACTTTTTACGTTCTATTTCCATTTTTTACATTTTTTATGTCTTCCATAGTTTATCTCTTACATTTTTACGTTCTGTTTATCTCTTACACTTTTTATGTCTCTATTTATCTCTTTACAATTTAACCTTTTTTTAATTACACCCTTTACGTTCTATTTATCTTCATATCATTACGTTCTGTTTATCTTCTACACTTTTTACGTTGTGTTTATCTCTTACACCTTTACGTTCTATTTATCACTTACATTTTTTACGTACTATTTATCTCTTACATTTTCTACGTTCTGTTTATCTATTACACCTTTTCACGTTCTATTTATCTCTTACATTTTTTACGTTCTACTTATCACTTACATTTTTTTCGTACTATTTATCTCTTACATTTTTGCTGTCTTTTTTATCTCTTACACTTTTACGTTCTACTGTCTCTTACATTTTTACGTTTTATCTCTACACTTTTATGTTCTATTTATTCTCTTTCATTGTTTACGTTCTGTTTATCTCTTACATTTTTTACGCTCTGTTTATCTTCACTTTTTTGCCACCCTATTTATCTCTTCATATTTTTTACGTTCTGTTTATCTCTTACACTTTTTATGCTTCTATTTATTTCTTACATTTTTACGTTCTTTTTATCTTCACACTTTTACGTTCTATTTATTCTTACATTGTCATCGTTTATCTCTTACATTTTTTACGTTCTGTTTACTTTACATTTTTACGTTCTGTTTATCTCTTACACTTTTACGTTCTATTTATCTTTACACTTCTTACGTTCTGTTTTTCTTACACTTTTTTACGTTCTATTTATCACCATATTCTTTACATTCTATTTATCTTCTTTCATTGTTTACGTTCTGTTTATTCTCATACTCTTTACGTTCTATTTATTCTACACTTTTTACGTTCCATTATCTTCTCACTGTTTAATGTCCTGTTTATTTCTTACATTTTATTTCGTCACTCTTTACATTTTTTACGTTTATTTATCTTTATATTTTACGTCTTTTTTATCTTCATACCTTTTACGTTCTATTTATCTCTTACATTTTTTTACGTTCTGTTTATCTCTTACATTTTTTACGTTCTGTTTATCTCTCATATTTTTTACGTCTGTTTATCTCTTTACACTTTTTTACAGTTCCATTTATCTCTATATTTTTTACGTTCTTTTATCTCTTACACTTTATGTTCTATTTATCTCTTACATTGTTTATGTTCTGTTTATCTTCTTACATTTTTAAGGTTCTGTTTATCTGTTACACTTTTTACGTTCTATTTATCTCTTACATTTTTTACGTTCTACTTATCTCTTTCACTTTTTACGTTCTATTTATCTCTTACATTTTTTACGTTCTATTTATCATTTACACTTTTTACATTCTATTTATCTCTTACATTTTTTACCTTCTATTTATCACTTACACTTTTTACGTTCTATTTATCTCTTACATTTTTTACGTTCTATTTATCACTTACATTTTTTACATTCTATTTATCTCTGACATTTTTTACGTTCTATTTATCACTTACACTTTTTACGTTCTATTTATCTCCGACATTTTTTACGTTCTATTCATCTCTTACATTTTTTACGTTCTGTTTATCTCTTACATTTTTACGTTCTATTTATCTCTTACATTTTTTACGTTCTGTTTATCTCTTACATTTTTTACGTTCGGTTTATCTCTTACATTTTTTATATTCTGTTTATCTCTTACATTTTTACGTTCTATTTATCTTTTACATTTTTACGTTCTTTTTATCTCTTACACTTTTTACGTTCTATTTATCTCTTCCATTTTTTACGTTCTATTTATCTCTTACATTTTTTACGTTCTATTTATCTCTTACATTTTTACGTTCTTTTTATCTTTTATACTTTTTACGTTCTATTTGTCTTTTACATTTTTTACGTTCTGTTTATCTCTTACATTTTTACGTTCTGTTTATCTCTTACACTTTTTACGTTCTATTTATCTCTTACAATTTAACCTTCTTTTTATCTCTTACACTTTTTACGTTCTATTTATCTCTTACATTGTTTACGTTCTGTTTATCTCTTACACTTTTTACGTTGTGTTTATCTCTTACACCTTTTAAGTTCTATTTATCACTTACATTTTTTACGTTCTATTTATCTCTTACATTTTTTACGTTCTACTTATCACTTACATTTTTTACGTACTATTTATCTCTTACATTTTTACGTTCTGTTTATCTCTTACACTTTTTCACGTTCTATTTATCTCTTACATTTTTTACGTTCTATTTATCACTTACATTTTTTTCGTACTATTTATCTCTTACATTTTTACGTTCTTTTTAACTCTTACACTTTTTACGTTCTATTTATCTCTTACATTTTTGCGTTCTTTTTATCTCTTACATTTTTTACGTTCTATTTATCTCTTTCATTTTTTACGTTCTATTTATCTCTTACATTTTTACGCTCTGTTTATCTCTTACACTTTTTACGTTCTATTTATCTCTTACATTTTTTACGTTCTGTTTATCTCTTACATTTTTTACATTCTATTTATCTCTTACATTTTTTACGTTCTATTTATCTCTTACATTTTTTATGTTCTATTTATCTCTTACATTTTTACGTTCTATTTATCTCTTACATTTTTTACGTTCTGTTTATCCCTTACATTTTTTAAGTTCTGTTTATCTCTTACATTTTTTACGTTCTGTTTATCTCTTACACTTTTTACGTTCTATTTATCTCTTACATTTTTACGTTCTTTTTATCTCTTAAAATTTTTACGTTCTATTTATCTCTTACATTGTTTACGTTCTGTTTATCTGTTACATTTTTTACGTTCTGTTTATCTCTTACACTTTTTACGTTCTATTTATCTCTTACATTTTTTACGTTCTATTTATCTCTTACATTTTTTACGTTCTGTTTATCTCTTACATTTTTTACGTTCTATTCATCTCTTACATTGTTTACATTCTGTTTATCTCTTACATTTTTACGTTCTTTTTATCTTTTACACTTTTTACGTTCTATTTATCTCTTATATTTTTTACGTTCTATTTATCACTTACATTTTTTACGTTCTCTTTATCTCTTACACTTTTTACGTTCTATTTATCTCTTACAATTTTACCTTCTTTTTATCTCTTACATTGTTTTCGTTCTGTTTTTCTCTTACATTTTTTTCGTACTATTTATCTCTTACATTTTTACGTTCTTTTTATCTCTTACACTTTTTACGTTCTATTTATCTCTTACATTTTTGCGTTCTTTTTATCTCTTACATTTTTTACGTTCTATTTATCTCTTTCATTTTTTACGTTCTATTTATCTCTTACATTTTTACGTTCTTTTTATCTCTTACACTTTTTACGTTCTATTTATCTCTTACATTTTTACTTTCTTTTTATCTCTTACACTTTTTATGTTCTATTTATCTCTTTCATTGTTTACGTTCTGTTTATCTCTTACATTTTTTACGCTCTGTTTATCTCTTACACTTTTTACGTTCTATTTATCTCTTACATTTTTTACGTTCTGTTTATCTCTTACATTTTTTACGTTCTATTTATCTCTTACATTTTTACGTTCTATTTATCTCTTACACTTTTTACGTTCTATTTATCTCTTACATTTTTGACATTCTATTTATCTCTTACATTTTTACGTTCTATTTATCTCTTACACTTTTATGTTCTATTTATCTCTTACATTTTTTAAGTTCTATTTATCACTTCCATTTTTACGTTCTATTTATCTCTTACATTTTTTACGTTCTATATATCTCTTACACTTTTTACGTTCTATTTATCTCTTGCATTGTTTACGTTCTGTTTATGTCTTACATTTTTTACGTTCTATTTATCTCTTACATTTTTTACGTTCTACTTTTCTCTTACACTTTTTACGTTCTATTTATCTCTTACATTTTTTACGTTCTATTTATCACTTACACTTTTTACATTCTATTTATCTCTTACATTTTTTACCTTCTATTTATCACTTACACTTTTTACGTCTATTTATCTCTGACATTTTTTACGTTCTATTTATCACTTACATTTTTTACGTTCTATTTATCTCTTACATTTTTCCGTTCTATTTATCACTTACACTTTTTACGTTCTATTTATCTCTTACATTTTTTACGTTCTATTTATCTCTTACATTTTTTATGTTCTATTTATCTCTTACATTTTTACGTTCTATTTATCTCTTACATTTTTTACGTTCTGTTTATCCCTTACATTTTTTAAGTTCTGTTTATCTCTTACATTTTTTACGTTCTGTTTATCTCTTACACTTTTTACGTTCTATTTATCTCTTACATTTTTACGTTCTTTTTATCTCTTAAAATTTTTACGTTCTATTTATCTCTTACATTGTTTACGTTCTGTTTATCTGTTACATTTTTTACGTTCTGTTTATCTCTTACACTTTTTACGTTCTATTTATCTCTTACATTTTTTACGTTCTATTTATCTCTTACATTTTTTACGTTCTGTTTATCTCTTACATTTTTTACGTTCTATTCATCTCTTACATTGTTTACATTCTGTTTATCTCTTACATTTTTACGTTCTTTTTATCTTTTACACTTTTTACGTTCTATTTATCTCTTATATTTTTTACGTTCTATTTATCACTTACATTTTTTACGTTCTCTTTATCTCTTACACTTTTTACGTTCTATTTATCTCTTACAATTTTACCTTCTTTTTTATCTCTTACATTGTTTTCGTTCTGTTTTTCTCTTACATTTTTTACGTTCTGTTTATCTCTTACATTTTTACGTTCTGTTTATCTCTTACACTTTTTACGTTCTATTTATCTCTTACATTTTTTACGTTCTATTTATCACTTACATTTTTTACGTACTATTTATCTCTTACATTTTTACGTTCTTTTTATCTCTTACATTATTTACGTTCTGTTTACCTTTTACATTTTTTACGTTCTATTTATCTCTTACATTTTTTACGTTCTATTTATCTCTTATATTTTTTACGTTCTATTAATCACTTACATTTTTTACGTTCTATTTATCTCTTACATTTTTTACTTTCTATTTATCACTTACATTTTTTACGTACTATTTATCTCTTACATTTTTACGTTCTGTTTATCTCTTACACTTTTTCACGTTCTATTTATCTCTTACATTTTTTACGTTTTATTTATCACTTACATTTTTTACGTACTATTTATCTCTTACATTTTTTACGTTCTATTTATCACTTACACTTTTACGTTCTATTTATCTCTTACATTTTTTACGTTCTATTTATCTCTTACATTTTTTACGTTCTATTTATCTCTTACATTGTTTACGTTCTGTTTATCTCTTACATTTTTTACGTTCTATTTATCTCTCACATTTTTACGTTCTATTTATCTCTTACATTTTTTAATTTCTATTTATCTCTTACATTTTTTACGTTCTATTTATCAGTTGCATTTTTTAAGTTCTATTTATCTCTTACATTTTTTACGTTCTATTTATCTCTTTCATTTTTTACGTTCTATTTATCTCTTACATTTTTTACGTTCTGTTTATCTCTTACACTTTTTACGTTCTATTTATCTCTTACATTTTTTACGTTCTATTTATCTCTTACATTTTTAACTCATATCATTTTATCGTTCTTTTCTAATTAATCTTTCTTATTCTTCATTATTTCTTCTTTCGTTTTAATCATTTTTTTAATTCGTTTTCTATCTTTTCTTCTTTTAGATCCTTCTTTTCTTTTGACTGTTCATTTATTACTTTGATGGGATTATTCTTTCTTTCATTCGTTCGTTCTTTTTCCTTCCATCCTTTCTTTCATATTCTTTCTTAACTTTTCATTATTGCTTTCTTTTATTGTTTACTTCCTCCTTATTCTATCATTTCACCTCAATTTATTTCTCTGCATTTTTGTATGGATATTTTTTTTTCGATTTTAAATTCTACTTTTTCTTGTTATATTTTTAGAATTAGATTTGTATTTTTTTTTTATTTAATTATTTATTATTCCTAAATCGCATCTTTTATTTTGTTCCTATTTTCCCATGCGATTCATCTTTTCTCATTACTCCTTATTTTATTTCTTTCCGAATTGTTACTTCTTTCTTTTTTTCTTTTTTTTTTTTTTTCGATTTTCATCAAATGACTTCTGGGTTTCATGTTGTACATGTTTCTTATATTAAGTTCGTTGAATTTCTTTACCCATTTTCTCCGTTTTCTTTGTCCGATCGATGCAATGCCGCTAAAATACACCAAATAATACACTATGCCAAATAATGAGAGACTTCCAATATAGCATAAAATTACAAGGTATACGCTCTGGTCAAATAGGAATTCGTGTAAACCTTTCTTGTCTCAGATTTTACAAGTTTATTTTTTTTAATCGTATCACCCCGAGCAAGGCGGTAACGCCACTGATGTGCAGGGGGCTACATAAGAGTAAAAAGATTAGGGGGCTACGTAAAAGTAAAACGATTAGATAGGAGAGAGTGAAGAGAGTGAAGGGAAAGACGAACCAGTTAGAAAGGAGCAAGGGAAAGATGGGAATACAGGTATGATGACAGTTGCAAAGGTGGAGAGAAAGGAAAGGATATACAGGGTGGTGTAGAAAGAACTAGAGTCAAGTGGTTAAGAGATGGGTATTGAAATTGTATTTAAATTTCCGGAGGTTGTAACCGTCAGGAAATCAAGAATATGGACGCGAGTTAAGATATTACTGGCAGAAAATAATATTTGAGGCATTTCTAAGAGAAATAGGTATGTTTCGATTCCAGCTGTAACTCTATTTTCAGATAGCTGGTATGAAGTTTAAGTGATTTTTCTCCAAAATTAGAGAATACAATTATTACTGTCGGGAAAAGTAGACGACGTGTTAACAAGTGGAAAATTGAAGGTGCGAAGTACATGAGTGCAGAATTATTTTTAAGCGAATTCATCCAAGTGATTCCAGTCACAATATATTTCAATGGGTTTTGACGATGAGTGACCCTAAGTCGAAATGAGGCCTTGATAATTTTTTTGTGTACTGGGTTACCAGAACAGTTGATAAGAGCAGGTAAACAAATAGAGGGAGTGTGTTTGCTATTGGAAGTCGAAATGCTTCGGTGGGTTCGTGCGGATCTTGGCGCGGCTTTTTGTGAACAAAATCAAGTTGCTTCAAATGTCGGTGAATTGTCGATTTGCCAACTCCAAGCTCATCAGCTAATTCTTGAGTGCTCGATGAAGACGCAACGTTCAACCCGGTTTGTAAGTCTCCATCATCCAACTTTAACAGCCGTCCCGAACTTCAAGACTCATGTCGCCAGAATCGAAATGCTTGTACCACTTTGAGTTCGCTTCATATGCAATTGTTCCTTCACCTTCGGTAGCACAAATCTCTTTCGCAGCTTTTCTAGTTGAAAGACCTCGCTTCTATCAGTAATGAATCAAAACTCGCAGCTTAATTTTATCATTTGCCATCTGGAATACGAAGATGAAGATCACTATAACAATATAAACACAAAATTGCATAAAAATTCAAGTTTTGCAAGTGTTTACGAACTTTTGGGACAACCTAATAGTTCTTTGAACATCGAAATCTCTCAGTCAGAGGCCTTGCTGCCGGATGCAGTTTTATCGTCATACCCAGGACCAGTAATTACGGACACACACACACACACACCCACACACACACACACACACACACACACACACATTATATATATATATATATATATATATATATATATATATATATATATATATAAGCATGCAGTGTAGATATAGTAGAATCCAAAGAAGTATCCTGTACATATAGTGGTAAAAATCTTCTGTACAATAAAGACTGAAGCTGATGATGGCTCGCCTGAAAAAAAATAGGCCCATACTTCCGATTTACCATGAAATAACGTGTCCTCCTTAATTTTTTCTTATATATATATATATATATATATATATATAGTAATTACGTAAACATATATATTTTACATGTATACTAATTACGTAATCATATCTCTGTTTATATATATCAATACGTATATATATATATATATATATATATAATCAGTACGTTATTTATGCGTTATATTTATATGTAGTTGTTACGTAATCTTATATATTTACATACTTATTATTTAATCATATATATAGTAAAAACCTAACCACATACATATTTATATGGTGGTTGCAAGATCATATATCTTTTATATAGTAATTATAGTAATTATAGTATAGTAATTCTCAATCTTCTCTTTCACTTTCACTTTCACTTACTAGATACTCCTGAGTACTATTGGCATTAATGCTTTTATGTGGTGAAATGATTAAAAGAATCAGCTAATTTTTTCAAGTAATGTTTCGAAAAGTTATATTTTATTTTTGAAATTTCTTTTTAATATGGAGAATTTAATTATGTTGACAGACTGGGAAAATCTCGGAGAATTTATTGATTTTCCTGATGAGTAAAAAAAAAATAGATTCCAATTGGCTTAAATTTGGTTTGAAATACAGCAAAATATTTTGCCTTATTTGGAACTATCAGTATAGCCCGGCGTTGCTCTGGTGTAATGAAAGCTTTCATATATATATTATCGATTTTCTGCACAATTGTAAGAACCGCAACCTTGAAAATTCTGAATATCGTTTCTTTTGTCTTTGTCTATGAGTGTATCAAATTTGATCAAAATCGAACCACTACTTCTATAACCCGATTTTTTCGATTATCAATTTTCGATATTTATCGGGGGTACCTCGACACAAAACCTAGCTAAGAACACTCGCAGACGCATATAGTACAACTGTGTAAATTTTCAAGAAAATCGGTTCAGCCGTTTCGGAGTCTATAGGTAACGGACACACACACACACACACACACACAGACACATACACACACACAGAGACAAAGTTCCATTTATAAATAAGTTTAGATGTTAAATAATAATCTATTATCTCTGAATTAAAACTAAAATAAAAGCTTCAAGTAAGATTTTTATTTTCTTAAACGTATTTTAAACTTCTGGTATCGCCTTTTTTGGATGATTTTATACATGACTATCAGAAGATTTTACAGCAACTGCTTTGACTATCAGAGATCTTTATAAGAACTGCTGTACTGGTGTGATATCCACAGGAATATATATTATCTGTAAGAATATGGGTTTTCGCTTTTAGATACACATTTAGACATGCTAAATAACATCCAAAAACATATCTTAATTAACACTAACGAGATAATCATTAACGAAGGCCTAAATGTGTCGGTTATTGTATATATTAATAATATACTCAGTCAAACACCTATTTTGTCGAACTGAACTTGTTTTCCCCAACATTATACTTTATTGAAATAGCAGAAAACGGATAATTTAAAACCGAAAACCAAAAATGTCACTAAGGCAACATTGAATTGATATATAAATTCTGGGAAGAGTCTAAATTCTGAGTACGTTTCGATCATTACATATATTTGAATCGTTTATATAGAGATTCTATCATGTTCCCTTTTACGAAATGATTCAATTACAGACGCAACAAAGGTGACACAATGGATCTAATTGAATTAAACGTTTTCACAAAAATTAAATACATCCGCTTTCTTTACGAAAACAATCAACACGCAAACATTTCAGTTCTGAAACCATTGGAAAGCTTAGGTTTAATGAAATTAAAAGCACAAATTCTCTTGGCATCAAAATGACAGAAAAGGTCAAAGTGTTCATAGACAGATGCTTGTTGGTGCGTTAAAATGTTATCTTATATTAAATCTTAAGTAAATTTTGAAATCTGCTAACGATCTTGAATCTAGTAAAAAAGTTTGCTTTTCCATTTTTAAATGAATATTGGCAGTTATAATTTGCATCTGAATTTATTACATGAGGAGTTATCATCATTTATACTCTTTGCATGCGGACTATTTTCCTTATTTTTGTTGTTACTATCACACCGTTTAGACTTTTTGCGACCTCTGACCTTCATTAGGTGTATATCGATCTGAATAATCTACATGGAATTCCGAACTCAGCCATTTATTTTACCTATGAAGAGAGTACTCTCTTCGTTCCACTGTCCATGTTCAAGGATATCTCGTTCAGTTCTTATTTTTAGTTAGTGCACATGTTTCCACCTAGTCTGTGTACACACTGTCTGGCTCAGTAACTGAACTCACAATTGCTATATCAACAGATTCAAGAACCTAATTATTTTTATACATGGTAATTACATATATATTTACATTGGTTACGTAATCATATATATATTTATATATAATTACACAATTAGTGTTGAATTGCAATAGTGGTTTTGCCCAAATTACTGTTGTTGTTTTTTTGTTTTTGTTAGTTTACTTGTAAAAAAGGCATTTTAGGAAAGCAGATTTTTTGTCATAAAGTGCTTGATATCAACATAGGGATAGAACGTTAATAGAAGTAATGTGAAGAAGTTTTTCACTTAGCTGAGCAGTATTATTTTAGTCATGCCGACTTCAATGTCTTGTGAAGTAATGTAATGTCTTCACTCTTCAGGATATTGTTTTTAACCGCAGCTGTTTTCCGTTTTTTTCGTATTTCTTTTAAGTTGTACTCTGATTTCTCTTTGTGTGATTCATTTTGCTTGATGAATGCTGTCGTGTAGGATGTGCATGTAGTTTTTTTATCTACTTTTTAGTTGTTTCTTATGTTGAGCTCTTTTTAGCGTTCTTAAGGATAGGGCTGCTTAATTGATTTTTATTGAGTCAAATCATTAGATTCACGTATGTGCTTGTACCCACTTCAGGGTTCCTTGCTCCCCAGCTATGAATAAAATAGACAGTGTCCTATAGTCTGGACAATTTTATCAAAGATGAAGGAAAAACCTTGAAAGAACTGAAATGTTGTTCTACAGAAGGATGCTGCGAATATCATGGATTGAGCATCTGAGCAATGATGGGGTTTTCGAATGGATGGAAACGAAAAGGAACTAATGCTGAGCATCAGGTAGAGACAACTGAAGTTCTTGGGACATGTGATAAGGAAAGAATTCTTGGAGGTCTGATACTCACAAGACAGATAGAGGGAAAGAGAGATAGGGAAAAACAGTGGATAACATATTTGAATGGCCTGAACATGGCAGAGCGGCGTTTGAATGGAGTAACAGGAGAATACTTGTTAAGAGCTAACAGAGATATGGAGACGTGGAAAGCCCTGATCGCCGACGTCCTGAACGAACATAGCACATAGAAGAAAAGAATCAAAGATTAAATGATCGCTGTTTCAGTAAATTATCAAGAAGAGAGAATGTTAATAGTAAATTATCGAACACAAAGAAAATTTCTAAAATGCTTAAAACAAATTGAAAGAGTTCGTTTTTCACATAAAAGTTATACTGTTTCTATCCAACAAAAATAAAAAGATGTATTTTAAGGTACTCGTCTATTGAAGAGGTGTAGAGGCTCATCCCTTGTTCCCTGTTTAGGATGTGGTTTCCGGTTTTCTCTTTTCCATTCTTCTCACTTTTTTTTTCAATTGGAGTAGATAGACTAAACTATCGCCCGGTTCACACTCCACCCACGTCTATTGAACAGGTGTACAGGCTCATCCCTTGTTCCCTGTTTAGGATGTGGTTTCCGGTTTTCTCTTTTCCAATCTTCTCACTTTTTCTCTTTTTCTTTTTTCAATTGGAGTAGATAGACTAAACTATCGCCCGGTTCACCCTCCACCCACGTCTATTGAACAGGTGTACAGGCTCATCCCTTGTTCCCTGTTTAGGATGTGGTTTCCGGTTTTCTCTTTTCCAATCTTCTCACTTTTTCTCTTTTTTTTTTCAATTGGAGTAGATAGACTCAACTATCGCCCGGTTCACACTCCACCCACCTCTGTTGAACAGGTGTAGAGGCTCATCTCTTGTTTCCTGTTTAGGATGTGGTTTCCGGTTTTCTCAAACTTTTCACTTTTCTTTTTTTTTTTTCAATTGGAGTAGATAGACTCAACTATCGCCCGGTTCACACTCCACCCACCTCTGTTGAACAGGTGTAGAGGCTCATGCCTTGTTCCCTGTTTAGGATGTGGTTTCCGGTTTTCTCTTTTCCAATGTTTTCACTCTTACGTAGCCCCCGGCACATCAGCGGCGTTACCGCCTTGCTCGGGGTGATATGATTAAAAAAAAAAAAAACTTAACTTAGGAGTTGAATAGAGTTTTTTTTTTTTTTAATTCCGCTGCTTTTATTAGAGGCTGATAATGTATCAGCGTGTAAT
The DNA here is from genome assembly GCA_037127315.1 of Ascarosepion bandense. Classification (NCBI taxonomy): domain Eukaryota; kingdom Metazoa; phylum Mollusca; class Cephalopoda; order Sepiida; family Sepiidae; genus Ascarosepion; species Ascarosepion bandense. The sequence continues at coordinate 50,897 of JBBBDQ010000869.1, read as the reverse complement.
TTGATAGCAAGTTTATTCAGGCGCATGGGACTGCCTTTCTTACTCTTTGTTGATTGCGAGTAGATGAAGAGGAAGGAGATATAAAGAATGCAGCACGAGGGAGAAGCTGAAAGGTACCGAATACGGGTTTATTTCTATTACTGTTGTTATTGTTATTATTATATTATTATTAACTTATTGTTATTAATATTTAACATATTATAACAGTTTTGTAACAATGGGTTGATTGAATGGTTTTTACCACTTATCAACTCTTTGTTGGTTATGTAAAACCAAAACATATTTTATAATCTAACAATGATTCTTTGTCTTTTTTGTAGTGACTGTTGCATCAATATTGTTTTGTGATTATTTCTGATTCTTTCAGATACAAAACTGACTATTTAATCCATAGCTGGAGGAAGAGAGGAGTTCATATATTTCACATTTGTGAATAAGGAAACGCAGCGAACTATACTGATTTTCTGATTAATTATCTGATTTCGAACCGCTATCCGTTACACCACCCGCACATCCTATAACTGTGAATAGAATTCATCTCTCTCTCTCTCTCTTTCTTTCTTTCTTTCTCTCTCTCTCAAACTCTCTCTCTCTCTCTCTCTCTCTCTCTCTGGGATGGGGTGAGTGTGTGTGTGATATTTTGCTTTTTGGTTGTGCGTTGTCAAATTCATTCACATTTGACGGCTTATATTTTCCGAACTTTTCTTCCAAACATTGCGCTGACAACTGAGGTTAGATCTTCTGTCTAGTGTGTCGCTACTTGTAAACCCATACATTCAGATTGACCCCCGCCTACCCACTCCTATTTTTTTCTTTTTATTCACTCTATCAAAATTCATTCTTACCAATCGATCGATATTAATAACATAATATGCACGCCGTTTGCATATCTCTAAAGGAAAATCTTCTGATGTCTTTTTTCTTACAAAAAGATCAATTTCGTCGTATCATTTTGATATTATGTCTTACGTAATTCAATACGCAGGTAGGGTAACAGGTATCCGGGGGAGAGTGGAATCGAAAAACCGGATTCAAATTACAGACTAGACTCTTCTTTTTTTTAATCTGCTATATCTTCGTTGCACTGAATGAAGATAAAACAATCAAGAAATATATTGTCGGTTGAACTCGTCATAGTCTTGCTAAATTCTGTAGTCAGGATAAAAAGCTCGCTTCCGGTTCGCTCTCTCTCTCTCTCTCTCTCTCTCTCTCTCTCTCTCTCTCTCTCTCTCTCTCTCTCTCACTCTCTCTCTCTTTCTCTCTTTCCATCTCTCTCTCTTTCTCTCGCTCTCTCTCCTCCAGCTTAATTTGACGACTCTCGATGTCAGTATTTACGCTATTTTCACGAGTTCAAGTCATTCTGGTGATGTGTGTTTATCTCCACAACACAATGATGCTCACCCTGTACTAGGCCCAAGAGTCACTCGAGGTACAAGGTTACAGAGTAAGAGGCACATTCTATGGGGATATCTTTCGAATGTAATGGTTAACCCAAAACTTGAACAGGTTAATAGTGTAGTGAGCGATGAAGCATTTTCTTGGGAAATGGTTCCACAGAACAGTGGTTAGTTTGGGTGTGAGGGTGGTGCAATGGATAACGGCTCGAAATTCGAAATCGCACAGCCGAGTTCCAATTCTATTCTGAATCACTTAATTCACTTACTAGCAAATACTCTGAAGAAATTCTTAAATTCTTTAAATATTTTATGGATTTAAATAATCTGCAGAAGGTTGATCACCTCGAAAAAAAATCAATCATTTAATTCACATGAAATTTGCTTTTAATAGTTGTTTAATATATATTTCTAACTGTCGATTCTGCTACAGATATACTAGATATCTATAATTAGCGTGTATGAAATGTATTAACCAATTATTCTTGTATCACCTCTGTTGGTCCAGAAAATTCTATAATCTAATATAGCGGAAAATTGGTGGTGTAAAATGAATATGCAATAACTGTTTTTTATCCTGTGGTTGCTTATTAAATTAAAGATTGGTGTGAATCGAACATGTTTTTTAACTTTTTGTTTATTGGTTTGTTCAAATTGTTGACTTAGAAAAAATTGCAAAGAAAGGATTTGCTATTGTATCTTTCCAACTGATAATCATGTCGATAATAAAACGTGATTTTTCCCATGTGTGTGTGTGTGTGTGTGTGTGTGTGTGTGTGATATTTTGCCTTTTGGTTGTGTGTTGTCTATCTCACTAACATTTGACGGCTTATTTTTTCCGAACCCTTTTCTCAAACATTTCGCTGACTACTGAAGTTTGATAATCTGTCTAGTGTGTCGCTACTTGTAAATCCCTGCATTAAGATTGACCTCCACCCACGCCTAATACATTCAGATTGACCCCCGCCTACCCACTCCTATTTTTTTTTCTTTTTATTCACTCTATCAAAATTAAAACTTACCAATCTATCGATATTAATAATATAATATGCACGCAGTTTGCATATCTCTAAAGGAAAATCATCTGATGTCTTTTTTCTTACAAAAAGATCAAGTTCGTCGGATCATTTTGATATTATGTCTTATGAAATTCAATACGGAGGTAGTTTAGCAGGTATCCGGGGGAGAGTAAAATCGGAAAACCGGGTTCAAATTACAGACTAGTCTCTTCTTTTTTTTACAATGTTATATTTTCGTGGCATTGAATGAAGAAAAAACAATCAAGAAAGATATTGTTGGTTGAACTCGACATAGTCTTGCTAGATTCTGTAGTCAGGATAAAAAGCTCGCTTCCGGTTCTCTCTCTCTCTCTCTCTCTCTCTCTCTCTCTCTCTCTCTCTCCTTCAACTTACTTTGACAACTCTTGACGTCAGTATTTACGCTATTTTCACGACTTCAAGTCATCTTTTGGTGATGTGTGTTTATCTCCACAACACAATGATGCACACCCTGTACTAGGCCCAAGAGTGACTCGAGGTACAAGGTTACAGAGTAAGAGGCACATTCTATAGGGATATCTTTCGAATTTAATGGTTAACCCAAAACTTGAACAGGTTAATAGTGTACTGAGCGAGGAAGCATTTTCTTGGGAAATGGTTCCACAGAACAGTGGTTAGTTTGGGTGTGAGGGTGGTGCAATGGATAACGGCTCGAAATTATAAATCGTACAACCGAGTTCCAATTCTATTCGGAATCGTTAAATTCACTTACACGCAAATACTCTTAGGAAATTCTTAAATATTTTATGGATTTAAATAACCTGTAGAAGTTTGATCACCTCGAAAAAAAATCAATCATTTAATTCACATGAAATTTACTTTTAATAGTTGTTTAATATATATTTCTAACTGTCGATTCTGCTACAGGTATACTAGACATGTATAATTAGCGTGTATGAAATGTATTAAGCAATTATTATTCTATCACCTCTGTTGGTCCAGAAAATTCTATAATCTAATATAGCGGAAAATTGGTGGTGTAAAATGAATATGCAATAACTGTTTTTTATCCTGTGGTTGCTTATTAAATTAAAGATTGGTGTGAATCGAATATGTTTTTTAACTTTTTGTTTATTGGTTTGTTCAAATTGTTGACTTAGAAAAAATTGCAAAGAAAGGATTTGCTATTGTATCTTTCCAACTGATAATCATGTCGATAATAAAACGTGATTTTTTCCCATGTGACGCAACGAAAGGTTCATTGTTTTGATCTACGTTTCCTGAGAAGAATCCTTTATTGGCATAAAGGTCTCCGTGACATTACACGTCATTTTCACAATGTTAACTCCCGCATCAAACAACCTTTATACTTCTCTTCGCTGGAGCAATCGATCGGTCACTCGTTCAATACTTTAACTGATCATTTTACCTGTTCTTCTGCCTCTTTTCTTGCTTGGATAATGACCATCTACAAATATATTCTTCGAACCGAGATTGTTAGCAATCCCGTCTTAAAAGCATAGTAATTTCGATTCTAGTGCGTGAGTGAGTGTGCTTTGTTTAACGACATATTAGCCTCTGTGGGTTATTTAATGCCAAAAAGGTCGGGTTTTAAGAAATTTTTTATGTTCGACTATAGTGATATAGTTCGGTTATGTAGAGGACTAGCAGTATAGCCCGGCGTTGCTCGGGTGTAATGAAAGCTTTAAAACTAATCCATGGTCCTGGATCTCAGACTATTTGGACGTTGGCACGAAAGACTAAAAAGCAATAGTTGTTTCCAGTTAAAGCGAAACCGTAGACTGAAAGAAAAATGAATGGATGTAAGTCAAATTTTGATTTCCTGGTATCGATATCAAATAAGTTTTTTTCGTCGTAAACTGAATGCTAAATAAGTCCTCTGGGTAAATGGTATCATGGCTGAGACTAAGAACCACAATTATACCTACTTAGAGCCAAACCCGAAGCAAAAACTAAAATAAAAGGTCTGAAAAAATACAGACATACAGGCAGATAAACAGACACACACAAAAAACATCTTGCCTTTTATATATATATATTATCGATTTTCTACACTATTGTAAGAACTGCAACCTTGAAACTTCTAAGTATGGTTTTTTATGTCTTTGTGTGAGTGTATCAAATTCGATTAAAATTGGACCACTCCTTCTATAACCCGATTTTTTCGATTATCGATATTTCGATATTTATCGGGGGTACCTCGACACCAAACCTAGCTAAGAACACTAGCAGACGCTTATAGTACAACTGTGTAAATTTTCAAGAAAATCGGTTCAGCCGTTTTGGAGTCTATAGGTAACAGACACATACAGACACACACACAAAGACAAAGTTCTATTTATGAATAATAGAGGATAGAGGATGTGCGTTGTGGTGCAGTGGGTATCCGCTCGGGAAGCCGAGTTCGAATTCCAGTTGAATTCCTTGCATTCACTTACCCACGAATACCCTTGAGAAAGTTATTAATCCGTCTCTTCCCTCCAGTTATGGGTTAAATAATAAGACAGACTGCATTCTATAGCCTGGGCTGGCAACCGGTCTACCGCAGAAAGCAATTACAACCTACTGCGGAATAATCTTCTGCTCAGCCAGGCATGTCTCTTTCGAGACATGATCGCCCACAGCGTGTATCACGTATGGCACTTAATTGACTATAGTGAGAAGGTTGATTTAGTCAAATTTTAATGATTTTTTTTTTATTTTAGAAAACTGAAAATGTCTTCCAGCTTTAAATTAAAAAATGTATTGTTGGTAATATTTTTCCTTCAAAAATGCATATTTTTCTATAAAAGTATTTATATGTATATATTTCTATAAAAAACACTTGTGTTATATTAAACTAGATTCTTTATGAGACCTTATAGACTGACGCTACAAAACCACAAAAAGAGCTTTGCTAAATGACAAAAGACTACAGAGTTCTTAATTAAATTAAATAAAAAATCGGTAAATTAAAAAAGACGTTAGATAACTGTTGAAAACTGGTAACGATTGTATTATTCATACTTTTCGAACTGTTGGCTTCTTCTTTATTATCAGGTTTACGACTTTTCGGCCGTTGTACGCCCCGGCCTTCTTCAGGTGTTAGGAATTCCTCAAGGACACATGGCCCAGTCAATATAGGCGTTGGCTAGTTCCAGTGACTTCACCCAAAAGTAATGAGTTCAGTACCTGGCTACAACAGTGGTGAACAAATAACTTAAAGAGTTAAGTTAAAGGGAGATAAATACATGGCTGCTAGAAGTGGTATCGCACATAGAATGAGAATGATATACCTCAGTGATCGAAATAAGGAGTTTGGTTTTCAAGTCTTAGCACCTGAAGAAGACCGGAGCGTACATTGGCTGAAACGTCGTAAACATGGGACTAAAGATGAGGACAACAGTCTGAACAGTGTAAATAATGTAAATTCAGGAATATGTTTCTCCACATTTTGTCAATCGATAACTTGACGCTTAAATTAAGTGATAAGTTTAGCTATATGTGTTATATATCGCCGTACGGCGACAAAACAACAAACACGCATATATAAAAATATATGGTTATATTTTTATTAATGACGACGAACCGGGTGGAATAGAGAACAGGAAGAGTGAGAGCGCACATAGAATGGGTCGACGGGAGTGTAGTTTTTTCTGTGGTGTTTCTCTGCTTCCACTGGCCGTTCTCTGCTGGCGAATCCGTGTGTCGAGGTCTTTATATAGTCTTCTAGAACCGGGACTTTCCTTCCGGTTTTGCCTCGCCCACGCAACGCCCATGTAATTCCCAGAGACACCTGTTCTGTTTGCCTCCGCAGTCATTTCCGCCGCTGTCGGAAATAAGGTCAAACGACATCCGCTCCGGCCTCGACAGGATGTATTTCACAAACACCTGCCCCGCCGTTTCCCCGACCCTCCCCCACCGACGGGAAACACCATCGCTTGCATCACTTCCTCGGGTGCGGCCACATTGTTATATTACATATGAAAATGAGAATTGAAAAACGAATGGTGTCTGCAAATAACCTTTAAATGACGAAATACAAGATCGAGCAGCAATTCAGTCACTCAGTTAAGGGTCATGTGTGATAGACGCTTAGGCGATCATGTCTCGAAGGAGACATGACTGACTAAGCAGAAGATTTTTTCTGCAGTAGATTGCAATTACTTTCTGCGGTTGACTGGTTGCCAATAAAGTTACAGAACCCAATCTGCCCTTTTATCTAAACTGTAGCTAGTGGGAGAAGGGACGGATTAATACCGCTCCTAATGGTATTTTTGCGTAAGTGAATGCAACGAATTCAAGTGGAATTCGAACTCGGATCTCCAATTTCTCGTTCCCAGCCGATGTTCACTGCACCACAACACACATCCACAGCAATCAATCAATCATAAAAAGAACTGTAGATAGAAGGGAAATAACTAAGACATCTGGAAGTTACATGACTCATAGAACGAGAACAATATACGCCAGCAATTGAAATAAAGTGATCGGTTCGAAATTCCAATCACCTGAAGAAGGTTGCAGTGTACAGTAACCGAAACGTCGTGAATATTGCAATAAGGATGAGAACAGTCTTGACAATGTCAGTCAGTTAAGTGCCATACGTGATACACGCTTGGGCGATCATGTCTCAAAAGAGACATGACTGACTGGGCAGAAGATTATCCCGCAGTAGGTTGCTATTGCTTTCTGCGGTAGACTGGTTGCCGACCAACGTTATAGAACCCAGTCTGTCCTGCTATTTACCCCATAACTGGGAGTAAGAGACGGATTAATACCTTTCCCAAGGGTATTTGCGCGTAAGTGAATACAATGAATTCAACTGGAATTCGAGCTCGGCTCCCCGGTTTCTCGTTCCGAGCCGATATCCACTGTACCACAAAATGTAAATAATAAAAGAACCATTCTGAGTTAAGTAATTACGCAAGAGTCGAATGATTATACAAGGTCAAAAAATCTATTCAGAATTATTCAATTTTATTCAAACTTTTATTCAAAATTATTCCTGAAAGATAAAACTGATAATAAATTTGCCACTTTTTTTTTTTTTATTGGGCAACCTGTACAGCATAACTACAGGAGATAATGATGATATAATCAAAATGTTTAGCTCTGGAAGTTACGACTAGATACTAGAAAACATTCACAATCAAACACTTGTTAAGTAGATTGGGTTATGAACCTGGAGATATTTATAACTGGGAGTCACCTGCGTGTTCGCTGCTTTTATCAAAATCTGTTGTGCACATTTGACTGCAATGAAGATACTCTTTTCAGACTAGATCTCAAGATAAGTAATTAGACTTCGTATATTTGTACATATTGATAGGAGTTTTGGTGCAAAGAATATCGGCTCAGAACGAGACATTGGAGAGCCGAGTTCTAATTCCAGTTGGGTTCGTTGCATTCACTTATGTGCAAAAATCTCTGGGAAAGACATGTATCTTTCACTTCTCAATCTTTCACTTCACCTTCTAGCTTTGGGTTAAATGGCAGGACAGATTGAGTTCAGTAACCATTGTTGGCAATCAGTCTACTGAGAGAAAATAATGGCAACCTACAGCGGGAAAATTTTCTATCCGGTCAGTCATGTCTTTTTCGAGACATGATCGCCTAAGCGTGTATCACATATGGCACTTAGCTGGCTGATATTGCATGGAAAAATATATTCAAACCAATACTGTCAAGCTCGATACAGTGAAACAGCTTTTCTAATAGCAGACCTAGCACTTGATTGAATATAATCTTAGCGCTTTATGCTAAAAGAAAACACTAGTCCGCGTAGGCGCAGTGAGGCACCTACCTGAAGGATACTATCAGACATGCAGTTAGAAGAGGAAAAGGCTTCTCTCCGACGATGAACAAAAAAAATTGTAATGATTTAACCTGTTTTTGTGGTGCAGTGGATATCGACTCATAACGAGAAATCGGGAAGCCGAGTTCGAATTCCAGTAGAATTCCTTGCATTTACTTACGCGCACATACCCTTGGGAAAGGTATTAATCCGTCATTTACCTCCAGTTATGGGTTAAATAACAGGAAAGATTGGGTTCTATAGCCATGGCTGGCAACCAGCCTACCACAAAAAGTAATAGTAATAGTAATATGGTTGCAAGTATCAACTACTAATAAATAAAGGCTTACGGCCTATCACGTTCAATACACCGGTTCTCGCTCGATCACCGAAGTTAAGCAACGTTGAGCCTAGTCAGTACTTAGAGGGGTGACCGCTTGGAAATACCAGGTGCTGTAAGCGTATAGTGACGGATGTGCGTTGTGGTGCAGTGGATATCAGCATTCACTTAAGCACTGGTACCCTTGGGAAAGGTATTAATCCGTCCACTCCCTCCAGTAAGGCTTAAATAACAAGGGTAGGACTTGGGGACCCTGCTCTTAAAAAACAAATCCCAATGAATCGTGAAAAGAAAAACGTTGTAAAAATAAAACAACCTTACCCCAAAAAATCACTGGTTATGACCTTAAAATGATCCCATAAGGATTGATAGGTCATTAAGCCTAAAAAACAAACAAACAAACTAATAAATAAAATGTCTCTGGAAAGTTGCAAGAGAAAATGTAGAAATCTCAACAGAGTTTGAACAGATTACAGTATTGCCTTTAATAATGTGCCACAGAATTGGAAACCTCAGACTTTGGAAATGTACAAAATCTCCACGGCGATAGAAAATTTCCTTAAATATAGCATGAAACAGTGGAAAACCAAATGACGCCTAAATCACACCAAAGCTTCCCTCCAGTTATTGGTTAAATAACAGGACAGATGGGGGTCTATAGCCTTGGCTTTGCAATCAGTCTACCGCAGAAAGTAATAGAAATCTACTGCGGGAAAATCTTCTGCCCACTCAGTCATGTCACTCACGAGACATGATCGCCCAAAACGTGTATTTCGTATGGCACTTAACTGACTGATATTTGTACTCCAACGTCGCTTTCCGTTTTGCTTTTGGTTGATCTTGTTTTTTGTTGTTGATTTTTTTTTTTTTTACTTGCTATTTTCTCACATAATAATTATAATAATAACAATGAAGGATAAACCTGTTAAAAATTGAAAACATTTATCCAAGTATAATGTCAAGCAATCTCCCATGAAATGACAACTGCCTAACGTCTGGCTTCATCATCTGTCATCATTACATAAAACTTTTGCGGAAATGTTAATTAATAAACTTAATTAAATATCATAATGGATCACTGAAGTTATTACATATCTTCTGCCATAAACGGATGAAATAGATGATCAAAAATATTATAGACCAATAACATGTCTGCCCCCCGCGTGTAAACTGACCATGTCTGTCCTGACGAAATGTATTTACTCTTTTTCAATTACAACAGCACCCTTTTCCTGGAACAGAAGAGATGTCGAAGAGGTTCATATGGTTGCAAGGATCAACTACTAATAAATATAAAATGCTTCTGGAAAATTGCAAGAGAAAATATAGAAATCTCAACACAGTTTGAATAGATTACAGTGTATCCTTTAATAATGTGCTACACAATTGGAACCTTGAGGCTTTGGTAAGGTACAAAATTTCCTCAGTGGTTGAAAATTTCCTTAAATATAGCAGGAAACAGTAGAAAACTACGTGATGCCTAAATCACACCAAAGTCAGTTACAATTGTTTGAATATCCGACGGGCAATCTTTCAGGGAGTCTTCCTGTTACCCCGTCTGTTCAGTCTGCATTTCATCCGCCTTTCGCATTAACTAAGCACTAATAACTATGGATACAAAGTTTTAAAAAAGTGTTTAATCACCCATTCTACATGGATGATATCAATTTCTTTGCCAAATAGGATCAAGAGTATTCTCAATACTGTAAAAAGTTTCAGTGATGATATCGGTATCAATTTTGAGTTAGATAAATATGCAAAGGTAACACTCACGAAAGGGAGAATTACAGAAACGTACCGTTGTGATGCAGTGGATATCGACTCGGAACGAGAAATCGGGGAGCCGAGTTCGAATTCTAGTTGAATTCGTTGCATTCACTTGCGCACAAATACCCATGGGAAAGGTATTATGTAATATAACGGTCTGGCCCACCCAAGAAAGGCTGATACAAGCCGTGTTGTTTCCGGTCGGTGAAAAGTAACGGATGTCACTTTGACCCTATTTCCGGCAGATGCGGAAATAACTCAGAGGCAAACAGACAGGTGACTCTGAGAATTACGTAGGCGTCGCGTGGGCGTCGCGTGATCAAGGCAAAGCCGGAAGAAACAAGTCCCGGTTTTGGAAGATATATAAAGACCGCGAAAACACGGATTCGCCAGTCAGAAGAAGTGAGAGCAGAAGTAGCAGCAGAACCACAGAACACGAAGGAAGGCAGTTCACAGCTGCCCCCAATAGCATGCTGCTATTGCGGGGTACGCATTCGTCAACCCATTAGAAGCGCTCTCTCTCTCACTCCTGCCTCTATTCTACACGGTCCATCGTCACTAATAAAAATATAACTCATATTTTTATATATATGCGTGTTTGTTGTTTATTGATATACAACAATTAATCCGTATCTTCCCTACAGTTATGAGCTAAATAACAGAACAGATTGAGTTCTATAGCCTTGGTTGGCAACCAGTCTACCGTAGAAAGCAATGTAAACCTACTGCAGGATAATGCTCTCCCCAATTAGTCATGTCTCTTTCGAGACATGATCGCCCAAGCGTGTATCACGTATGGCACTCAACTGACTGACTCAATAGATCTAGATTTTGTCACAAAGATTAGAAAATGGCAACAAAACGAAGTCTATAAATATCTAGGAGTCAGCGAAGGAGGTAGAATTGTAATATATTACCTTGAACGGCGAAAGTGATTGACAGGTATACCCGACCGTAGGTTGGATCAACAACAAGTAACAACTGGATTGAGAAGCAATAGCCCGGCAATGATGTGGTTGACAGATACATCTGATCGTAGATAAAAGTCAACAAAGGACAGGGATGGTTGACAGATATATCAGGCCGTACCTGATGTTAATAAAATACATCGAAAAACAAGCGAAACCCCGAAAAAGCAAAAATGTGTTAGTGTTGTAAGACTATATATAGCCTAGAGTTTTTGACTGAAGAGACAGCGATTGGCTAACGACTCCCAATGACGCCTTCGTACATACGATCTCGCTCCGGCTGCCCACTCGCTCCACACAAACATCACCGGCGAAGAATAAAAATATAAGTCTTTTTTTATATATACGTGTTTCTCGTTTTTTTGTCCAGATCCAGTGGCAGTATATAACAGAATATCAGTCAGTTAAGTGCCATACGTGATACACGCTACCATGGGTGATCATGTCTCGAAAGAGACATAACCGACAGGGCAGAAGATTATCTGGCAGTATGTTGCCATTACTTTCTGCGGTTGATTGGTTACCAGCCAAGGCTATATAACCCAATCTGTCCTTTTTAATGGACTCATAGCTAGAGGGAGAAGACAGGTATTATATTATTAAGTAGTAATTAGTGGGGTATCAGTTTATTACTTCATAACAATATAAAACTGATCCCTAATTTTATGCCCAATAGATCCCTTAATCATGTTTTCAACTTTTATATTCAATCAGTCAGTTAAGTGCCATACGTGATACACGCTTTAGGCGATCATGTCTCGAAAGGAACCTGACTGACTGGGCAGAAGATCATTCCGCAGTAGGTTGCCATTACTTTCTGCGGTAGACTGGTTGCCAGCCAAGGCTATAAATCATAATCTGTGCTGCTATTTAACACATAACTGGGGGGAAGTGACGGATTAATACCTTTCACAAGGGTCTTTGCGCGTAAGTGAATGCAAGGGATTCAACTGGATTTCGAACTCATCTCCCCGATTTCTCGTTCCGAGTCGGTATACACTGCACCACAAAAACAGCTTAAATCATTGCACTTTTTTTTCATCGCCTTTCGACTTCCATCAGCATGTCTGATAACATCATTCAGAAGAGTGTCTCACTGCGCATTCTCGGACTAGTGTTTTCTTTCGACATGAAGCGCTAAGCGTTTATAAAATCAAGTGCTAGGTCTGCTATTAGGAAAACTTGTTCACTGTGTCGTGCTTGACAGTACTGATTTGAATATATTTTTTTCATGCAATATCAGCCAGTTAAGTGTCATATGTGATGCACGCTTAGGCGATCATGTCTCGAAAAAGACATGACTTACAGAGCAGAAGATTTTCCCGTAGTAGTTTGTCATTACTTTCTGCAGTAAACTAGTTGCCAACCAAGGATACTGAACTCAATCTGTCCTGCTATTTTACTCAAAGCTGGAGAGAGAAGCGACGGACTGAGAAGTGAAGGATTCATACTTTCCCCAGATATTTTTGCATATAAGTGAAAGCAAGGAATTTAACTGGAATTCGAACTCGAACTCCCCGATTTGTTGTTCCGAGTTGATATCCACTGCACCACAACGTACATCCAAGATAACATAACAGAATATATCATACCCAATGAAAGAGAAACTAGGAAAATAATGCTACAGGCGTGTGCGTCTAGTGTCAAATATAAAGTGGAATTCACAAAACAGAATAACAGCAATAAAGACCCTGGCTATCTCCGTTGTGCAATAGTTGACATGAAGCGAATAGGTGTCATAACGCGAAAGCTTTTCATTTGTCACCACATGCATCATTCTAAGGCTAATAGCTATTGTTTTTATGTTTCCAGATCAGGGGGAGGCAGAGGATTAATTCAACTAGACCGGTCTTAGAAAGCCACAAAAATCAGTATTCAAAAAAAAAGTGGAAGCTACAGACTGGATGATTTTCTTTGTCAAAAAGAAATTTCAAGTGGGTGAAGAAGTACAAATAAGCCATCATGTCCCTACTACAGCGGCAAATATCTTAAAAGAAAGAAAACAAAAAGCAAATGCAATAGACTAATCAATACTCTGTTTGTAACACACAGACTGATAGAGACAAACACGTACCCACTAGTGGCTATGTATTGCAGAGTAAAACGCTGAAACCAATGTTATTCTTAATGCACAGGACCAATGCTTTTTTTTATAATCGTGTCGCCCCAAGCAAGGCATTTTGCCGCCACTGTTTTGCAGGAGGTTACATAGGAAGGAAGTTATGAGAAAGAGTGACATGTTATAGGGGGTCTCAGAAAGTGAGTAAGAGAAGGATGACAATAGTGATGAAAGTGGAGTGGATGAAGTTAGTAAGATAGGAGATGACTATTAACTTTATATTTGAATTCTTGAAGATTGTAGCTGTCGGGAAAGTAAACAAACGGGAGGGAATTCCACAGGCTTGCTAACTAGAAATTACCAAGCACGCGTACTGAAAAATTGTGTTAACACAAAATGCATATTCTGTGATAAATATCCAGACCCCATTGTGTCAGGTGCATGAATTTATCACCCACTGAATATAAAAGTCGGCATGATAGAATAGAAAATAAACTACAAGAAACTTGTTTGAACATCAACCAGAAACTGCTTAGAGACATCTGACCTGCAAAAATTGTATTGGAATTTACAATACACACAAACGGAACAAAGTTAATCATCCAGACATCGTGTTCAAAGATGTGATTTCTTATTGATATAATAGTTCTTGCAGAAAAGATGGTATTCTTACTTTTGCACTTAAGTAAATGCAATAAATTCCGCAGAGGTGCAATTTAATCCTCGGATTGAGACTGTGGATTTTGAAGAAACATAAAACGGACTTGGGATCAGTATAAAAATGGCGTTTGTAGATTGGAAACGAAACCGAGGTAATAGATAAAACTAAAGAATTTTATTTAAGACATTGAGAATATTTTCAAGGCCATATGAAATAACAATAAATAAATTTTTAACAAGAATAATAAAAAATAATAATACAAGTAATTAAAAACATAAAAATGATTTCCTCTGGGGAAATATCGGTAGAAGTAGAGGGGTTTTATCTTACACTTGACAATGAAAACTGAAACGAGGCTTTGACAACAGTTACCAAAAAAAAGCTACTGTAAATAGAAGCAAAAATATGCTTTCTTTTTAATTTTTTTATTAAATTTTTCAGAAAATGTTTTAGATGAATCTCACCGAAAGGTTTAAGACCAGATGGTCTGCTCAACAGTCAGTATGGATATCGAACTTTGTGTAAATTTTATTCCGCGACTGAAATGAACGTCAGTGTATGTGTGCCTGTGTGATTAGTTGACATCAGTGTCAAATGGATTGAGAGAGCTGAAGTAAATCTAGTTCCGGGAACAAAAAGAAAAGATAACCAAAATGACACGAGCGAGAGATTTTGTCAAGCACGAACCTAGAGATAACCGCTTTTGTTTTATTTCTCTACAACCCACACAATTTCCCTTTTGCATCAAGCACCGGCACGTCTTCCACTTGGACATAAACGGAAGAGACTTTCATACTTCCTCTTCACTGAATGTTTTTTTTTTGTTTTTTTGTTTTGTTTTTTTTTTGTTTTTTGTTTTTTTTTTTTGGTAGGATTACTAAACTGCTGGCTGAGTGTACTAAATTTCAGCTCGGCAGAAGAAAAAAACTTGTTTTTTTTATCGAAAGGTCGAATACAATGCAACCGTTAAAGTATCCAAACTCAGATATTAGCAAAGAAATGTCCAAGAGTGATACTTGAACACGTTTTCTTTGATTATCTTTCACTTAAAACAAGGTGCAAGACTCACTCAAGT
Source organism: Ascarosepion bandense (assembly GCA_037127315.1). Lineage (NCBI taxonomy): Eukaryota > Metazoa > Mollusca > Cephalopoda > Sepiida > Sepiidae > Ascarosepion > Ascarosepion bandense. The sequence continues at coordinate 35,838 of JBBBDQ010000869.1, read as the reverse complement.
TATGAGGTTACAGAAGGAGTTTTTTGTATCTATATAATGGTTGAACGTAGACAAAAGTGTTAAAGTGATCGGGGTCATCTTCCTGAGATTTCCACAAAATAGGAGTCAGGAGAAAAACATGTCTGAAGTGAAATTCCTCGTTACTAATGAAATACGAATAGAATTTGGATGATTCGATTCTTTTCGTGGTGTGGTAGGTCTTAGATGTAAATTGTGGCGGCATTCATCATGGGCGGGTTGAGTCGGCTTCTTTTCTAGAAGTCCCGTGAGGCTTTAAGCTACTCCTAAACGCATGTGATGCAAAGATTTTCCCGCAGTAGATTACCATTTCTTTTTGAGGTAGACTGGTTGCCAGCCAAGGTTGCAGAACCCAATATGTCCTGCTATTTTATCCATAGCTGGAAGGAAAATACATGGATTCACACCTCTCCCAAGTGCATTTGCGCGTAAGTGAATGCAATGAATTCAACTGGAATTCGAACTCGGCTTCCAATTCCTCAATTTGAGCCGCTATCCATTACTCTTCCATAACTGTTTTAACTGGTGGAATGTAGTGAGAGATTTGAAACATTTCCTCTGTGGAAAAGAAATTCTTCTTCTTTATGTGTCGTGTGATTTCCAGTTATAGGCGATCATGACTCTCCACAATTTCCTGTTTTTTGTAGTTTGTAGCTCTTAAGTAACTTTTTTTTAATCGTTTCACCCCAAGAAAGGCGGTAATGCAACTTATGCGCAGGGGTCTACATAAGAGTAAAAGATTAGATAGGAGGAGAGTAAAGAGAAAGACGAACCAATTACAGGGGGTGTCAGAGAAAGCAGCAAGAGAAGGCTGGGAATACAGGTGCGACGACAGTTTCTAAGGTAGAAAGAAAGGGAAAGATATACAGGGTGATGTAGAAAGAACTAGAGTCAAGTGGTTAAGAGATGGGTATTAACATTGCATTTACATTTCTAGAGGTTGTAGCTGTCAGGAAAGCAAGAATATCGAAGAGAGTTCCACAGGCGGGAAGTACGAGAAAAGTAGCTATTGGTGTAGAACTGTCGACTAACGTAGACATCCAGCCCATGCATATGGACGGTGGAATCCTTCCTTAAGAGGGGAAGATAGCCAGGGGTCGAGAACTCAGAGGAGAGAATTGAGGGGTTGAGATTAGTCTCACAGAGCGCTAGGATGTCAGGTGATTTTTCGTAGAGGAAAGATTCTATACTACAGAAGTTAGTACGAATACCCCGGATGTTAGTAAAAGAAATGTCAAGGGGTTTCGGTGATTTAAGTTTGAATGGTTTAGTTTTTTTTTAAATATAGTTATTATTAAAGTTAGGAGAGACCTCGAGTAGAGGAGGCAGGCGGTCATTAACTACGACACGCGCTGGAAGGAAAACTGGGGCGGGCTGCATCAAAGTGTGGCCTCGGGGTTGCCCACCTAAAGCGCTTGCAGGGGCACCTATCCATGCGCGACATAGCACTACAAGAACCCCGATATTATTTAACTGTTGATCAGAGCAGCCGCTTTTGATGCTACGCAAGAGTTAGGGCTCCTAACTACCAGTCGGAAGTAGCAACCAGAAAACTGCCAAACAGGTTCCCTCACAATGAAGAGACGTTGCCACCGCCCACACACGTCGCAGGAAAATCACGGTAGCACCAATACTGAGGTCTGAGGAGAAAAAAGAGAAAGCCAGAAACTACTTCCTAAACATGGAACAAGGGATAAGCCTCTACGCCTGTCCGATAGAGGTTGGAGGAGTGCGAACTGAGTAATAGTAGGGACTATCTACTCCAACAATGTTGTCTTTTTGTTATTTATCCTTAACTCTGTTCTGCCCTCAAGCTGTCTTGTGAGTATCAGATTTTCTAAGCTCTCTTTCCTCGTTGTGTGCACAGGAAATTTCAGTTGTCCATTTTTTTTTCTAAAAATTTGTCGCTGCTCACATATTCGATCCATTCTATTTTAGCATCCTTCTTTAGAGTCACATTTCTGTTACTTCATCTTTGAAGAGATTGTCTGGCATTCATTGTTCCATAGATATCAGATATCAGTTGAGTACTCTTTTTTGGGTTTTTAACAAAGTGCCCCATGTATGATTTTACTAGAGTCACAAGATTAGCATCTAGGTCCCGCCTTTTTACTGTGAAACCAATAAAATGCAAACGCAAATTCTACTCCATCAGCTTCTTTTCTCGCACTTCCCGCCTGTGGAATTCCCTTCCGTTTACTTGCTTCCTCATCAGCTACAATCTTCAAGAACTTAAATGTAAAGTCAATAAACATCTCCTATCTCACTGACTTGCATCTTCTCTCTCATGCTCTTTGCTCTGTCTACTCCACTCTCATCAGTATTCTCATCCTTCTTTTACTCACTTCCTGACACCCCTTATAACCTGTCACTCTTTCTCATATCTTTCCTCTTATGTAACCCCAGCGCTTGCTTGGGACGACATGACAATATTTTTTTAAGTCTTTCTGTTTCTTAATACTCTACTTAGCTATTGAAATGCATCTTAGGCTTCTTCGGACTTTAGCATAACACGTTCCCTCCTAAAAAATGTTGCAGGCTGGAAAATAATTCATCGCCTACAAAATCACGTGGACGCTTTTGAATGCAGAAAAGAGAAGATTGTGAATTTCCAGCACAGTTTTCATTATTGGTATGATCTGGCTCTTGTAAATACGGATCATGATATTAGGCGCCAGATACTTTGGATCAGTATAAGAAACCAATTGTTCTGCAAGGATCTTTAGCGATGGATCAAATATATGTTCCAATTAAGGTCTAGGGTGAACTTGAGTTTGAATAGATGTTTATCATGAGTAAAGAAAATTCAGAACCTAATCGATCATGATTAAATGTTATTAACTTAGTTTTGGCAGTATTGAATGTTACACGCTAGTTTTCCTCTATTTAGCATTTGCGGTGGGTCGGAGGTCAGACTCTGATCCTCTATCCTGCATAAATTTATCGAGCTTAATAAGAATGTATTACCAATGACATTTATGGACCTACCTGATAGGAAGGACTTGATAATTATGAAAACTCTTCCAGATATCATACACAGAGAGTTTGTGTAACACCCTATGCCACAACTTGTCTTTGAGACATATATATATATATATATATATATATATATATATATATATATATAAGACGATCACTCTCGTGATGAATTTAATATAGAGTGAATCACTGATTCTGTGTAATGATAGCAGTGGACCTAGAGGAGCGAAATCCATACCGTATGTAGCTCAAGACTTTTTTCCGGTCAGTTGATCTCAATTTTTTTCCTGAAAAATATTTGATAATTGTCAAAGCGATGTGCGTTGTGGTACAGTTGATATCGACTCGGAACGACAAATCGGAGTGACGAGTTCGAATTCCAGTTGAATTCCTTGAATTCACTTACGCACAAATACCCTTGGAAAAAGTATTAATCCGTTTCTTCCCTCCAGTTATGGGTTAAATAATAGGACAAACTGGGTTCTATAGCCTTGGCTGGCAACCAGTCTACCACAGAAAGCAATGGCAACGTACTGCGGGATAATCTTCTGCCCAATCAGTCATGTCCCGAAAGAGACATGATCGCCCAAAACGTGTATCACGTATGGCATTTAACTGACTGAATTGTCAAACAGATTGCTGATGATACTAAGAACGCTGATGAGGCGATATGGCGGCGTGGATCAGGCGCTCACCCGCATTATCGAAAACCTGGTATACTGCAGACATTTTCTTATAAAATTTGTAACCACTTCTTTTGCAAGCAACTTTCCCAAGACTGGAGATAATACGGGGCTCAGGGAAACCACATCGATTTTATCCGGACCAGCAGCCTTCATATAGTATAACTTACTGTGCCATAAAATAAATAGCACAGGGTCTGTGGTCTGTGAGATAGCGGAAGACAATTTGACGAAAATCTTCGTCGTCTAAGGTGAAGTTAGAGGTAAAGTTCATTACAAAGAGATCAGCCTTATCCGACGAGGATGAGATATGACAGTAGATACACAAGATTTGACTTTGTTGAGAGTTTTCTCTTCAGATTTTCCGGAACTCACTTGCAAAGATTCTTGGCAGTTTTGAATGGAGCAACGGTTTGACTACACCGTTCCATATGATAGATATGTGTTGTAGAAGAACATCCTATCCTACTCCGTAATGGATATGGTCTAGTCTATAAAAGACTGTGACTGGAGCATACGTCAGCATACGTCACTCGCCTGACGACGCTATGACACTGTCAGCTCTCTGCCTTCGGGGAGAGGGCGCTCTCTGCTTCCGAGCAGAGAGCACAAACCCAGTCGTGGTTCCGCCGAAGGGTAGAACGACGACTGGGGAAAAATAAACAGAGATTTTTTGGCCCGGCTATATGACCGGGAATACCCACTATAAAATGACTATGTGTCACATCTGGCCTTGCGTGGGATGGCTAGTAAATACAATACGTCACTAGACAGACGCATACGTCATAGGCGGAGACATTTTCTACTTGATAGTTATTCCTGTTACTATTCGTTGATTGTTCTTGTACGTCTATTGGTTTATTGTACTGATGTATAATAAATCTCTTCTACTCTATCTTCAGTATTATTCTTACACTATTCTTTTCCCTGATATTCCTTCCCGGGATATATCAATATGCATCCCATATGCAAGACGAGTTTCTAGTTTAAGTCTAATCATAAATCTTTTAATTAAAAGCATCAGTAAAAACGATTAAATACTTGTAAAAAGTTATTAATAATAACAATAAAATTATCCAGGTTCTTTATAGTTGAGACGCTTAGCCTACTTTAATGTCTCAGGGTTGTGTTTAATGTAAAACCCGCAGCTTGAGATGTAGACAGAAGCAAAAAAAATCTCCAGTTCCCTTGTGTAATTCTCCATTACTGAAATAGTGTAATACTGAACTGAAATCTTTTAGACCAAAGACATCTGCTTTTGTTTTTGTTTTCTTTCTTTCCCGAAGGCAAAGTAAGAATTAGTCAATACCAAAACTCCGAGGTAGCAAAATCGTTAGTATTTCTTTGCTTATGTACCAAATGTTTTTTTTTTTTGAATGAAGGGGGAATCTTAGAAGTTTAATTTGAAGTGTCCAGTTGAATTCATTGCATTCACTTACGCGCAAAAATCGTTTGGGAAATGTATTAATCCGTCTCTTCCTTCCAGTTATGGGTTAAATAACAAGACGGATTGGGTTCTATAGCCTTGGCTGGCAACAAGTCTACCGCAGAAAGCAATGGCAACCTACTGCGGGATAATGTTCTGCCCAGTCAGTTATGTCTCTTTCGAGACATGATCGCCCAAGCGTGTTTCACGTATGGAACTTAACTGACTGAATGTTTATTGCCTGTGCAATAATCCAAATATAATAATTTTAATTGACTTCGGATTTTTTTTTTTATCATTTCACTACAAGAAAGAAAATAATGCTACCAAAACGCAAAATGATACAGGATGTGAAAGAAAATGAGGAGACCTTAATGAGGAGAAAGGGCAGTAAAATAACAGAATTCACATGATGTTTACTGGCATTGTTTTAAAATGTTTGGAGATTGACAGGAAAGCCAGAAATCTACAAACCTAACCTCACTGCTGATCCTGAGAGGGATCAACATTCTGTGGTGGAATGGCGTAAGAAGTGGATTTTAAATTTCAATGCGTCTAAGACGAAGCTGCTGTCTGTCAATCATCACAGGCAACTTCTCCTGCCTCCCATAAGCATGGACCAAGCGAGTCTCCCTGAGAGCAATACACAGCGCCTCCTCGGCCTTAACCTCTCTTCTGATCTCAAGTGGAACCATTACATTGAGTCAATGGCTAAATCCACTGCTAGGAAGGTTGGGTCACTGTGTTGGCCCAGGATGTTTCTTCCTACTGAATTCATCTTGCATATATACAAATCAACAATCCGTAACGTGCATGGAATACTGCTGTTATATATGGTCCGGCGTACCCGCTGTTCATCTCAGTGTTCTTGACAGGCTCCAAAGGAGTATCAGTAATGCCATAGGTACCAACTTGGCTGCCACTTTCTCACCGACGAGATGTGCCTTCTCTCTGTCTGTTCTATAAATACTTTCTGGCTTCTGCTCCGACGAACTTTAGTCACTGGTGCCCCTGTCACAGGTGCTTACTCGTGCAACCAGACTAGCAACTAGTTCCCACCCATTCACAGTTAGATCAACCAAATGCAGACGACAATTTTACTCCAGCAGCTTCTTTTCTCGCACTTCCTGCCTGTGGAACTCGCTTCCATATTATTGCTTTCCTGACGGCTACAACCTCTAGAAATTTAAATGCAATGTCAATATTCATCTCTTAACCACTTGGCTCTAGTTCTTTCTTCACCACCCTGTATATCCTTTCCTTTCTCTCCACCTGTGTAGATCCTTTCCTTTCTCTCCACCTGTGTAGATCCTTTCCTTTCTCTCCACCTGTGTAGATCCTTTCCTTTCTCTCCACCTGTGTAGATCCTTTCCTTTCTCTCCACCTGTGTAGATCCTTTCCTTTCTCTCCACCTGTGTAGATCCTTTCCTTTCTCTCCAAATTTGCAACTGTCATCACACCTGTATTGCTATCCTTCTCTTGCTTCTTTCTAATTGCTTCGTCTTTCTCTTTACTCTCCTCCTATCTAATCTTTTACTGTTATGTACCCCCCTGCACATCAGTGGCGTTACCGCCCTGCTCAGGGTAATACGATTAAAAAAAAGTTCCACGAACGAGAATAGCGAGAAAATACACTATCACAATAGAACGGACTGTTGCATTTAGCTAGTTCAGCTGCAAAACAGTGAGACCTATTTAGCAATCTAATCGCAAGCTTAAAATCATACAGTCGATGCACAAAGAGAGAATCCGATCAGAACAATTGCCATGAAAATATTTGTAGAAAAGACAGAGAAACCACGTCATGTCGGCGAAAAAGTAACTGATGCCGAGATACCAGGTCACATTACAGACGCCACTACAAATTTTGTCCATACTCTCGAGATATAGAGTAGAATCACTAGCCTGCATATAACAGTCATACTCAATACATAGAAGACTGGTAGAATTTATAAGATGTGTAAGACGGATTCTGACGCGAAGTATTGTTTAATTCGAAACAGTGAATTAACTTTCTAAGCAGTTAGACCTAACAATGGATTCAAGGTAATGATTTCATTTCATGGCTATTGAAAATGGTATTTACAATTAGGAAAATAGGTCCCCCATGAGCTTACAATATCTTTTTCTTCTTCTTTAATATCGACAAATACAAATTTTTCACAAGATAAAAACTGGAAAAAAATCGAATTCATTATGAGGATCGGAAAAGGAGAAAATTAAAACTGAATGCATGAAAGCCTTTCGAATTTTTGAGCAAAATATAGTGGGGAAAAGCTTTGTATCCAGTAATATTCAAAAGGAAAACTTTATTGCTTAATGCTGCTTGGTTAAGGAAGTTCTGATGTGATGTGCATATTTATAGTTTCATGAAGGATTTAGTTTGTATGTAAGCTCATTTGATTGTAGCGTTGCAGATGGAATCAGACACCATGTTCGTCCTCAAGGTGCAGTAAAATGCTTGCGGCTGAAAAATGTAATTCTTTGGTTAAATCGTTACACAGGAAATCAAATAATGACCCGATATTAACAGTAAGCAAATATTATTCTGTTTGTAAGCATCTGTTGTAGACGGGCGAGGCAAAGCTGAAGCGGATGTGAAGTGGTAAACAGTCTTCTTTTTCTTGTCTCGGCGGGCGGTCTCTCGTCTTTTATAGAGTACAGCGTTCTTTGTTTTGTCAATTTTGTCTAAAAAATGAATTCCTGAGCAACCAAAGTTTTGACTTAACTTTTTGACCCACTTTGTCAGGATAGTTTGACATATTTCTTGTGAAGTCCACTTCAATTGTAACATCTTTCCAAGATATCGGCTGACAATGTTATAAATACATGATGCACATTATAATATTTTCATTGATTTTTCTTTCACTTCATTACATTTTCTGTTTCCTTTAAATTTTTCTCTTCACTTTTATTTCGTCGATCGTTCTCTATCTCTCTCTATTTGTCTCTCTCTATATATATCTGTATCTTTATGTCTGTCTGTCTGTCTGTTTCTCTCTCTCTCTATCTCTCTCTCTCTCTCTCTCTCACACACACACACACACACACACACGTTCTTCGTCTTTATGCTATTTTCCTGGTATCTTGTGATACATAAGATCTCTTATGAGTTTTCTGTAATCAATTCTTCAATGTGTGTGATAGATAGATAAATAGATAGATAGATAGATAGATAGATAGATAGATAGATAGATAGATAGATATGAAAAGGACATAGATAGATAGATAGATAGATAGATAGATAGATAGATAGATAGATAGATAGATAGATAGATAATGAAAAGGCATAGATAGATAGATAGATAGATAGATAGATAGATAGATAGATGAAAAGGCATAGATAGATAGATAGATAGATAGATAGATAGATAGATAGATAGATAGATAGATAGATAGATAGATAGATAGTCTCACCAGCAATAAATTCGTATACTATTACCGATTTTTATGAATGCACAAAACAAACATATGTGAACAGTGTGGAGTTAAAACGGATATTATTAAATGCCATTTATCATAGAATTCTAACACATTGGAACCCTTTAACAAAACGTAGGTGAAAAGGGTTGATAAGCCGTAGAAAACGAATCAACCATCCAACAAAACGTATGAATATGCAACCATCAGAAAGTTAGTACGCAACTTCAAAAACTTATTTTAAGTATATTTTCAAACAAACTCTATTTTTCCTCTTTGTACGCTATTCAAGTTAATTTGGATAAAAAATAGTGCATGTTATTTTTAAATAACTCTTATAATGACATACTTTTCAATGTACAAAGATGTTTTTCAAAAATATTTCGTCGAAGAAAAGACATTTCTCCTGATTTTGAGAAATATGTTATATATTTATTTTAAGGAGTATGTTAAATATTTATTTTAAGAAGTATGTTATTTTTTATTTTAAGGAGTATGTCATTTATTTTGGAGGAGTATGTTATTTATTTATTTATTTATTTATTTCAAGTAGTATGTCGTTTGTTTATTCTGAAGGAATACGTTAAATATTTATTTAAAGAAGTATGTTCTTTATTCAAGCTAAGGAGTATGTTATTTTTTATTTTATGGAGTATGTTAATTATTTATTTTAAGGAGTATCTTATTTATTTATCTTAAGGAGTATGTCATTTATTTTGAAGGAGTACGTTATTTATTTATTTTAAGGATGATGTTTTTTTATTTAAGTTTTTTAATTGATTTTAGGGAGTATATTATTTATTTATTTATTTTAAAAAGTATGTTATTCATTTATTTTAAGAAGTATGTTATTTACTTATTTTAAGGAGTGTGTCACTTAGTTAAAGGAGTATGGTATTATTTATTCTAAGTACTAGGTCATATATTTTAAAAGATTGTTTTATTTGTTTATTTTAAGAAGCATGTTATTTATTTATTTTAAGGAGTATGTCATTTATTTTGAGGGAGTACGTTAATTATTTATTTTAAGGAGGATGTTTTTTATTTAAGTTTTTTATTTATTTTAGGGAGTATATTATTTATTTATTTATTTTAAAAAGTATGTTATTCATTTACTTTAAGGAGTATGTTATTTACTTATTTTAAGGAGTGTGTCACTTATTTTAAAGGATTATGGTATTTATTTTAAGCACTATGTCATATTTTAAAAGAGTGTTTTATTTTTTATTTTAAGGAGTATGTTATTCATTTTTTAAGAAGTATGCTATTTATTTCTTTTAAGGTGTATACTATTTATTTGCAGGACAAAATAATGACGACCAAAATTACAACCTTTAAACTGATGTTCAGAGAAAATTTCTGCTGCCAACACTGCAAGAGAAGTGGAAAAGTTAGACGTGAAGAGAACAGAATTGGTCATCGGTGCAAACTAACCTCAAGTCTATGTTTCTAGTCTGGAGATTGTAGGATAAAAACGCAATAAAAAATGGTGGTTTTGATGACTAAAGAAAACAAAAACGAAAAGCGTGTGTGCTGTAAATATTTCGATTACAACAATTTGTCTGAATAATATCTGAAAACAAGAAAAAATCAAAATCAAATTTCTGTGAAAGCTGAGCTTTAAATCGACAAAACAAAATGTCTAACTAAAAGATGGCCGTTAAGACGTTTAAGATATCAGTCGGCACCAATACTGGTTTCATCTCATTTGCTTATAAATTAAAAGGAACTTCTTTATTTATTTTTTTATTTTTTTGTGGGGGGCAAAGGAAAAGTAAGAAAAATAGAGACATTGAGGAGCAATATTAAGATTTAAAGAAAATGAAGAGAAAAACAAAAAGAAAGAAAATGTTTAGGAATTACAGGAAATGAAACAAGAGCAAAAAGAGAGAGAAAAAGAAAAAAGTAAGAAGAAAGAAAGCTGAAGATATAGAGTGAGAGATGGAGGAAGAGTGGGGAAGAGAGAGATGGGCGGGGCGATAAGAAAAAGTTACAAATCAGAAGTATGAAGCAGGGGAAATTGATCAGTGCGGTAGATGAAAAATGGAAGAGTGATAGACAAAGGATGTGCATTGTGGTGCAGTGGATAGCGGCTCGGAACGAGAAATCGGAGTGCCGAGTTCGATTTCCAGTTGAATTCCTTGCATTCACTTACGCACAAATAACTTAACTGACTGAGAGACAAAGACAATTTAAAAAATAAATGTGAGAAATCTACCTATCGCAGTTTGTATATCTCTCTATATCAGTTTGTTAATATCTATCTACCTATCTCAGTTTGTTCGTATCTATCTACACACACACACACACACACACATATATATAGTACTGTGCAAATGTATTAGGACAAAAACTATTTTGTCTTTTATGAGGCATATTGACAGAAAATAAACAGTAATTTTATTTGATTTACTCAACAAATGCTTTAACAAGAAAAAGTACTTGTTACAAAACAAATTTAATATTTAGTTTATAAGCCTTTTGCTTTGATCACAGCCTTCATTCTGTCAGGCATTGACATCACAAGTTTCTTCAATGTATCTAATGGTATCTCCTGCCAAGCAGCTTGTATTTGTTCCCAAAGTGTGTCTTGCGAAGTAACATTAGATTTATCAATTTCAGAGGAGGAATAAGAAAAAAGTCATATCCAAGGATAATAAAATAATGAGTTTTTTTTTAATCATATCACCCCAAGCAAGGCGGTAACGCCACTGATGCGCAAGGGACTACGTAAGAGTGAAAATATTGGAAAAGAGAAAGCCGAAAACCACATCCTAAACAGGGAACAAGGGATGAGCCTCTTCTCCTATTCAATAGACGTGGATGGAGTGTGAACCGGGCGATAGTTTAGCCTATCTACTCCAATTTTAATTTCAAAATAACTTGTTTAATAGAAAATAGGAAAAATTAAATATAACTTCTTTTTAATACATTTCTTTTACACCAGTTTTAAATAATCAATTTTAGCAATTTACTTGGCTTTCACCTTGTATTTGAATTTCAGTGAGGTTTTTAGCAAAATCATCCCTGTTCTAATACTTTTACGCCCTACCGGTAGTGTTTGCAAAAGTGTTAGAACAGAGGTGATTTTAAACTTTAACTGGATGCCTCATAAAAGATAAAATAGTTCTTGTCCAAATACTTTTGCACAGTACTGTATATATGCAAAGAAATTCAGAACAATATTGCTTTTCTTCGGGTGATATTTTAAATCAAATGGTGAAAATGATTAAATTTTGGAAATTGGAATTGGAATTCTTGGTTATTTAGATAGTTAATGACGGGTGATTAGCGGAAGTTAAACAATATGATTATGGGTGTGTCTGTTTTACTCAATCAAAAGTGAGAATAAAATTGAACTATAAAGTTGAACCTGTAGGTCGTATGAAGGTGAATTGTTGAATTATGTCATAATAAAACAACAATTTTATCCTTCTTGGGAAGATACATATTAGAAACACATATCAAAACTTATGTTCTTAGCTACGTTTTGTGTCGAGGTACCCCCGATAAATATCGAAAATCGATAATCGAAAAATCGGGTAATAGAAGGAGTGGTCCGATTTTAATCAAATTTGATACACTCATAGACAAAGACATAAGAAACGATATTCAGAAGTTTCAAGGTTGCAGTTCTTATAATAGTGCAAAACATTCATAATGTATATATATATATATATATATATATATATATATATATATATATAAGGCAAGATATTTGTGTGTGTATCTGTTTATCTGCCTGTATGTCTGTATTTTTTCAGCTCTTTAATTTTAGTCATCGCTTCGGGTTTGGCTCTAAGTAGGTATAATTGTAGTTCTTAGTCTCAGCCATGATACAATTTACTCGGAGGACTTATTTAGTCTTCAAAATTCAGTTTACGACGAAAAAAACTTATTTGATATCGATACCAGGAAATCAAAATTTAACTTACATCCATTCATTTTTCTTTCAGTCTACGGTTTGCTTTAACTGGAAACAACTATTGCTTTTTAGTCTTTCATGCCAACGTCCAAAGAATCTGAGCTCCAGGACCATGGATTAGTTTTAAAGCTTTTATTACACCCTAGCAACGACAGGCTATACTGCTACTTATTCAAACATGTAGACAGTGGTTTGGGACAACAGGCCAGGTTTTATGTTTTTATAGAAATTATTTTTTTATATCACTGAATTTGTTAAAGGGGCTAAATTGTCTAAGTTAAAATTTAAATTAGGTAATTGTGGTATACTGGAGATACTCTATAGGCTGGACCAGACGGAGCATTGACGAAATACTTATTAAGAGCGCTAAAAAATACAGCCCCTAAAACTGATTCAGCAAGTATTTCAGAGACTAAATGATTAGTGATTCAATCTCAGAAAACAGAAATGTCAGTTCTTTATGGAAAAAATTAATTACTTAAGTCAGATTAAATTTGGTGATCCTACAATCATAATTTGGTTAGTAAATTACTATATTTATGTGCCAAAAATGTACAAATTGTGAGTGACTCTGAATAATTTAGTTAAGATGGGTATGAAATAAAACTGGTTGACGAATGTCAAAAAGTGTTTGAAGAAAGTAAAAAAAAAACTACTAAATTCAGAGTTATCGCTGACACATTACGAACCACAACGACAAATAATATTCGGATGCGAGCAAATAACGCATAAAAGCTGTAATAAGCCATAAATTTGAAGACGGTACAGTGAAAGCAGTCGCCCACGCTAGTGGTTTGACAAATGCTACAGTCAAATTGAAAAGGAGTCGCTTGCTATAATTTTTACCCTAAAGAAATTTCACAACATGATACTGGGAAAAGAATTCGTATTGCAAACAGATCGTCGTCCATTATTAAGTATATTCGGTTCTAAAAAGGGTTTCCCACGCATACGAATATTAAGCTACGATTTTATTGAACTGATTTCAAGATGGAATTTGTATCGTTCAAAAAATTGGGACACTCAGATGGCTTGTCCAGAGTGATATCAAAACATAAGGAAGATTTTAAAGTTACTGTGATTGCTTTACTTGGATCCGAAAGTGAACTTGAAAGCCTTTTGTATAATATGATTAAAGAATAGACGACATCAGAATGTATTCTAAAAATAATAGGTTTAATTTAAAAACGGTGAACGACGTAAAGACGAAATGAAATAAAACTAAAAGTAACTCTGGTAACAACAATACAGCATTTTCTATTTGTGATGGAGTACTTTTGTACGCGGAAAGAGTTGCAATTCCGCTATAACTACAAAAAAGGATTTTTAAATAATTCCATATAGAACATCCGGGAATAGTGAGAATGATAAGAAGGTATGCTTATTGGACAAAGATATTAACAATACAGTTAGAAACTACTATTGTTGTAATTCGGTCATGTCCGAGCACAGATAAACCATAGACAAAATTACATATGGACTTTGCCGGACCGCTAAATAGTTAATACTATTTAATTGCGGTCGACAATTTCACAAAAGTAACGATTAAATTCCTACGGGAATTTTTTGCAAGGTTTGGAATACCTGACAGTGTGGTATCCGGTAATGAAAGTCAGGTTACTTCTAGTGGATTTAAAATGTCTGCAAAGTTATGCGGTTGAACTCTTGACAACACTGATTTATCATCCAAGATCAAATGGTCAAGCTGATGGGTTTGTTTACACCTTCAAAATAGCATTAAGAAATGCTAAAGGCTTGGAAGTAGAAGATACAACACTACAGGAATTTCGAGTGTTTATCGAATGACGTCAAATGCAAACGTTGCCACGTAAATGTCACCTGCAGATCGCATGATTGCTAGATAAGTGAAATTTATTTTCGACAAATTACTGCCTGGAATAAAAAGAAAATTCGAAATTATCAAAATGTCAGATCCTTTAAGATTGGTGATGTTTGTGAGTTTTTTTTAATGTTATTCTTGCGACATGTGGCTGCGCATTATCGTGGAGCAGAATTGGACGACGTCAATTCACCAATGCAGGTCTCGTTTTTTGCAGGCGTGCATGCATTTCAGCAAGTTGATTGCATTACAGCTCTGCGTTAATGCCCTGATTAGCTTCCAGAAAACTGTAGTAGATAACACCAGACAGTTACCATAATCATTTGCTGATACAATTTTGGCTTTGGGACTGGTCATGATCAAGCCATTGACCTGATTGTTTACGGCTATCATTAAGGATCCACTTTTCATCACAAGTGACTGTTCAGTCAACAAAGGGATTTGGTTTTACGCAAAATCCTCGAGCACACTTCAAAACGCCTGATTTTGATTTTCAGTGAGATTATGAGGAACCAATTAACGAGTTTTTCACCTTGCCAATGCTCTGCAAATGGCCTGAGACTGTTGCAGTGCTGACACCAAGCCTCTGAGATATTTCTCTGACATGTTGACGTGGGCTTTGCTCAACAACTGATTGCAATTGTCCGTTGCTAAGACCATCCTCTATCTCCATCTTCAAGACTATCTTGACCAGTGCGGAATTTCTGGAGCACATTCAATCAATTGGGCATCCATCTCCCCATGCTCTGTTGATATTGGCAGAAGTTTAGGAGGCACTCTGTCCAAGTTTGGACTCATTCAAGAAACGTAAACGAAGATTATGTTTTGTCGAGTTCATAAATAAGGGCTTCTATGCTTCAATAATATATCTGTTTCAAAATATGTTACAATTTATTAAAGAACACAAATTAGTATACCAAAATTCACCTAAAATGTACCGTGAATACTATGTTAAAATGGCTTTTTCAAAATACAACACTTTAAGCGTCTATTATTTTTGTAACATCCTAATATTTTCCAATGAATATTCGTTAAGTTATTATATAGCTTAGCCAAACTCTGTTTTCAGTGTTATTTTTTTTTATATTCGTTTCACCCCAGGCAATGCAGCACTGCCACTGGTGCGCAGGGAGTTACTTGAGAGGGGAGAAAACAGAAGAACAAGGTACGTGGGTTTCAGGGAAAGGATAAGGAAAAGGCGAGAATCAAGGAGATAAAAGATGGCAATTGACGTTCCACTTCAACTCTTGGATATTGAACCTATCAAGGAACCAAGTATACGAAAAGGAGACCCACAGACAGGAAGTGTGAGAAAAGAAACTGTCAGAATAGAAGAAAGGTTTACATTTGCGTATTTTGACAGTATAATTCTGGGACCTAGTTTCAAATCTAGTAGCACGTGTAATTTCATGTTCGGAGCACCAGGGAATGGAGCTCGTCAGTGCAGAAATCGTAATAGATATTTGTAGAAAATACAGAGGGAAGCCACATCGCATCAGTGAGAAAGTAACAAGTCTAGTTACCAAATTGGGATTGATTACATTGCAGATTCTCTTTTGGATTTTGCGGAGAACAGCAGTAGCAACCGGCCAGATATGGCAATAGCATTCAATGCACGGACGAATGGTAGATTTGAATAATTGCAAGATGGTTTATGAGTAGAAAAACTTCCTGACCCAACAGAGTGACCCAACCTTCCTAGCAGTAGATGTAGCCATTGATTCGACGTAGTCGTTCCACTTGAGGTCGGATGAGAAAGTGAATCCAGAATGGTTTTTTTGGAGACTAACGTAATCCATTCTGATGGAAGGTAGGAAAGTTTCTCTATGGCGGTAAAATGAAAGCAGTTTCGTTTTGAAACCATTAAAATTTACAAGCCATTTCTTACCCCAGTCCAATACAGATTGGCGTTTTTTTTTTTCAAGATCAGCAGCGAGGTTTACTTGTCAGCCCTGGTAGATTTCTTATTAAGTCAGTTGAGTGCCATACGTGATACACGCTTGGGCGATCATGTCTCGAAAGAGACATGACTGACTGGGCAGAAGATTATCCCGCATTAGGTTGCCATTGCTTTCTGCGGTAGACTGGTTGCCGACCCAATCTGTCCTGTTATTTAACCCATTACTGGAAGGAATAGACGGATTAGTACCTTTCCCAAGGGTATTTGCGCGTAAGTGAATGCAATGAATTCAGCTGGAATTCGAACTCGGCTTCCCGATTTCTCGTTCCGAGCCGATATCCAATGCACCACAACGCACATCCTTCTTATTATTAAGACAGAAGTAAATAGTGGTGTCATCTGCATAGCTGACTACTTAGTGATTACATCAGGAAGATCATTGATGAAAATCAGAAAAAACGTAGGACCTATAATAGAGCCTTGAGGGACACCAGCGTTCATATGACAGGATCTGGTAACATGCCAGTTCAATAAAACCTTCATATGAACGATTTGATTAAAGTTATAGTTATAATATAGCCCTATAGCTTGCACAGAAGGCCAGCATGCCAAACCCTATCAAACCCTTTCGAGATATCTAGAGCAACAGCCGTTATTATCAAGAGCCTGGTCTCAAGTGGAATGACTATATCGAATCCATTGCTAAATCTGCTGCTATGAAAGTCGGTTCTCTGTGCAGGGCCCGGAAGTTTTTTCCGTCTGAATCTATCCTGCACATTTATAAATCTACCATCCGCCCGTGCATTGAATACTGTTGCCATATCTGGTCGGGTGCCGCTGCTATTCTCCTTGGGCTTCTAGACAAGGTACAGCGGAGGGTCTGTAATGTAATCGATACCGACTTAGCAGACCGCCTGCTGTCTCTCTCTCACCGGCGCGACGTGGCTTTCCTGTGTCTCTTCTATAAATACTTTCACGGCTTCTGCTCCGATGAACTTAGATCACTGGTGTCCCCTAGGTTCGAATTTGCACGAGATACTAGATTAGCAACTAGATCCCACCCTTTTACAGTGAAACCGATAAAATGCAACTGCAACTTCTACTCCAATAGTTTCTTTTCTCGCACTTCCCGACTGTGGAATTCCCTTCTACATGACTGCTTCCCCGACGGCTACAATCTCCAGGAGTTTAAATGTAAGGTCAATACACACCTCCTAACAAACTAACTCGCTTCCATTCTTTCAAACACTCTTCCCACCCACCCAACTATCTATCACCCCACTTCTGACATTTCCTATATCTAACCACTCTTCCTATTTACCTCCCCCTATGTAGCCCCAAGCGCAATAGTGGCAGTGGAATGCCTTGCTTGGGGTTAAATGATTAAAAAAAAAAATATGTATTCGCTGATGGTCAGCGATGGACCTGGGAAAGCGGAAGCCATACTTTTTGTCAAAGAATAGTTTTTTGTATGTGATCTGATGAACCACTTCAGCATTAGTAACAGCTTTGCCAAAAATCGTTAAGAGGCTGATACGGCGATAATTAAAAGGGTCAGAAGGCTCTTCAGACTTTTTAAAGACGGGAACTACTGAGGAGGACTTTCAAAAAGCAGGGAAGGAAGAATCAATGAGGCAATAGTTGCAGAGTTTAGAGAAGACAGAGGAGAGTTCAGAAACAATTTATTTAGGACGATGACCGTAATTCCGTCATATTCGCTTACCTCTTGAAAGTCAAGCTTAGATATTATGTCAGAGACCAGAAAGCGCTATCATTTTAACTAAAATAGATTTTTTTGTTTTTATCAAATAAAGAGGTATTAGGAAAAAACTAAGCTGAATGAATAATCATCGACATATTTTTTCAGCATGCCAAATTTGTTCGTTCATGTCAAAAACACTAACAAAGGAAAATATATCAAAATGTAGGCCTTTGTAATAATAATAATAATAATTATAATAGTCAACTAAGGAGAAGATTGTGCTTTCTCTTTAATGGGGTCAGGGCAAACACAATCATATTTCAGTGCATGAACACATAAATATAATTAGATATATACTCACGCAAATGCACTAGCTAAAACCTAAAACGTACACAACTGCAAACTCCACAGTCTTGTTTCAGTAATAATTATTTTTTGTATAGATACAAAAAAATCTGCCATAAGTTGGAATGGGAATTTCTAGACTTCATCTCTCTTAGCTAGCCGCAATCGTTGACCCAAACAAATTATACAATATTTCTTGCACCAAAAACATCACATTCTTCTTCATCATTCTTGCGGCACATACCATAATACCTAAAAGAAGCTACGACGTACTAACTATTCCCATATGTACAATTTACCGGTCGGGAGTGGGGAATAAAATTTTAAAAAATAGAAAATGAATGTTTATAGTCAGTCACTTAAGTGCCATAAGTGATACACGCTTTGGCGATCATGTCTCAAAAGAGACATGACTGACTGGATAGAAGTTTACCCCTCAGTAGGTTACCATTACTTTCTGCAGTAGACTGGTTGCCAACCAAGGCTATTGAACCCAATCTGTCTTATTATTTAACCCGTAACTGGAGATGGATTAATACCTTTCCCAAGGGTATTTGCGCTTTTTTTTATCATTTTTTTTAAAATCATATCACCCCAAGCAAGGCGAAAACGCCACTGATGCGCAGGTGGCTACGTAAGAGTGAAAAGATTGGAAAAGAGAAAAACCGGATACCACATCCTAAACAGGAAACAAGGGATGAGCCTCTTCACCTGTTCAATAGACGTGGGTGGAGTGTGAACCGGGCGATAGTTTAGTCTGTCTACTCCAATTGAAAAAAATAAAATAAAATAAAAAAAAGAATGAAAAGATTGGAAAAGAGAAAAACCAGAAACCACAACCTAAACAGGAAACAAGGGATGAGCCTCTTCACCTGTTCAATCACCCCAATCAAGGTATTCCACTGCCACTATTACGCATGGGGTTACATAGGGGAAGGTGAAGAGAAAGAGTGGTTAGATATAGGAAATGTCAGAAGGAGGGTGATAGATAGGTAAGGATACCGAGGCTGGGGGTTGGGTAGATGGGAAGAGTGTTTGAAAGATGGTTAGTGTGTTAGGAGGTGTCTATTGACCTTACATTTAAACTCCACTGAATGCTGAGAATTCAACTAGAATTCGAACTCGGTCCCCCGATTTCTCGTTCCGAGCCGTTATCTACTGCACAACAACGCACATGCTATATACAAGAATCTAAACAAAATGGTGTTAGTAATACCCCCACAATCCTTAACTGTGACAGAAATATCAGTGAAATGGACGAAATTTAGGAAGGACTTGGATAAGTTAAAACTACTTATTCGACAGCACAGACATACAATTACGTATTCATCCAAAGACGACAACAAATACGAAAACCCTCTCGAAAAACTAAAAGTGCCTCGCATGCACTAGGGAACTAATATTCCTGGTCACTAAACGAGGGAGGGATAGGGAATTAAACTAAAGAAAGGGCAGACAAAAATAAAAGGGGCCAATGAGTGTACTTTTCTTTGCTAAGTTTACTTGGTGTAAGAACTAAAAGCAAAAGAAATATAAACTAACCTATTTTGGGCTGGGTTGGCAATATTTAATACTAGGGTCCAATTATCCTAATGCCTAACCGGCATCAATATGCCACTGGAAGTCAGCTCCTTTCGCTCGACAGATATGTGCAAGACTCACTCACCTTCTGCCAAACTTTGATGGAGGGAGCCGTCACCTTTACATCCTGATCTTGACTTTGACCTGTTGCTTAAAAACTAGATCAATTGAGAAGAGGTAAACTTCACTTCTCCACATAATTTCTTCTGACGCGTTGTCCATATAACAACTCGCATAGCACCCAGCAAGGACAAAAACAGATAGTGCTCAGCCTTAGTTAACGATGTTACCACATTGTTACAAACGAAAGTGGCCTCATGGACAGCATGCGAAACATGATGAGTTCAATAAACTTGTACAACCTGTCTACGACCTGCGAGTGGAAAAAAACGTGAGCCAGAGTATCCATCGACTCATTGCAGTTGTCGCAGTTAGGGGAATTTCCTAATCCCGCTGAAGGAAGTATTTGTCACCTAGCCAGCTGACTGATACCTCATCATTAGTGACTTGCTCAATAATCAAGCGTACCAAATGAAGGTTGTCCTGAATAATCCTACGCTTAACAGCACCTCTACCTGGTGTAATGGTTAGCAAGCTTGTCTCGCTAGAACCTATTACAAATTAGTAGTGAGTTCAATTCTCACTGAATGCCCCCATACTTTCGTCTTTGTGCCACGTCTAAGCGACGCTTACAAAATCAACAGACGCTTCACTGCACAAGTCTTCCCAGAGCGAATCGGACTAGACAAGACAGGCTGCAAACGGTTGGCTAAGATATTGGATAAAATTTTCATTTCTGTATTTAACATCGCTACCGTTCTTGTTTGTGCATAGCAACTTTGTCACGCCCCTGGTGAAGCGTTGAGATATAGACCCCTGTTTCATCCAGCAGGAGAACAAGAACGGGTGACTGCCTCAAGTACAGTTCATAAGGAAAACTATCTAATCAAGGAGTCTTGTCCTGGTCAACCAGCCTCAGCGTTTTTCATATTCTGTAATAGGAATCAAACTGGGTAGGGCTCCTATCTGGATCCTTGGTAAACAGACTCTGAAAGTAGTCACAAAAAGCCTCAGATGCGCCCCGTCCGCTTATCCGGCAATGTGATGCGCTCGATGTATCTATTTGATGCATTTATAACTTCCTCTGCAAGCCATATCTGTTGCCTCCAAGTCATTCCTTGTAACTAGCCCTAACTACAAGGGCTTAATCGTTCTTAAATAGTCAAACAGTCATCTAAGAGTCTACTATGACGATTCTTGGTGTCTGTATTATATCATTTTTCGACTCTACGTCACACTCTTGAAATGTGTGCACATCTTCACAACCCCTTTTTGATATGCATTCTCTTCAGTCGATACATTTTTAAACAAGATTCCACTTCCAACGTTTCAGTCGGAGTACGCTTTTGCTTAATCTTGCGTTTCATTTTAGTATTCGTATTTGTTCGTATTAGAACTGGATAGTTCAAAATTATCGTAAAGTATGTTCATGGGTAAATGAAATGGCTGATTGCTTAGTTGGCGAATCTCTAGATTTCAACTAGAAAGAAAAAAAAAAGAGTGCTGGATTGCTATGTGATGTCAGTTCTCTAATACGGCAGTAAATGCTGGACAATATCATCGAAAATAAGGACAAAACCTGAAGCAGCAGAACTGTTGTTCTACAGAAGGATGCTGCGGATATCATGGACCGAGCATGCGAGCAACGATGAGGTGTTGGAAATAATGGCAACAAAAAGGAAATTAATACTGAGCATCAGGAAGAGACAACTGAAGTTCCTGGGAGATACAATAAGGAAGGGGAGTTTGGAGAACCTATACTGACTGGCCAGATAAAAGGAAAGAGAGACAGAGGAAGGCAGAGGATAACATATTTGAAGGACCTAATCAGGATTGCGAGGTGTAACAGGAGCAAACATACTAAGAACCACAAGGGATAGAGAGGCGTGGTGAACCATGATCGCCTACGTCCTGAAGAGACAGGGCACATAAAAGAAGAGGATTTCAACTGATTTATATTTCATTATGGCTGAATAGTCCATCTTCGACAATGTGATTCATGCTACTAATTCAATGAATTACTTTTCCTACCTGCCGATTCTTCTTTTTCCGCCTTAAATATTTTTTAATAACACCCTCTATATTCTCCTGATCTTTCGCTCACTGATTATCATTTTAAGCACTTAAGCACATTTTTAAATTGTAGCACTTTGGAATCAGCGTTCAAATATGTCCTTGCATCACGACCAATAACGTTTTATCAACGAGGAATAAATAATCTCAGAGGTGCGTAAATGCTTGAGGATCGTATTTTGACTAACTTCAACATTCCCACGGTTAGTTTTATTAATAATTAGCAGTGTACCCCAGCGTTGCTCGGGTGTAATGGAAGATTTAAAACTAATCCATGGTCCTGGAACTCAGACTCTTTGGACGTTGGCACGATAAACTAAAATGCAATAGTTGTTTCTAGTTAAAGCGAAACCCTAAACTTAAAAAAAATGAATGGATGTAAGTCAAATTTTGATTTTCTGGTATCGATATCAAATAAGTTTTTTTCATCGTAAACTGAATTTGAAGGCTAAATAAGTCCTCTGAGTAAATGGTATCATGGCTGAGATACAATTATACCTACTTAGAGCCAAACCCGAAGCAAAAACTAAAATAAAAGGGCTGAAAAAATGCAGACATACAGGCAGATAAACAGACACACACACAAACATCTTGCCTATTATATATATATATATATATATATATATATATATATTATCGATTTTCTGCACTATCGAAAGAACTGCAACCTTGAAACTTCTGAATATCGTTTCTTATGTCTTTGTCTATGAGTGTATCACATTTGATTAAAATCGAATCACTCCTTCTATAACCCGATTTTTTCGATTATCGATTTTCGATATTTATCGGGGGGTACCTCGACACAAAACCTAGCTAAGAACACTCGCATACGCTTATAGTACAACTGTGTAAATTTTCCAGAAAATCGGTTTAGCCGTTTCGGAGTCTATAGGTAACGAACTCACACACAGAGACAAAGTTCCATTTATAAATAAGTTTATATATATATATATATATATATATATATATATATATATATATATGTGTGTGTGTGTGTGTGTGTGTGTGTGTGTGTGTGTGTGTGTGTGTTATGCTCTTCAGAAATGAATTGGAGTTTATAGGTAACGGACACACACACACACACACACACAGAAACACACAGAGGCAAAGTTCTATTTATAAATAAGTTTAGATAAAATTATGTTCCTGAAATCGGCCAGTATTTTTGTAACAACCAAATAGCTTTTCACATTGAACATCAACGGGAATATACACCAATGTGGAAAAAGGACGTTTTCAATGATTTCACGGGGTTTTTTGCAAGTCACGTTTGAAATACCAAAGGTAATCTGCTCTGTTAATGTACCGTTCCACTGTTCCTACACACAGATTCCATTGTTCCATCGAACGGAATAAGTTTTATTGAAAACTTCTTCCATGTTCTTAAATTCAATCTTCACTGTTCGCAAGAAAATTATCCCCATGGGACCTAAGAAAATGCAATTTTGTTCACATACGTGTTACCAGAATCTTAAAGGCCTTTATCAATTCTTCAACAATGCGCACGTATTCTAGACTTCCGCTCTTTCGAAGAAAGTTATTCCCTGGTGATATGAAGACATTCCAAACATTCCTGGCTCACTTACCATTTTTCTAATTTATCAAACTTCATTAAGCTTCATATCTGAATACCAGCATGCAATTTAGAATCACACATGAAGAAGAGACTTAAGGAGGTATTTTACACCCTATCCTTTCCGTAATTTTTTTTTCTTTTTACTTTGGACTTCTATGTGCAGTGTTTTAACAAAGGACAAAAATATGAGACACCGAAGTCTTAAAATTCGTTGGAATAGCGGAAAGTGCCTTCGATAAGTTATGCATAGTATTAAGAAAGAGGAAATTAGAAACAAAGAAAAGAGCACTAAACTGTAATGTAATGTCAACCATTCTATAAGGCAGTGTATGATGGACAATCTCTTCATTGATGAAGAAGAAACAACAAAAATATAGCAGGAAGGTATGAGGATACCGCGGATCGAACACGTAACAACGAAGTTTTGGAAAAATTGGAAACAAGAAAGTGAACCAATACTGACCAACAGGAAGAGGCGGCTCAGGTTTCTGAATCATATAACGATGAAAAGAAGCTTACAAAAGGAAAGTAGAGTATAACAAACATGGAGAGCTTAAGTGGATGACGGAACAGGTTTTAGGAAAAATAATAGAAAGACAAATTTATTAAGAGTTAAAAAGGGACAGGAAGTTTTTAAGAGAAATAAGTGCGACACAGAGATCCAAAGGTAAATTGGCATCGCGAAGAATGCGTTTCAGAAGCTGAGTAAAGTATTAAGACACAGGAAACTTTCGCTAGAAACAAAGAAGAGAGTACTGGATTGCTATGTGATGTCAGTTCTTCAATATGGCAGTGAATGTTGGACAATATCAACAAAGATGAAGGAAAAACTTGAATCAGCTGAAATGTGGTTCTACAGAAGGATGCTGCGGATATCACGAACCGAGCATGTGAGCAAGGACGAGGTGTTGGAAAGAATGAAAACGAAAAGGAAATTAATATTGAACATCAGGAAGAGACAACTAAAATTCCTGGGACATGCAGTGAGGAAGGAGGACTTGGAGAACCTGATACTAACAGGACAAATAGAGGGGAAACGAAACATAGTAAAGCAGGAGATAACATATTTGAATTGCCTGAGCAGGTGTATGATAGAACGGGGGCTGCGAGATGTCACAGGACAAAGCGTGCTAAGAACCACCAGGGATAGAGAGACGTGGAAGACCATGATCACCTACGTCCTGAAAGGACAATGCACAAAGAAGAAGAAGAAGAAGAAGAAGAAGGTCGCTTACGTCGTTAGAGGACACGGAACATGAAGTATAAGCACTAATTGAACTAAATACGCAACATGAATTTCATACGTGTTGTGCATTCAATTCAGTTGTGTTAGTCGACGGTGTAGGTAAATCTTTTTTTTAATCATTTCACCCCAAGCAAGGCAGTTTTACTGCCACTGTTTCGCAGGGGGTTACATAGGGGAAAGTAATGAGAAAGAGTGTTAGTTATAGGGGATGTCAGGAGGAGGATAATAGACGGGTGAGAATACCGGTGTAATGAGGGTGGCGTTGATGGAGAAAAGAGCTTGAGAGTAACGATGCTAGTTAGTGAGATAGATGTCTGCTATATCTTAGTTTGGGTTGTTCAGTCCTTATTTGCCTACTCTGCATTGTGGGGCGATTACTTATTTTCAAAACTAGAACATTTTTCCCCACAAACAAACGTCTACGGTTACTTGCTACTCAGCAGCTATTTCCATGGCAAGAGTTCTGACAAACTACATTCCATTTTTCAACCAGTATTACCATTTGCTGCTGGAACCCGCCATGTTACTTACACAGGAATGAATCATCCTTATTACCTTCGTATTTTTTTAATCGTTTCACCCCGAACAAGGCATTTCACTATCACTATTGCTCAGGGGGTTACATAGGGTGGGGGAAGTGATGAGAAAGGATGGTTAATTATAGGAAATGTCAGAAGGAGGGTGATAGACGGATGAAAATACCGGTGTAATGGGGGTGGAGTGGATGGAGAAAAGAGCTTGAGAGAAAGGATGCGAGTCAGTGAGTTAGATGTCTATTGACTTTACATTTAAATTCCTGGAGATTGTAGTTGGCAGGGAAGCAAGTATACGGTAGGAAACTCGACAGGAGAGAAGTGCGAGAAAAGAAGCTGTTAGAGTAGAGATTGCGGTTACATTTTATCGGTTTCACTCTAGGGTTGGACCTAGTTACAAAGGGGACATTTTATACCAAAATTAATCCCTCGCCCGGGAAGGAACGACATGAGCAACAAGTGTCTCTGGACCGTTACCCTGCGACTGTGAGCAACAAAGAGAGACTTACTTTAGGGACATGGAATGTTAGGACACTCAACAACTGTGGACAACTAGAAAATGTCAAGCAGAAGATGGACAGACTGAGGATCAATATCCTGGGCATATTTAGATGCCCAAACAATGGTGACCTCAGCAGCGACGACCACAGGAGGCAAAAGAAACGAAAAATGAGTCGGCTTAATTCTGGACAAAGAAGTGAGAAAATGTGTTCTTGGATACTGTCAGCTTTCAGAGAGAGTCCTCTTGGGTAAACTGAGGGGAAGACCCTTCAACATATCTATCATAGTAGCTTATGCACCAACAATGCAAAGCACTAAGGAAGAGATAGAAACATTCTACTCCATACTGGACAATGCCAAGGCTCAGTGCAAAAGCCAAGAAACCAGAATAATAATCAAGTAGCTCGTGTTAATCCATACACAGGGAACAGCAGTGAGATGAGTTCATTGGAACAGATGCCGTGAAAGTATTTGTAAAAGAGGCACATGGAAGCCACATCACGCCGGTTGTGTGAAAACTAATGGTATAGGGAAATTGTAGTTCGATAAATTGTATATATAACAGTATTGGTAACCAATGATAATAGTCGTGATAATATAGCCTTTTCCCTATAAGGAAACATTTGGCATTCATTGACAGAGCAACCAGTACTGCTGTCGGTTGAAATTTATAAAATCTTTTTCTTAAAAAGTTTTTTCAGGAATAAAGATTTCTCAAATCCAGTAGTTGTGTGACATTTCAACATCTTCATTGTCATTAATTTCTCTTTGAGTTAAATATGCTATCCATTTAGTTGTTGCTGCTGTTAGAAGTCCTCAAGTGAAGTATTTTCTCTTATTTGCCACAGATCTTTATTTGTGATTGTGTGGCACAAGTTCAGTCACTTAAGTGCCATACGTGATAAACGCTTGAGAGAGACACTACTGACTGGGCAGATGATTATCCCGCAGTAGGTTGCCATTGCTTTCTGCGGTAGACTGGTTGCCGAATAAGGCTACAGAACCCAATCTGTCCTGTTATTTAATCCATAACTGGAGGAAAGAGACGGCTTAATACCTTTTCCAAGGGTATCTGCGCGAAAGTGAATGCAATGAATTCGGCTGGAATTCAAACTCGGCTTTCCGATTTCTCGTTCCAAGCCGATATCTACTTCACCACAACGCACATCCTAGAACCAGTTCATATTGTTTAAAAAAAGGATGGTTTTCCCAAGACGCTCAAGCTTCACTTACTCAGACCTATTTTTAACCATTGATTTTAGAAAGTGGTTGTATATATGAATTTACTCGATCCACAAGATTAGCAACTAGGTCCACTCTTTTACTTTGAAACCAATAAATTGTAAACGCAAATTTTACTCCATCAGCTTCTTTTCTCGCACTTCCCGCCTGTTAAATTCCTTCCGTTTATCTGCTTCCCTGACAGCTACAATCTCCAACAATTTAAATGTAAAGTCAATAGTCATCTCCTATCTCACTCACCTGCATCCTCTCTCTCTCATGCTCCTTTTTCCGTCCACTCCACTCTCACCAGTATTCTCATCCTTCTCTTACTCACTTCTTGACATCCTATCACTCTTTCACATAACGTTCCTCCTATGTAACCCCCTGCAAAACAGTGGCAGTAAAATGCCTTGCTTGGGGCGATATGATTAAAAAAAATATCCCTGACAGGTTAGATATTTCTGGACGATTTTAACGTCATGTATAGCATCCATCTGAAATTTTCGATATGAGGAGGTTATTTAAGAATATAACAAGAGTTTTCATGTTGATGTTTTGGTTATGTAGCATTGGGAGAAGCTACCTCTGGTGAATGCTATTCTAGAGTTCCTCGTCTATTGACCAGGTGAAGAGGCTCATCCCTTGTTCTCTGTTTAGGATGTGGTTTCCGGCTTTCTCTTTTCCAATCTTTTCACTCATTTATTTATTTATTTTTTCAATTGGAGTAGATAGACTAATCTATCACCTGGTTCACACTACACCCATGTCTATTGAACAGGTGAAGAGGCTCATCCCTTGTTCCTTGTTTAGGATGTGGTTTCCGGCTTTCTTTTTTCCAATCTTTTCACTCATTTATTTATTTATTTTTTCAATTGGAGTAGATAGACTAATCTATCACCTGGTTCACACTACACCCATGTCTATTGAACAGGTGAAGAGGCTCATCCCTTGTTCCTTGTTTAGGATGTGGTTTCCGGCTTTCTTTTTTCCAATCTTTTCACTCATTTATTTATTTATTTTTTCAATTGGAGTAGATAGACTAATCTATCACCTGGTTCACACTACACCCATGTCTATTGAACAGGTGAAGAGGCTCATCCCTTGTTCCTTGTTTAGGATGTGGTTTCCGGCTTTCTCTTTTCCAATCTTTTCACTCTTACGTAGCCCCCTGCACATCAGTGCCATTATCGCCTTGCTCGGGGTGATATGATTAAAAAAAAAAATTCTTTTTTCTCTTGTACTAAATATGGGGTAATTGATTCATATGCCTTCATATAGGAAAATAATTATTCTTAGTGATTAAAATTTGTTTGAACCGGTGTTTCTTTAAAAAAAAAAAAAAAAAAAAAAAAAAAGCTAGGCTAACTTAGATTAAAGAAGAAAATGAATTGAAAATTTAATAGTGCTAGAGGTTTAAATGTTATTTAATTGACTGCTTGCGACATTGTATTATTGTGCCTACATTGAGGTTTAAATGTTATTTAATTGACTGCTTGCGACATTGTATTATTGTGCCTACATTGAGGTTTAAATGTTATTTAATTGACTGCTTGCGACATTGTATTATTGTGCCTACATTGAGGTTTAAATGTTATTTAATTGACTGCTTGCGACATTGTATTATTGTGCCTACATTGAGGTTTAAATGTTATTTAATTGACTGCTTGCGACATTGTATTATTGTGCCTACATTGAGGTTTAAATGTTATTTAATTGACTGCTTGCGACATTGTATTATTGTGCCTACATTGAGGTTTAAATGTTATTTAATTCACTGCTTGCGACATTGTATTATTGTGCCTACATTGAGGTTTAAATGTTATTTAATTGACTGCTTGCGACATTGTATTATTGTGCCTACATTGAGGTTTAAATGTTATTTAATTGACTGCTTGCGACATTGTATTATTGTGCCTACATTGAGGTTTAAATGTTATTTAATTGACTGCTTGCGACATTGTATTATTGTGCCTACATTGAGGTTTAAATGTTATTTAATTGACTGCTTGCGACATTGTATTATTGTGCCTACATTGAGGTTTAAATGTTATTTAATTGACTGCTTGCGACATTGTATTATTGTGCCTACATTGAGGTTTAAATGTTATTTAATTGACTGCTTGCGACATTGTATTATTGTGCCTACATTGAGGTTTAAATGTTATTTAATTCACTGCTTGCGACATTGTATTATTGTGCCTACATTGAGTTTTCAGTGCCAGGAACAGACGATGATTGACAAAGGAGATTGAATGACAGTAATCTTCTTCTCTAATCCAGAATTTTCATCATTTTTTTTTTACTTTTAGGGTGTGCTTTCTTTATTTGCTTTTTGTTTGTTTTTCTTTCAGTCATACAACTGCAAAACTTCGGCTCCGTTCTTTCTTATATTTTCAAGCTCAGTAACATTTTTGCTCGCCGTTGTGGGATCGTTCCCAGTACTCCAGTAACTATTGACGCAACAGTTACTTTCATGTTCCGTAAATTCTGTTTTCTAACAATGTCTAGATACTTATTCGCTTTTGTTATCATTATGTAATTTTTTGTTATTAATTTATTTCTGCTATGGTCGCACAATCTACCAAATCTTCAGGAAAACCTAAGGCAGGTCGTGGCGTGTTGATATGGCTCTATTTCATGTTTTTTCATCTCTCCCCTAACATCCCTAGTGTTACATAGACAAATTTCTCCTTAATGTATGGGCTCTACTTAACAAGACAATTTTTGTATATCTCTTAAGCTTGGGTTTCCAGGGATTTTGTCAATGTGTTTTTGTTCCATTTTCTTATCATTCCAAGTGCACCCACTATCACTAGTACGATACTTGTTTCCAATTTCCACATTTTTTCTATTTCAATTTCCAGGTCTTTATATTTTGACAGTTTTTGAATTCTTTGTTTGTTACAATCCGCTTAACAAGCCATATCAATTAATAAGCAAGTTTTTTTTCTTTTTCGTTTAACCTATTTGCTTCAATCTTTCTGTCTGTATCGATAGTGTAATCCCATAGGAAGTGTTCTAACACGAGATGGAAAGTGCGACACGGAGATCCGAAGGCGAATTAGCATGGCAAAGGACGCGTTCCAGAAGATGAGCAAAATACTAACACACAGGAAAATCTCAATAGAAACGAAGAAAAGAGTGCTAGACTGCTACGTGATGTCAGTTCTTCAATACGGCAGAGAATGCGGGACAATATCATCGAAAATGAGGACAAAACTGGAAGCAGCCGAAATGTGGTTCTACAGAAGGATGCTACGGATATCGTGGACTGAGCATTACAAGCAACGACGAGGTGTTAGAAAGAATGGCAACAAAAAGGAAATTGATGCTGAGCATCAGGAAGAGACAACTGAAGTTCCTGGGACATGCAATGAGGAAGGAGAGCCTGAAGAACCTGATAGTGACTGGACAGATAGAAGGAGAGACAGAGGAAGGCAGCGGATAACATATTTGCAGGGTCTGATCAGGTGGATGACGGAACGGGGGTTGCCAGGAGCAACAGTAGCAAACATACTAAGAGCCACAAGGGATAGGGAGACGTGGAGAGCCATGATCGCCTACGTCCTGAAGGACAGGGCACATAGAAGAAGAAGAAGAATCCCATAGAATGTTGACATCTTCTATTTCTGTAACCGGTGCTGGGTGATGTTCATACGAGTGTTTGTACATATTTTCCATAGAGTTTGCACATTGTCCAATATAAATACTTCCCTACTCTATCGTGACGTTTTTTATATTCATTTGGGGCAAGTACAAATCATCCTGAGATTAGATGGTCTATTGTTTCTTAGTATTTATCAAAGAACCTGCTTTTGGCTCCACATTATTATGTATAATATTTGCCTGTAAGTTCCTAGTGAAAAGACTTATTATTATTATTATTATTATGTCTCTTTTCATCATATTTCGATTTCTGCTTTGGTCTCACTACCAACCAAGTCTGCGGGGAGACCTAAGGCAGGTAGTGGCGTGTTATGACTCCATTTCATGTTTTTCTAACTTCCCTATCATCCCCAGCATTACATAGATAACGTTTTCCTTAGTGTGTGGGCTGTACTTAATAAGACAATTTTTTGTATATCTCTTAAGCTGGGGTTTCCAGGGATTCTTTCAATGTGTTCTTTTGTTCCATTTTTTATCATTCCAAGTGCACCTACTATCACTGGCACAACTCTTGTTTTCAATTTCCACATTTTTTCTATTTCAATTTCCAGGTCTTTATATTTTGACAGTTTTTCAAATTCCTTGATTGCTATGTTACAATCCGCTGGACAAGCCATATCAATTAATAGACAAGTTTTCTCCTTCTGGTTTTTAACAGTAATGTCTGGCCTGTTTGCTTCAATTTTTCTGTCTGTGTAGATGGTGTAATCCCATAAAATGGTTACATCTTCTATTTCTGTAACCGGTGCTGGATGATGTTCATACCAGTGTTTGTTTACAGTTTTTCCATAATGTTTGCACATTGCCCAATGTAAATATTGCCCAACTCTATCGTGGCGATTTTTATATTCGTTTGGGGCAAGCACAGAACAGCCTGAGATTAGGTGGTCTATTGTTTCTTGGTGTTTATCACAAAACTTGCATTTTGGATCCATATCATTATGCATAATATTTGCCTGAAAGTTTCTCGTGAAAAGACTTTGGTCTTGTGCTGCAAGTATAAATCCTTCAGTTTCAGACTTTAATCCAGATGCACGTAACCATCGATGAGTATTAACTTTGTCAACATTGGATTTATTGGCACGTACTGGATATTGGCCATGTAGAGGTTTGTCCTGCCAGCGCTGTTTCATCTTTTCAAGAGCTTTATCTTTGGCTTTCATTTTCATATTTTTTGCCGCAGTAGTTGGTTCTTGGCTACTGTTTTGCTTTTCTACAGAATCTACTAACTGTAAATCTTGTTTGTATTTACTGCCTTCTTTTATTATTGAATATTTTTTCTTTCTTACTTCATGTTGCCTTACTAATTGTATCATCCAATCCTTTGTTGTTTCTATGTATGTTAGTAAGCCAATAGTTGTTGTCTTGTATGACAATTCCAGCTGAATAAGACCCCTTCCACCTTCTTTACGGGGTATGTATAGGCGGTCTACATCAGCCTTTGGATGATGCATCTTATGCTTAGAAAGAAGCTTTCTTGTTTTAGCATCCATTCGCCTGATGTCGTTTAGAGTCCAGTTTAAGATGTTGAAACTATATTGGACAACTGGGATTGCAAGGCTATTAATGGCCATAACTCTGTTCTGTGAATTTAATTCAGTTTTTAATATCATTCGTAGCCTTCTATAGTACTCTTTACGCACTATTTCTTTCATTTTTTTATGGTGAATGTTTTCGCTCTCATTTACACCTAGGTATTTATAAGCTTCTTCTGGTTTCAATTCTTTTATTGTTACAGCAGGGTCTAGGCTAATTGAGGATGTTTCTTGTATTGATTTATTATTATTATTATTATTATTATTATTATTATTATTATTATTATTTAAATCTTTTGTCTACTAGAAAAGTGAAATCTATCACATGACACTGTTTATCACCGTTGTCCAAGATAACTGCATCCAGTCTTCTTACACAGACGGGGAGATCCGATTTGAATCACCAAAAGAAAAAAAGGAAGCACGGACCGTCCTTCATCTTCTGCTTGATAATAAATGAATTAAATTATAAATATGATACTGTTATGGTACCTTATCTACCAGGAATGAACTATTCCTTAAATAAATAAATACTAACCTGCGTGACTTCCGGGAGGCAGTCTAGAGACAGTCGTGAGACAGTCGAGACGCAGTGTAACTGGACAGTTCGGACGTACACTTCTAGCTGCCGACTAATGACACTCCTATTTTGTATATATGCTCTGTTATACAAATACACTGGTTCAATTTACCTTCTTGTTTTCGGTGTCTTTCTTCCTGGCCATAACAGGCCACAACAGATACCTTACCGCCCCTCCGCCCCCCATATAAACATGAGAGTACGTCTGAAAGAAAACCCCGGTGGCGTTGATGTTCAATTACAGAAAGAGTTACCATTTAGCTGTAATTTATTTTATCCAGTCCCCCCACCACCACTCGCGGCACACACACGCGCGCGTGCACACACACACACATACACACACACACACAGTGTTGCATTTCCTGCTGTTTTCATTCTTAATATATGACGAAACATGTCCCTTCGCTAGTTTCCTATTTGTCCCGTAATTTATTCATGGGATTCCACCGTGGAAACATCCTGGCGATGAAAAAGCGGAAACAAACCGGAGATTATATAAGAAACCAAAAAAGGAAATAACGGCCTTTCGTCAAACAAGAAAAAATACTGAAATGTTAACGAAAACTGGCTGAATCTTCATGGCGATCATGGCTCTCCACATCTATCTGTCTCTGTTTTTTTTTGTTGTTTTTTGTTTTTTTCTTCTAGCCTGACCTATCTTTTGTTGCTTTACCATCTGTAGTGAAGAAACGATCGCAGGTGTAACATCACTGAAGCTTTATTCAACTTAAAATGGAGTTGACTTAGTTAAACGCAGAATACGTATAAGGAGAGATAATCAATACCACACAATCCCTCTCTGTTCTGCCTGTTTATATGTTCAACCACGTTAAGTAATTATACGTTCCTCCCTATGACAAATTTCCTAAAATTTAATTGCACATAAAATCTGTGTCTGCACACACCTACACCTTTTCATGAGCCAATAAAACAGAATATATTTTTATACATTCACTAATAGAAAAGCTCATTTCATAAAGACAAACGGCTCACTAAATTTTAGCATGTGCTGACGTTTGTAAAAACAAAATAAATACAACTTCTTATTTATTGGCCAATCAGAAGCAAGGAAAAATCTTAAAAGTTGAACCAATGCTATTTTCCACAATTGTATAAATACTCATGAGTGTTGGCTTTCTCTATAGAGAGTCACAGGTTTTTTCATAAAGACAATCGGTTCACTAAATTTTATCATGTGCTGACGTCTGTAAAAACAAAATAAATACAACTTCTTATTTATTGGCCAATCAGCAACAACATGTCTTTTTCCCCACTCTCTCTCTCTCTCTCTCTCTCTCTCTTTCTTTCTTTCAAACGGCACTGATTGATTCTCTTCTTTCCTCATTAACTTGTCGGAAACAAAAGAAATTGACACATAGATATCAGATTTGTCTTTTCTTCATAAAAGAACGACGAAGAAAGACTTCATACACATCAGTAACATGACTTTACTTTTGCTTCATTAATCCATTTCATCTGACCTTAAGTGATCAAGAACTCATTAAAACTCATTAAAAACACATTGAAAAAACTATGCAAGATTTTCCAATAGATGTGTTGCTCCAAAACAACAAAAATAGATGCCATTCTTCTCGTTCAATAAATTTACACTCATTTATACAAACGATACCTTTTCGTCTTTCATACAACCTTCTGATACTTTCAAATGTGGTGGGCTGGGTCACATCTGACACAAGGCTATTTCGCAAACGTTCCCTACACCTGCTTTTACACTTCTAAATCTGTTCTGTGAGTGTAAAATTCTCCAAGGATTCTTTACTCATTTTATATCACAGAAATTAGTAAAGATGTCCATCACCTCTCCCATCGATGAAATGTTTTTCCTTCTTCCCCTGTTCCCCACGATTCCTTTCGTCTGGATAAATTTAACCGATTCATTTTTGTGAAAGATTTTGTAAAATTTCCGCGAAATACATTATTTCTAATGGAATTATAAAGTCATCCAATTTATTTTCATTATATGTATATTAATTTATCATTTCAATTCCCTCATTTTTTTTTTGTTTGTTTGGGTTTTTTTTTAATCCGAAATATTTCACTAATATTATTCTTTTTTTTTTTTCTAGTTATTTACATATCCTCCCTTCCAATATTTATTTTTATATTTTATCTATTTTTTTTTTTTTTTAGCTCGGACGATCACCGTATTCGGTATGATTTTCGATTTTGTTAAGACATATTCCTTCATCCCTATGTAATGGTATCTTCCACATCGTGTTAATTTATGTATTTATTTCAGTATATTTAAACAGATTTTTTTTCTCTGTCTGGTCATTTAACTATTTTAACCATTCATCTTCACATTATTATCACGGAAAATATTTTTTTTTATGATTTTATATATTTATTTAAAATTTTCTTTTTCTATATTCATTTGAACCATTTATATACACATTATAATCAATAAACATTCAGTTTTTTTTTATTTGTGGACGACTTTGTTCAAGAAATTTTCCTCTTCTTCTGTGCAACCAAAAACAAAACATCTTGCATTCTACCAACGTAGCAAGCAGAGATTAGGACACAGGCCGGGGCCTGATCAATATTGGCTGGGTCAACCTGGGAAGACACTATGATGTTTGTAAAGGACAATGAACGGGGGTAACATCAGTGATGATGTGTCGTAACCGCATCTAAATTATGTATTTTTCAAATTCAAATTATATATATATATATATATATATATATATATATTGCTTCCTACTATCTATTTTGACTTTAACAAATTTAAAACTGTAGTATACTACCCATTTGATTAGTACCCGCTGCTCTACTCGTGGTTACATGGCAGCTCTCCCTACAGGTATGCTTTTTTATTAAAGTTCTACAGTAATCCTATAGAAAATGGGGGTGGGTAGACCACCTAATCTCCTAGCAGATTTTGTTACACCTACATCTTTAAATGGATCTCAATGTCTAGACTTCTTCCCTCAGGCATGATACCTCCGACTCTTTGATTCCCGAGCAGCAACCACATTTCGTAACCTCCTACATTGAGCGGCTC